>CAUYUJ010006464.1:0-53424 GCA_963575745.1 Prorocentrum cordatum
CACGCACCCATACCCCTGGGGGGGCCGGGGGACGGAGGGGGCTGTGGGCGCGCGCTGTCGGAGGGGGGTCCGCGCTCGAGCGCGAGCCTCCCCCAGGGACCGACAACGCGAACCCACACCCATCGCCCGTCCTCCCTCCGAGTCCCCCTTCGTCAAGCTCCTCCTCTTCCTCCGCCTCCTCCTCCTCCTCCTCCTACTCCTCCTCCGGCTCCTCCTGCTTCTCCTGCTCATCCTGCTTCTCCTGCTCCTCCTCCTCCTCCTACTCCTCCTACTACCTCCTCCCCCTCCTCCTCCTCCTCCTCCTCCTCCTCCTCCTCCTCTTCTTCCTCTCCTTGTTCTTCTTCTTCTTCGCCCTCCTCCTCCTTCCTTACCTCCCCTCCTCTGCTCCTCCTCCTCATCCTCCAATCCCCTGCCTCCCCCTCCACCCTCCTTCCTCTCCTCCTCCCCTCCTCCCCTCCTCCTCCTCCTCCTCCTCCCCTCCTCCTCCGCTCCTCCTGCCCTCCTCCTCCTCCTCATCCTCTCCCCCTCCCCCGCCCCCTCCCTCCTCCTCCTCCTCTTCTTCTTCATGTTATTATTCTTCCTCGTCCTCCGCCTCCTCCTCCTCTTCCTCCTCCTCCTCCTCCTCCTCCATTCCTTTTCCTTACAAACAACTTCTCCATGTCGCACCCGAGGCCAGGTGTTAGGGCGGGCCATGCGTTTCGCTTGAGTTCCTCACCGTTTATGATTCTGAAACATTTAGAAATGGTAACAGTTTCACATACTGAGGGCGGGCCGTTTTCAACATGTGGCTCTCGCCCAAGCGCGGCGCACACTCGTTTTAAACATTAGCAAAGAGATTCACGGATTGAGGGCGTGTGGTTTCCAAAATGTGGCTCATGCCTTAGCTCGGCGCACATTCGTTTGGAAACATTGCAGAGAGCTTCACGGATTGAGGGCAGGTCGTTTTCAACATGTGGCTCCCGCTTTGGCGCGGCGCACATTCGTTTTACAAATTTGCAAGGGATTCACGGATTGAGGGCGGCTCCTTTTCAAAATGTGGTTCTCGCCTTCGCCTGGCGAACATTCGTTTTAAACATTTGCATGCATGTCACGTATTCCCATCAACAACGTGCCGGAATTGCTTGTTTCTTGTGCAAGAGTTATGTTGATTCGCTGTGTTGAGATCCCAGGAATGACGTTCTGGCACGATTCAGGGTTGTCAAGACGCATCAGTCAGGCTGATCCATGGCGTCGGAGTCCCGAGAACAATGTCTTGGCATGCTTCAGGGTCTTCAAACGGTCGTCGTCCAAAGAGGCAGCTCCTTCAATGGAAATGAGCCGTTGTGGGGGCCTATGCAGAGGGAGCTTGGAAAGAGGGTTTATTCCAACATCGTTGATGGCGATTGGGTTTACACTGGTCCTCCACCTCCTCCTCCTCCTCCTCCTCCTCCTCCTCCTCCTCCTCCTCCTCCTCCTCCTCCTCCCCCTCCCCTGGGGGTGTTGTTCCTTCGTCGTCTCCTTCGTCGCGAGGGGCGCCGGGCGTCGTAGCACGACGCGCCGCTCGCGGCGTCCACCGCGGCGCTCGAGGCGTTCACCGCGGCGCTCGCCGCGGGGGCGGCCTCGGCGGCGGCGCCCGCCTCGGCGGCCACTGCGGGGGAGGCGACGGCGGCGGCCTCGGGCTGGGCGGGGGAGGCGTCCACCGCGGCGGCCTCGGAGGCGCGCTCCACGTCGTGCTCCGGGCTGAGCCGGGGCAGCGGGTCCTCGGAAGAGGGGCACCGACCATGCAGCCGGGGCCCCAGGGGAACCGCGAGGTCGGCGAAGCAAGTCGCCCGGCGAAGAGGGCAGCCCTGAGCGAACGGGAGGCAGCTCTGAACGGGACGGCGCAAGGCACAAGAGCACGTGGCAGGATCTGCAGTGTCCCGGACAATTTCGACAAACACGGTCAGACCGCGCACAGAGTACCCCGTTGATGCGTGCACTCCCGCAAATTCATTCACCACGGGGACCATAGGTGGAGCTCCCTGGGGGACAGGAAACGTGTGAGGGGTGTGCCGAAATGACTGCGGGGACACCGTTAAGGCACACCCGCCGTGGCCATCGGTAGAGCTGCCTCGGGGGCAGGAAACGCGCGATGGATGTACCGAAATGGGCGCGGGGGCGCCATGTGGACACACCCGCTGGTGCCATAGCTGGGGCTCCCTGGTTGGCAGGGAACGCGCGAGGGGTGTGCCGACATCGATTCGGGGAGGCCGTGTGGACATCCCCGCTGCGGCCACAAGTGAAGCTTGGGACGCCATGTGGACACGCCCGCTGGGGCCATAGGTGGAGCCCTTTGGGTGGCAAGAAACGTGGAGGGGTGTGCCGAAATGACTGCGGGGATACCGTGAAGACTCACCCGCCAGGGCCATAGGTGGAGCTCCCTTGGGGGCAAGAAGAGCGAGAGGGGTACCGTAATGGGCGCGGGGGCGCCATGTGGACACACCCGCCAGGGCCATAGATGAAGCTCCCTGGGTGGAAGGAAACGCGCGAGGGGTGTGCCGACATCGGTACGGGGACGCCATGTGGACACCCCCGCTGCGGCCTCAAGTGAAGCTTGGGACGCCATTTGGACACGCCCGCTAGGGCCGTACGTGGAGCTCCCTCGGGGACAGGAAACACGCGAGGGGTGTGCCAACATGGGCGATGAGGCGCCATGTGAACAAACCCCTTGGGGCCGTAGGTTGAGCTCCCTGGGGTGCAGAAAACGCGCGAGGGCTGTGCCGAAGTGAGCGCGTGGACGCCATGTGGACACACCCCCTGGGGCCATAGGTGGAGCGCCATGTGGACGCACCCCCTGGGGTCACAGGTGGAGCTCCCTTGGAGGCAGGAAGCGTGCGAGGCGTCGCCTGACATGGGTGCGGGGACGACATGTGGACACACCCGCTGGGGCCACGGGGGGAGCCCCCTGGGAAGCAGGAAACGCGAGGCGGACATACCAAAACGGGCGCGGAACCGCCCTGTGGACGCGCCCGCTGGGTCCACAGGTGGAGCCCCTTGGGTGGCAGGAGACGCGTGAGGGGCGTGCCGAAATGAGCGCGGGGGCGGCATGTGGACCCGCCCACTGCGGCCAGATATGGAGCTCCTTGGGGGTCATGAAAGGTGTGAGGGTTGTGCCGACATGGGTGCGGGGACGCCATGTGAGAATACCCGCTTGGGTCACAGGTGTTGCTCCTTGAGGGGCCGGCAACGTGCGAGGGGTGTGCCGAAGTGGGCGCAGGGACGCCATGTGGACACACCCGCTGGGGCCGCATGTGGAGCTCCCTGGGGGCATGAAAACGCGCGAGGGGCGTGCCGACATGGGTGCGGGGGCGCCATGTGGACACACCCGCTGGGGCCATAGGTTGAGCTCACGGGGGGGCATGGGGTCTGCCGAAGTGGGCGCAGGGACGACATGTGGACATCTGCTGCAGCCACTGGGGCCTTCGGTGGAGCTCCCTATGGGGCCACGAAGCGCTGCCCTGGGTGGGGGACCCGCATGCGAGAGCAGCCACTGGGGCCTTCGGTGGAGCTCCCTATGGGGCCACGAAGCGCTGCCCTGAGTGGGGGGACCGCATGCGAGAGCAGCCACTGGGGCCTTCGGTGGAGCTCCCTATGGGGCCACGAAAAGCTGCCCTGGGTGGGGGAACCGCATGCGAACACCCCCAGTGGGGCCTTCGGTGGAGCTCCCTATGGGGCCACGAAGCGCTGCCCTGGGTGGGAGAACCGCATGCGAACACCCCCACTGGGGCCTTCGGTGGAGCTCCCTATGGGGCTACGAAACGTGTGAGGGGTGTGCCGAGAGCAGAGGCACGGAGGGGGAGGAGGGAGGAGGGAGGGGGCAGCGGGAGGAGGAGACGCGGGGCACCGTCTCTTCAAAACGAGGACCCAACACCACAGGATGGTTGGAAAAAAAGAACACACAACGTCAAGCAATGATTTAATCATCGCTTCCGAACGAGAAGAGCTAAAACCACAAACTAAGGGTCCGACCCCCCCGCACAGAGCGAGGGAGGGAGGGTCGAGGTTAGAGATTTTCGAAGAGGAGTTTTGAAGCATCCCAGGAGAGGTCCAGGAAGAAGGGTATCGGTGTCTTTCGGATCCCCCAAGTCCGGGTCAACGGTCGCATCCGTGGTGGTCGGGGCAGCGTTGCCCGCGCCCTTAGATGCCAACGCCCAAAGTTAGGCTACAGCGAAGATCGGCCTCGAGGATGAGCTCTTTAGGCAGAGCTGGTCGCAACCCTCGACTGATGGGCATCCTCTGCAAACATTCTGCATCCTCAATCTGTCGGTACCCTGTCGGTACCCTCCCCGACATGCTCGCGTCGAGAAAAAACTCGAGGGCAGGTTTTTTGACCGTTTTCGGCCACATCATGCCCTCGACGGGCCCTGGGGCTGTCAAAAGGCTGCTCGGGACGAAGACCGGGCCCTTGGGAGAGGGGCGGGACTTCAGGGACCCTTGTTCTGAAACAGTCAAGACGTCGGATGTCTGGGCTGGCATCCTCGCGGTTTCTCAAAGCTTCCAATCCTAATACACCACCCTCAGATCTGATTTGGACTGTGCTGCTGGCGCGCGGGACTCGCGGTCAAATCTGCGACCCGGGCCACCCCCGTCGGGCAGTCCTGCGCAGCCTGGTCAGAGAAAGCACAGCCGTCACTCTCGCTCCGGGCAGACTTCGCTGAGCGGTGGTGTTCGGGGACGCGGGCAAAGAGGCACCGCAACCACCAAGAAAACTCGACGCTGGGCAAACTGAGCGATGGAAGTACACCCTTTCAGGCCGCCGAAACCTGGGCGTGTCGAGATCGAGGCGTGGCGCGATCATTGGATGGTGAGTCGCTGGACGGGGAATCGCTGGGCCTCGAGGCCGATGCATGGCTGATCGTATGCAATCCTGGCGCCGCAAAGGCCGCGACCCAGCGTAGAGGGATGGATGCCACCCCTGGACCTCTCACGGAGATGCCCTGGCCAAGACTCTGGCGCGAAACCAGCCGTTGCGACGAGATCTCCCCAGGAGGTCCACAAAGAACTGCCACGATGGAACGGTATGAGCGCGTGTTTGAACGAGTCGCGGCGACGCCCATTGCCAGGGACGCCCACCATCCTCCCCCCCTCCGCCCCCCAGGTCACGAGGCGCACCCGCGCCGTCTGGGAATGGCTCGGGGTAGCTAGCTGGCCTCCTTTCCCATATTCGGCGGCGGGCGAGGGGGAGAAGTGAGAAGGAGAAGGCCTTCTCAGAATGTTCGGAAGTCCCCCGGCCTTCTGCGAAGTTTTTCTAAGCCTTCCCCGAGGACAAACAACAACTTCGCAGAAGGCGCGAAGGCTTCTGAGAAGTCCCGCCGCCTTCTGAGAAGGCCTTCTCCTTCTCACTTCCCCCCCTCGCTAGCCGCAGACACATCCCCCTTGGAAACCGCCGCTATCGCAAGATAATAACAAAAGAAAATGTGTGGGTATCGAGATGTCGCTGTCCTCTGAATTGCCCTTGGGCGAGTTTCCACACACGCAGCCCAAGGCAATGATCACCCGGCGGCCGGCGGATCTGCGAACCACTTCCCGCAGTGAAGTCCAGCCTGACACCCGTCGACGGCCACAGCAGAAAATCAGCTAAATAACCACAGTCCGTGGGGACGGGGTTCCCGCGCCGACCCAGAAGATCTGCGTACGCGGCCAAAAACTCTTTTTTTTTCTGAGCAAACACCCACGAGCCTCTTCCCTTGCTCCGAAGCCGTATTCCATCCGCCTCCTCTCAAGGGGGCTATCACGACACGCATCGTACGGCCGCGAGGCTCTATATAGCGGCACGCGGCCAGAAGCCTGTGGCCCAACCGCCTGCTTGTACTGAAGGCGTCCTCGCGGACGCTGTGCGGACGTGGGGGCAGAGGGCTGCCCGTCTCGGGTGCCAGGGCCGCGGCATTGGGAGGACGGGGCAAAAAGTGTGCCGACAACGTCGAAGGCGGCTCGGTTTCCAGCGATACGTCGCGGACTGAAGAGTCCGCCTACTCCAGCGGTCCGCCGTGCTCCCTGGTCCTCCGAGTAGAGAGTGCAGGCAAAGAGTGGACGAAGTGGGGGCAGCAGCGGCAGCATGAAGCGTGCACCTATGTGTATATATATATATATGGAGACATGCATAGAACGAGAGGGAAATGGAGCATCGGGGCAAGGAGAGAGAGAAAGAGAGAGAGAGAGAGAGAGAAACACAAAGAGAGAGAGAGGGACAAAACACAAAACACAACAAGACAAGAGTAGACAGCAGATGCTATATTGTCGGTTGCTCGTTCTGGATGGGAACGCAGAAAGCATGGAGCGGAGCGCAGCTGGCGGATTGCAGGAGGCAGAGGGGCGCAGGGCACGGGCCCGAGCGTAAGAGGAGGCGAGTGTCGGGAGCAGAGCTCCACGAGCACAGAGACAGAATGGTGAAAGAGGAAGGGCAGAAAGAATTGAGGACCCAGAGTTAGACGAGCGCGCTCCACTACTCGCAAAGTAGCTACTCGCAAATGGCCTGTATCCCCCGCGGGGGATCTACGATAAATGACATCAGTGCAGCCATGTGTTGTTCGGACGTTGGAGAGTAGGCACTTTGCGAGTAGTGGAACGCGCTCGGCGAAAAGTATCTACCGGAGGGCAGACATTGAGCAGGAAGCAGAGAACAGGCATTTTCGTAGGCCTATCACGATCTGTTCTTGGAACGACAGAATGTTTTAATAACAAACACATTGTTCTTATACCACGAAACGAACGTACTTAAACAAGGTAGACTAAGCCAGAAATGCTCTATTTGATCACTGCGTGCAAGCCAAAAAGGAGCTTCTTAGAATGTCCTTCGGTGGGCCCATAGGCAAGAAAGGACGTTTCGCCACTGCTTGCCAACTGAAAGGAACTGCTGCAGCAACGTGGCATGACATGTTCGGCAACCTCATAGCCCCTCTACGGAGACCGCCACAGTGTCGCAACGGCTCGACTCTGTGACGTTTACAAGGGGCAGACCATCACCAGAAATGTGAGGCCCTCCGTTCCCAAGAGATGTCGTCACACATCGTTCTCATCGACCGCGCAAGCCTAGAACCTAGAACGGTCAGGCATGTGATCAGAGCGGGGTCCGAGATGGTCCAGCCACCAACGAGCCCATGTCGGGCACACCGGGTTGATCCATTGACGGCGGATCGAGGACCAAAGTCGAGAGTGGTCGGATCAGGGCCAATCGCTGACGAGACCAACTCCCCGATTGCATGGTATTCGCTAGCTTCTTTGGACGCCCGAAATGGGCACGGAAAAAAATGGATACAATGCCCAACAACAAGTGCTGTCCCAAACCAACAATGGCCGCTGTTGGGCAGGCGGCCTTCTGTTTCAAATGGACACAGGCCGCGGCGGCGCGGTCAGCGAGTCCTGTTCAGAATGAACAGCAACTGCTGTTGGGCATGGTACCCATTCTTTCCGTACCCATTTCGTTCGTGCCGAGGTTCGCTCGTGCACCTGAAGACACGGCCGGCCCAGCGCATGCGGCGCGTGCGAACACGGAATGTAGTCTGCAGCGGCGGCCTCCGCCGCGGCCCCTGCGGCATCTGCAGCTGAGGCCTCTGCCTGCGCATGATAGTCATCCCACGCATGCTCCAGAGTGGCCTCGGCCGCGACCTCGCGCCACACCTCCTCCGGAGTCTCGACGTTGGTCGAAACCAGGTCATCTAAGCTGCCCGTGGCGGCACTCTCCCTGGCAACCGACGGCGCCGACGCCTCGGCAGTGACGTTCGCAGCGGCCTGAGGGCTCCGACGGACAGAGGACGAAGGAGCGAAAGCCGGAGGCAAACGACGAACTTCCGGAGGCCCCTACGGGCGGATCTTGGGAGACACATAAGAAACAATCAAAACAAACTCAAGCATAGTGAAAAGAGTATGGAAAATCGTCACCCGACTATCCTTTACGATTCTCGAGTATGCCTCCTGTAGAGAGACACGCCCGCCTAAACCCTAGCCCACGCCTCTGGCACAGGCGCACCCGGGGGGACGGGGAGTGGGGGGGGGCGCCCCAGCGTCGACCCAAGAAAACCTCCTCCATCCCTCCTCCTCCTCCTCCTCCTCCTCCTCCTCCTCCTCCTCCTCCGTGACCTTGGTCGAGGCCTCCCACAAGAAGTCCGAGCAGGTTGGGCAGGAGGATCGCGAGGCATCGACGACGCTTCGGCGCCGCTGGCGCGGAGAAAATCGGGCCACCCCGTCGAGCCGCGCCGGCGATACATCGGCGATGCGGCGCGTTCCTCCGACGCCGTCTGCTCGGACCCCACGTTGGAAGCCTGGCGGAACTGCAGACGTGGGGGCGATGCGGGCGGGGGCTTTATTTGCACAGAAGGTGCCTGGCCTGATCAGCCTCGGCCTCCGACTCGATCGCGTCCTCGGTGGCCTCCTCCTGCGAGGACGCCTCCTGCGAAGGGGCCTTCGGGCCGGGATCCACAGGGAGCATTCGTGGCTCGGCCTACGAGATGCCGTGAACCCTGGAACAAAAAAGAAAGTGTACAGTCGAAACATGATCACAAGAACATTGATCAAGAGAGTCAGCCTTAGGTCGGGTGTCCCCCTACAGGCGGATTTTGAGCGACGAATCGAAAAAAAAACTCAACAACGACCCCGACATGGTCAAAAAGTACTAGAAACATCGCCCCCCGATCTCTTACTAGTTTTGAGCCTTCCTCCCGTAGAGGGAGAGGCCCGACTCAAATCAGCCCCTTCGCCGAGCGCCCAAGGCCCCATGGAGATGCCCAAAACGAAGAGCAGCCCAAGATGGCAAGGCACTCGCCCTAACCCTACAGCGAGCGGGCCTGGGGCACACCCGTGGAACCGACGCAAGAGAATCCCAGAGCTCCAGAGCTGTCTCTCCTCCTTGTACTCCTCCTCCTCCTCCTCCTCCTCCTCCTCCTCCTTCGTCATTGTCGGCCTCTGGCTGCCGCGCTCCCGAAGCCGCGCACGGCCACAGCAGATCCGACAGCCCACCAAACCGACAGCGCCACTGAGACCGACCGCACCCGATCGGGGCCGCAAGCCACCCGGACGGGAGCAAGGACCGACCGACGAAAAAAAAAAAAACAAAAAAAACTTAAGCAACAAAATTTCAAAAAAGGACCGACCGAACCGAACCGGACAGAACCGACTGCGACGCAGCCGAACCGATCGAACCGTGAACACCGTTCTGGTTAGTCGAAGCCAATCTGGCGCCAATCTGGCAGGCCCAATGTGGCAAACGGGGGCAATCTGACGAGGGAACCAACGCGAATCCAGTCTGGCGAATAACCCCAATCCTCCAATTTGGCCAGGCCAGATTGGCCCTTGGGGCCCAATCCAATCTGCCAGTCTGGCCTTCGACTACCCAGCCATTGGATCGGGCCCAGGGGGCGTCACACAGCAGCACGGGGACAGGCAAGGCATCACGGGGAGACGAAGGCGCCCAGAGGCACGACGACACGTCGAGCCGCCGGGGGCCCCGGGGCCACGACGGGTCCTCCTCCTCCTCCTCCTCCTGCTGCTCCTCCTCCTCCTCCTCCTCCTCCTCGTCCTCCTCCTCCTCCTCCTCCTCCGCCGCCCCCTCGGCCTGCGCGGGGAGCCGCACAGCCGGGCCGCTGAGCGAAGGAGCCCTGGAGCACGGACGAGGCCCCTGCTTGCCGCTCGCTGCAAGACGCATGAGCCCGGGTGCCCCACGCGAGGGCCAGAGGAACGGCCACGGAGGGGCCTCCGGAACAGCGGGCACCCTCCGAACCCGAGGGGATCTTCACTTCAGCCTCTTGGCTTCACGCAGTGCCCCTCCTCCGCCTCCGCCTCCGCCTCCGCCCCCGCCTCCGCCTCCGCCTCCGCCTCCGCCTCCTCCGCCTCCGCCTCCGCCTCCGCCTCCGCTCTTCCTCCTCCTCCTCCTCCTGCTCCTCCTCCTCCTCCTCCTCCTCCTCCTCCTCCTCCTCCTCCTCCTCCTCCTCCGCCCTCCTCCACCCTCCTCCTTCGCCCTCCGCCCTGCTGCCCTCGGGTGCGCAAGCGGGGCCGTCTCCCCCCCAAACGCCCCCCAAGGGGCTGCCGATCGTGCTCGACCCTGGCGGCGACCGCCTCGGCCCCCCCCCCTGCCCAGAACTCCGCCGCCGCGGCTTCTGTGAGGGCGTTGGCCCCCGAGCTCCCGACCCCAGCCCCGAAACCGGCTTCTCGGCACGGGTCGTTTTGTGACGGCCCCGGGGGCACGACAGCGGTCCCCGGGCGTCGAAGTCACGGAAAAGCCTGCCGCACCGACCTTCTCCCCAGACCTCTGGACACCTTTGACCCGGCCACCACGCTGTCGAATAACAGCTCGGGATGACGAACCGATTGGTCCGAGAAAACGAAGCCGAGAGGATGGGGGCCCGCAGAAAGAGGGCACACCTGAACACTTTACATACGGACACCCCTACTCCACGGAACCCTCCCAGAGCGCACGCTTTGACCAGGAGTCCGAGGCGAATCCAGCCATGGCGATGAAGGCATCTTGGGAGGTCCAGAAGGGCGATGATCCCGAGCGCGAAAGATACCCGTACCCGCCGGGGGGCGGTTCGTCGCAGCTGACGGCGGCTGCACAAATGTAGAAACGACAGCCGATCGAGCATTACACACCGCTGTCTTTTCGGGGCGCACGTTAGCACCGATCGCACGTGCGTTCGAATCGGCGGAGAGCCCGACCCTGCGTTGGTTGTTGTCGATGTAGACCAGTTACTGCGGAGGCGCGCCCCCAGACACACATCCGGGCGTTGAGGACTCAACGCGCACTCGGGGGCGCATGCGAACAACTCTGGCGCGAACGTCATTGCGCGACGACCGCCCTATCGCGAATTGCTCGATGCAGAGACATCGCGAATCTGTGCCGTGGGCGAGGTCGCCAGAAGCCGCCCCCCTTGGACGGCCGTCTGCGGATCACCCCAACTAGGCACGGTTGCCCCATGAAAACCCCAAAAACATACCCGTACCTAGCCCGGGTGCCGCAGCTCTCCCCAGCTAGGTCCGGGTATGTTTCGGTGGTTCCCGGCAGGTCCCCGTACCTAGCCGAGGTTGCGACAGGCCCAAAACGCTCTCGAACACATATCATGCCCTCCAGAGCCGTCCCCGACGTGGCCGCTGCGGCCCCCTGGGGGCGCGACATTGCAACGTCGTTCCCCAGTGCAGGCCCAGACGCATTGGTTGCCAGGATAGCGAGGAAATGCAACTCTTCATCGGTTGGGACAAGCGCCGCCACATATGGGCGGCTTTGAACCGCGCACGCACCACGATGCCCCGAGACGTCCCTAACAAAAACCAGCGCTTGTCGCTGCAATCAGACACCCAGCCATCGAGCGCGCCGTTGCGTCTTGACGCGCGGATGCTGCACTGGCGCGCGCGGGGCAAGCTGACCGGGCACAATAGCAAACGCCCAGTCCCCCGGACGGCCCATCTCACCTTGGCTGGCCCCGGGTACGGGTATCTTTCGGACCAATGAGATGACGAAGGCGGGGCAGCGGCATAGGCAACGTTTGCTCCTCTGAAGGGTCCTCGACACTATCGAGTCATCACAGAGGTCTGGGACCGCGACGCGAGCTCAACCGTGCGACGATGTGGCTTGAGCGGCCCGAGGCCCCAGAGCTCCGGCCCTTCCCGCGTGCGACAAGTTTCGCCCCGGAGTTCTGGTTGATGGCCCCCTGGGGCGCACACCACGGGCCCCGAAGCACATGAGACGCACTGGGATCGACGAACTGGTTCCAGCAAAGGACCCCGATGGAACGATGCCGCGATGCGCCAGAGAGGCTCCTGAGTCTCAGGACCCAGGCACCCGACGTATTCCTGAGAGGCTCCCGACAGACTCATGAGAGACTCTCGAGAGGCTCACGAGCGGCTCGTCATATAAGCTATTGGCAGGGTCTCGACTGAGGCTCGCTGCCAGCTGCACAGCTGCCGCCACTGCCATGAACTCCTCGGAAGGCCAGCGGAGTGAGCGGACCTAAATGCGCCCAAACGAAACCTCCCATCCAGGGGGGGGCTGCCAACTGCGGAGCTGCCGCCTCGTTCGTGAGCTCCCAGGTCCCAGGAGGTCTCCAGCGCAGGGCGGCACTACACAGGCGTCCCAACCAGGCTTTTCGCCGACCTGGGAGAGCTGCCCACTGCGGAACGCTTGCAACTTGCGCGAGCTCCTGGGAGGTCCAGCTAGAGGAAAGAGAACTATGCACATACACCGATTCTGGCCAGGCCCATCCTGAGCCCAGGATCGGTGCATACGCCCTCCTACCTTGGCCAGGAATGTATATGCACCGATCTTGGATCAAGGATGGGCCTTCCCAGGGTCGGTGCATGTGCATAGTTCTCTTCGCCCGACCAGCGGAGCGCGGCTCAAATGCATCTAAATTGTCAGCCGCGCAACTGCCGCATCATCCGTGAGCTCCGATGTAGGAGGTCCAGTAGAAGGTGGCGCCAAAGGCGAGCAAACTAGACCTCGCCTCTGTCGCCACGTTTTCGAGGCGGGGGTTTATGCGTAACGACTGCCTGTGTAAGCTCGGCAAGCGGTGGACATGGATACATTCGCCCCCCCACCCCCCCCCCCCCCAAACCCCCACCCCACAGGTTCGAATAGGTCCATATCAACCGCCTGCCGAGGTCCCCGACGACGGCTGTCCCGAGCAAAGTTATGATGATCGAGCGGTCTCCGCAGTGAACTTTCGTGAACACATGGGAGGTGCAGCGTCGGGTGACTGGTCCACCTGTCCCTGATTGGCGCCAGCTGCGCAAACGCCGTGACTTGTGTGAAACTTTGGGGGTCCAGCTGAACACGGACTTGGTCTCGTGGATGCCATAACAACGGACACTCTAACAACCCCATCATTCAATGAAACATGTGCTGCAGATGATATAACGAAAAGGTCTAAACATGGTAACGTAGTGCTTACAGGTTTGAGACATAGTAAACACATTGGTTAGACATATGGATGTTGTTCGGCAAAATGTTTCCTCTCCGTTGATCGCCGTCCACAAACTCAGTCAGCCACACTACTGTCGGGAGCGGCCAAGAGGGTGGTGTCCAAGAGGGGGGTGTGCAAATCATGACCGGCGGCATGTGCGCGGCCCAGCGGGGGGGCCAGGGACGTTATGAAATAGGAAGAGGCGCCACGAAACCTGGGGAAATATCATGGCCCCCGCCATGATATCCCCCCCCCTAGTCATCACCCCCCTCTTTGCCGCCCCCGATACTGCTCCCCTCCCTGGGCGCTGCCATGCGCGCAGCCGGCGCCGTCTTGTCCCCGAGGCCGCCCGTGAAGTCGTGTTCCTGCTAAGTGGGCTTCTGTTCTGCTAAGTGGGCTCCAGATGTGCTTGATCCAGTTGTCAGCTCCGCCTCCTGCTGCTGGTCTTGTTTTTCCTCCTCGTCGTCCTCCTCCTCCTCCTCCTCCACTTCCTCCTCCTGTCCTCCTCCCCTTCCTTCCTCTTTTCACGTCCTATTAGCACCTCGTCCTCTCCCTCCTCCTCCTCCTTGCCTCCTCCCCCTCCCCCTCCTCCTCCTCCTCCTCCTCCTTCTCCTCCGCCTCCCCCCCTCCTCCTCCTCCTCCTCCTCCTCCTCCGCTCCTCCTCCTCCATCCTCTCCTCCTCCTTGCCTCCTCCCTCCCCCTCCTCCCCTCCTCCTCCTCCTCCTCCTCCTCCTCCTCCTCCTGCTCCTCCTCCTCCTCCTCCTCCTCCCCCTCCTCTGCCTCGTCGCCCTTCGGCGGCCTTCAGCGGCCGTCGGTGGCTTTCGGCAGCCCCTGGCGGCCTTCGGCGGCCCTCGGCGGCTTTCGGCGGCCCTCGTCGTGTTCCTGCTAAGTTCGCTTCCGATGTGCTTGATCCTGTTGCCAGCCCCGCCTCCTGCTACTGGTGTTGCACTGTGGTTCATGCCAAGTTGCACGGAGAGACCTGGAAAACAACTCCACATCCTCCTCATCGCGCTCCTTCTCTCCCTCGCTCTCTCTCTCTCTCTCTTTCTCTCTCTCTCTCTCTCTCTCTCTCTCTCTTTCTCTCTCTCTCTCTCTCTCTCTCTCTTTTTTTTATCCCGCATCCCCCACAGTGGAAGCCTCTGTCTCATGCCCATCTGTACTTGCATTTTGCATATGCTGCATTGCACTTGCATGGAATGCCATTGCATTGCATTGCATTGCATGGCATGGCATGGCATTGCATTACAACGCATGGGATTGCATTTCTGTTGCGTCACTTCCCATTGCGCTGCGTTGCGTTCCGTCGAGAGTTCCTCGCAACTCTGGGCTCCGAGCTGCCAGGGGCAATGTGGCCTGGCCCATTTCGCCTGACTCATCCTCGCAACTCTGGGATCCAAGATGCCACGCGCGAAGTGGTCCAGTCCATTTCGCCTGAGACGTCCTCGCAACTCTGGGCTCAGATATGCCCCTAACCTGAGGATGTCCAGCCCGTTTCGCCTTAGACATACTCGCAACTCTTGGCTCAGACATGCCGAGCGCGAGGTGATCTGGAAAAGCTTATTTCAGACATTCTCGCCTGAGACATCCTCCCCAACTCTGCGAGATGCCGCGCGCGAGGTGGACTGGCCAATTTCGCCTGAGACATCTTCGCAACTCTGGGCTCCCAGATGCCGCGCGCGAAGAGGTGCGGCCCGGCTCGCCTGAGGATCCTTGCAAATCCGGGCTCATATATGTCCTGGATTAATGTGGTTCGGGCCCACTTCGCCTGAGACCTCCTCGCAGCTCTGGGTTCCGAGATACCTCTCGCGAGGTGGTCTGGCCCATCTTCGCCAGAGGCATCATCGAAACTCTGGAATCGGAAATGCTCTGACTGAGTTGGTCCAGCACGATTCGCCTGTGACATCCTCGCAACTCTGGGCTCAGATATGCCCTGACCTGAGGTGGTCTGGCCCCATTCGCCCGGGGCATTCACGCACCTCCGAGATCCGAGATGCCAGGCGCGAGGTGGCCCAGTCAAACTCGCCTCCGACCTCCTCGCAACTCTGGGTTCCGAGATGCCGCGTGCGAAGCGGTCCGGCTAATTTTGCCTGCGACATCTTCGCAACTCTGGGCTCCAAGATGTCGTGCGTGGGCTCAGGGATACTCTGACACAAGGTGGTCCAGCCTGTTTCGCCTGGGACATCCTCGCAACTCCAGGCTCAGAAATGCCGCGTGCGAGGTGGTCGGGCCCGTTTGGCCAGAGGCATCATCGAAACTCTGGAATCGGAAATGCTCTGACTGAGTTGGTCCAGCACGATTCGCCTGTGACATCCTCGCAACTCTGGGCTCAGATATGCCCTGACCTGAGGTGGTCTGGCCCCATTCGCCCGGGGCATTCACGCACCTCCGAGATCCGAGATGCCAGGCGCGAAGTGGCCCAGTCAAACTCGCCTCCGACCTCCTCGCAACTCTGGGTTCCGAGATGCCGCGTGCGAAGCGGTCCGGCTAATTTTGCCTGCGACATCTTCGCAACTCTGGGCTCCAAGAAGTCGCGCGCGGGCTCAGGGATACTCTGACACAAGGTGGTCCAGCCTGTTTCGCCTGGGACATCCTCGCAACTCCAGGCTCAGAGATGCCGCGTGCGAGGTGGTCGGGCCCGTTTCGCCTGAGACATCCTCGCAACTTTGGTCTCTGAACTGTTGAGGCCTGAGGTGATCTGGCCCATGTCGCCAGAGACATCCTCACAACTCTGGGCTCGAAATTGCGACGCGTGAGGTTGTCCGGTCCAGTTCGCCTGAGACATCCTCGCAATTCTGGGCTCAGAGATGCTCCTGACTTGAGGTGATCTGGCCCATTTTCGCCTGAGACATCTTCGCAACTCTGGGCTCAGACATGCTGCGCCCGAGGTCGTTTGGCCAATATGGCCTGATGCATCCCCGCAACCCCGGGCGCAGAGATGATGCGCTCGACGTACTCCGGCCAGATTTGCCTGATCCATCCTCGCAACTCTGGGCTCTAAAATGCCGCGCCAGAGATGGTCGGGCCAATTTCGCCTGAGACCTCCTCGCAACTCAGGGTTCCGAGATGCCGCGCACGAGGTAGTCCAGTCAGTTTTGCCTGAGACATCCTCACAACTGGGCTCCGATGGGGCCAGGCCCGAGCTTCCTGTTACACTACACTGCTAATATCGAGTTGCGCCCCAGGAGGGGTCCAGGCGCCCCTGCCCCGAGGGGGCAGTTCGCCGGCGCCGAGGCGAGAACATGAATTTCGGACACGCCCTGGTACACGTTGAAATCTCCAGCGAGAGGAGAACTTCGAGGGCGATGAGGAGAGCCAGGAGAACGAGGTGGGGCGAGAAGAACCAGGAGGAATAACATCAGGAACACGATGGTGATAACGAGGAAAATAAGAGGACGAGGGAGAAGAAAGACGAGGAGAAAGAGGAACGGGATGACGGGGGGAGGAGAAGGAGGGGGAGGAAAAGGAGGTTTGGGAAGGGGGAAAGGGCAAGAAGCATGGCAAAGAGGACGATGCCAGCAATGACGACGACTGTGACGATGACAAGGGCGCAGGCAAATCAGGGGCGGGAGGACGATGATTCGGTGGACGCGCAAACAATGTTTGGAGCCACCCTGGCTCAAAATCGCTGTCGGGGATGCTGGACTGAGCCTATAAATCGGTATGTTGGTGATGTTTCTCCGCCTCGTCACCATCCTTGTCCTGGTCCTCTTTCTGCTGCTGCCTCCTCCATCTCCCCCCATACTCCTCCTGCTCCTCCTTGCAGCCCCCTCTCTCCTCCAGACTCCAGCAGGGCCCCCTTGGACTGTGCGAATGTTAATGCTAAGAACGGTTCTGCGCCTGTCGGTACCAGTATCGCTATCGATACCAGTACCGATGCCGGTACAGGTACCGGTACCAAGCCATGATCGGCATCGGTATTTCAACAGAAGATACAGCCAACACCAACAGCTTTTGGCTTCCGATCGAGCCCCCTGCCCCTGGGGTCTTAGGCGTTTGCCGCATTCTACTCGTTCTCGGCAAGGCCAACCCAGCGGCCCTGCTGAGAGCACGTGGCGCGGCGAACGTCTAGGATCTACACGGCGGCGTCTGCTGAGATGAGGTTTGCGCTGTAGGGGTCTTCCCACCGAGGCACGCGGGTGCCTCTGCTGAGAGGACGCGGGTCTGACCCTGGGATCGTCGTCTGGCCCTGATGAAACAAGCTCTACTTGGAGGGCGTCGTCTCATCACGCCCAGCGAGCGATCCCGGGATCAGGCCCGCGCCTTCTCAGCAGAGGCACCCGGGTGCCCCTGCTGAGAAGAGCCTTGCAGCGCAGACTTTCTCTCAGCAGAGGCCGCCGCGTAGATCTCTTGGGCGTTTGCCGCGGCCTCGGCCGGCCGTCCGCTTCTGCCGCGGCGGGCGGCCGCCCGTTCATCCGATTCGTCTTCGTCGTAGTCGTCGCCGTCGTCGTCATCAGGACCCTCATCGTTGTCGTCGGCGTTATCATCATTATCATCGCCATCATCGTCATCATCATCATCGTCCTTATCATCATCGTGGTCATCGTCATCACCACCGTGCTCATCATCAAATTCACTCGCAATCAACTTCATGACGAATCATTGCAACCGTTGTTGTCGTCACCTTGAGCGCCGATACCGTTGTGATATATTGCAGTCGTCGTGGTCGGCGGGTCGCCGCCATCGTTGCGATCCACCTCGCCACGGCAATCATATTATTCATCTTCATCCTCCGCTGTATATTCCTCTGCCTTCTGATACTCTGCGCATCTGCGGCCCATCTGATCCTCTTTAATTCATCCTTGGACAAGCGTGGAAAGTGAGGAGCGAGAAGTGTGTGTGTGTGTGGGGGGGGGACGGCGGGCGAGACGTGAGAAAAGAGCAGGACGTGGAGGAGCAGCGGAGGGATGGGGGATGTGAGGGGCAGCAGCAGCAGAAGGATGACGCGGAGCAGCGACGAAGGAGGAATATATTAAGGCCAGGGTCCAGCATCCCCATCAGCGACTCTAGATTTAATGTGGCTTCAAAATTTGTTCTAGTCCTCCGAATCACCGTCCTCCTGTTCCTGATTTGCGTGCGCCCTTGTCGTGATCAATGTCGTCGTCGTTGTTTATGTCGCCGTCCTCATCGTGTTTCTCGCCGTCCACCCTCCTACGCAACCTCATCGTCCTCCCTTCTCCTCCGCATCCTCATGCCGTTCTTCCTACTTCTCGCCGTTACTTCTCTCCTCCTCCTCCTCCTTATCATCCTTCTCATCATCGTGCTCCTGATGCTCTTCCTCATCCGGGTTCTCCTCGCCCCTCCTCGTACTCAAAGTTATCTTTCTTGCCTTCATATTTCTCCTTTCGCCGGAGATTTCCTCAACATATATATTCTGGCCTGGCGCTCCCGCCTGAGACGTCCTTCCACATGAATCAGAAATCCGGCTCTCGCCTCGGCACCGGTCAACTGCCCCTCGGGCCAAGGGCGGTTGAACCCCTCCTGGAGGACGACTCGATAACTAGTCGTGTGGTCCTGGCACGTCTGGGAGCCCTTTTGCGAGGATGTCTCAGGCGAACGGGTTGGGCCACCTAGCGCGCCACATCTCGGAGCCCAGCGTTGCGAAAAGGTCTCAGGCGAAACTGGCCGGGCTACCTCAATTCAGGGCATCCTTGAACCTGGCCAGACCACCTCGCGCGCAGCGTCTCTGAGGCTGGAGTTGCGAGGATGCCTCAGGCGAAGCGCGCCGGCCAACCTCGCGCGCGGCATGCCTGAGCCCATAGTTGCGAAGATGTCTCGGGCGGAAAGGGCCAGACCACCTCAGGTCAGAGCATCTCTGAGCCCAGAATTGCGAGGATGTCTCGGGGAAAGTTGGCCAGACTCTCGCGCGCGGCATGGAGGAACCCAGAATTCCGAGGATGTCGGAGGCGAAAATGGTTAAACCACCCTGCGCGCGACATCTAAGAGCCCAGAGTTGCGAGGATACCTCAGGCGAAACTGGCTGGACCACCTCGCGCCTGGCATCTCGGAGACCAGAGTTGCGAGAATGTCCCAAGCGAACTGGGCCGGACCACCTCAAGTCAGGGCATATCTGAGTTTGGAGTTGCGGAAATGTTTCAAGCGAATCGGGCCGGACCAAATCAGGTCAGAGCATCTCCAATCCCAGAGCTGCGATGATGTCTCGGGCGAGAATGTCCGGACCGTTTCGTGCGCGGCATGTCTGATTCTTAACCCAGAACTGCAAGGGTGTCTCTGGCAAAATGGGCCAGACCACCTCGCGAAAGGCATCTCATGGCATCTCTGAGCCCAGAGTTGCGAGGATGTCTCAGTCGAAACGGGCTGTACCACATCAAGTCAGTGCGTATCTGAGCCCAGTGTTGCGAGGATGCTCACGCGAGCCCGGCCGCACCATCTCGCGCACGGCATCTAAGCCCAGAGTTGCGAAGATATCTCAGGCGGAACTGGCCAGACCACCTGGCGCATGGCATCTGAGAGCTCAAATTTGCGGCGGAGATGTCTCAGGCGAAACTGACCAGGTCACCTCAGGTTCAGGCATCTCTGAGGCCAGAGTCGCGAGAATGTCTGAGGCAAAATTGTCTGGTTCACCTCGCGCGCGGCATGTCTGAGCCCAGACATGCGAGGATGTCTAAGGCGATTTGGACTGGACCTGCTCAGGTCACGACATCTCTTAGCCCAGAGTTGCAAGGATGCCTATGGCTTCCACTGTAGGGGCCAGCGAGCCTCGCAAAGTCACCGACCTCGGTGATCGGTGACCTGCCAGGGCCTCCAAAAAGCCTCGCGAGTTCACCGACGTCGGCGACCTCCCGGGGCCCTCAACGGGCCTCGCGAGGTCACCGACCTCGGTGACTTGCTGGCGCCTCCAGCGGGCCACGCAAGGTCACTGGCCTGTGTTCGATATACGGTCACATGCCGGGGGGTCCAAAGAGCCTTGCAAGGTCTCAGTGACATGCCGGGGCCTTCAACGGGCCCCATGAGGACACCCACCTCGGAGACCTTCGGGCTTTCAGCGGGCTTCGCAAGGCCACCGGCCTGGGTTTGAGACTAAGTGACCTGCCAGGGGCTCCAAAGAGCCTCGCAAAATCACCGACCTCGGTGACCTCCCGGGGCCCTCAACGGGCCTCGCGGGGTCACCGACCTCGGTGACCTGCCCGGGCCTCCAGCGGGCCACGCAAGGTCACCGGCCCGTGTTTGACATATGCGGTGGCCTGCCAGGAGTTCCAACGAGCCTCGCAGGGTCACGGACCTCGGTGACCTTCCGTGGCCTTCAACGGGCCTCGGGCCTCCAACGGGCCTCGCAAGGTCACCGTCCTGTATTCGGCATTCGGTGGCCCGCCCAGGCCTCCAAAGGGCCTCGCGAGGTCACCAACCTCGGTGACCTGCCGGGGCCTCGGCATAGTCGTCATCGTCGTCGTCGCCGTCGTCGTCGTCGTCGCCCCCGTCGTCTTCGTCGTCGCCGCCGTCGCCGCCGCCGTCGTCGTCGTCGTACTATAGAACCAGTCTCGCGCGCTGGACACTGGACACCGGATACCAGACACCGGACACTTGACACCCGACACCGGGCACTGGACACCGGGCACCGGGCATCGGGCACCGGACACTGGACAACGGACACCGGACACTGGACACCGGACACCGGACACACGACATTGGACACCGGACACCGGACTCTGGACACCGGCCCTGGACGTTGATGATGATGTTTATGTTGGTGTTGATGGTGACTACGGTAATGAGTGCGATGGATGCAGACGACGACGACGACGGTGATGATGATTACGGTGATGACGAAGCTGTCAATGAAGTTGACCATGCCATGATGATGATGACGATGATGATGATGACGACGATGATGATGACGATAAGGATGTCGGTGGTGATGATGGTGATGATGGTGATGATGATGGTGGTGGTGGTGGTAGTAGTGACGATGGTGATGGTAGTGATGATGGTTATGAAGGTGATGATGATGATGATGATGATGGTGATGATGGTGATGATGGTGATGGTGATGATGGTGATGATAATGACGATGACGATGCTGGTGATGATTATGATGATGTTGATGCCGCTGCTGACGATCATAGCGAGTATTACGCTCTGATGACTGTGATGGTGGGGGAGGAGGAGGAGGAAGAGGGAGGAGGAGGAGACGAGGAGAAGGAGGCGGAGGAGGAGGAGGACGGGTCGTCGTCGCGGTCTTCGTCGTCGTCGTCGCCTTCATCGTCGTCGTCGTCGTCGTCGTCGTCGTCGCCTTCATCGTCGTCGTCGTCGTCGTCGTCGTCCTCGCCCTCGTCGTTTTCGTCTCCCTCGTCGCCCTCGCAGAGGTCCAGCAAGACAGATTGAACACTATTTAAATGTCCCGCCCAGACCGACCCGCCCGCCCGTCAGGGTCCGCCCGCCGGACCCGATCCGCCCGTTAGGACACGCGCGTGCCAGCTCGATGATGTTTCCTACTTTAATGTCCCGCCCGCCCGACCCGACCCGTCCGTTACGGTCCACCCGCCGGTCCGGCACGCCCGTTGGGGCCCGCTCCTGCTGCTCCTCATCCTCCTGATCATCTTCCACTCTTCCTCCTCCTCCTCCTCCTTCTCCCCGTCCACCTCCTCCTCATCCTCCTTCCCCTCGTCCTCATCCTCTCCATTCCCCCTCATCATCATCATCATCATCATCATCATCATCATCATCATCATCATCATCATCATCATCATCATAATCCTCATTCTGCTGCTGTTCCTCCTCCCCATATTCCTCCTCTTTCTCTACCTCCCCCTCTTTTTCATCATCGCTATCATCATCATCATCCTCCTGCTGCTCCTTACTTCTCCTCCTCATCCTCATTCTCCTCATCCTGCTGCTGCTGCATCCTTGTCCTGCTGCTTGTCCTCCTGCTCATCATCGTCATTGTAATCATATAGTTCTTCCTCATCATCCTCATCATCCTCCTCAATGTCCTCCTCCTTCTCCGTCTCCTCATCCTCCTCATCATCTTCAGCCTCATTCTCTTGATTCCCCTCCTTATCCACCCCTTCCTTATCCTCCTCCCCATCCTCCTCATCCTCCTCAACCCCCTCGACCTCAACATCCTCCTCCTCGTCCTCCTGCTGCTTATCCTCATCCTCATTATGATTTTTGGTACCCTCCTCCTCCTCATCACCATCATCATCCTCATCCTCCTGCTGCTGCTGCTCCTCCCCCGCCTCATGCTCTGCAACTGACGCCAGACACCGGACACTAGACACCAGGCGCCCGGACAGGGGCACCGAACACCAGACTCCGTACACAGGACAACGGACACCATACACCAGACACCGGACACCGGACGCCAGATGCCAGACGCCGGACGCTGGACGCCGGTCGCCGGACATTGGAAACAGGACACCGGACACCGGACGCCGGACGCCAGACGCCGGACGCCGGACGCTGGACGCCGGACACCGCAAGGATCGTGCATGCCTTCGTCGTCTCAGTCGTCGTCGCCCTCGTCGTCGTCGTCGTCGTCGGCGTCGTCGCCCTCGTCGTCGTCGTCGTCTTCATCGTCGTCTTTATCGTCTTTGTCGTCGTCGTCGCCCTCGTCGTCGTCGTCGCCCTCGTCGCCGTCGTCGCCCTGGTCGTCGTCGTCGTCGTTGCCGTCTTCGTCGACGCAGTAGTAGTCGTCTTCGTCGTCGTCGCCGTCGTCTTCGTCATCGTCGTCGTTGTTGTCGCCTTCGTCGTCGTCGTCTTCGTCGTCTTCTCCATCGAAGCAGTCGTCGTCGTCGCCCCCGTCGTCGTCGTCGTCGTCGTCTTTATCGTCGTCGTCGTCGTCGTCGTCGTCCTCGTCGTCGTAATCGTAGTCGTCGTCGCTGCCGTCGTCGTCGTCGTCGTCGTCGTCGTCGCCCTCGTCGTCGTCGTCGTCGCCGTCGTCGTCTTTATCGTCGTCGTCATCGTCTTCGTCGTCGTCGCGGCTGTCGTCGTCGTCGTCGTCCTCGTCGCCGCCATCGACCTCGACATCGTCATCGTTGTCGTCGCCTTCGCTCTCCGGGGACCCCCACCCATAGGAGAAGTCCAGATGGACTTGTCCTGTGGGTGGGGTGGTTGGCTCTCCGGGGACCCCCACCCATAGGAGAAACCCAGCTGGACTTGTCCTATGGGTGGAGTGCTTGGCTCTCCGGCGACCCCCACCCATAGGAGAAGTCCAGCTGGACTTGTCCTATGGGTGGGGGTGTGGCTCCCGGCGACCCCCACCCATAAGAGAAGTCCAGCTGGGACTTGTGGTGAAGAATGTGCATGGCTCTACGGCGATAACCCCCCACCCATTGGAGAAGCCAGCTGGACTTGTCTATGTGTGGGGTGCATGGCTCACGCGGCGACCCCCTCCCATAGTGAAGTTCCAGCTGACTTGTTCCTATGGTGGGGTGCTGGCTCCCGGCGACCCCCACACCCCCCAACCCATAGTGAGAAGTTCCAGCTGACTGACCTATGTTGGGTGCTTTTCGCTCAGCGTCTAAAAGCAAGGCGAAAATTTACCTCCTAATGGGGGGGGGTCTGGGACCCACCCCCACCCAAAGGGGATCCGCCCCTCACATCATTGATTCCCCTGTAGGGCGATCCCCTCTGGTCGGGGGTCTGGGACCCCCCCCCTCATTAGGAGAAATTCGCTTGCTTTTTCGGCGCTGAGAGCCAAGCACCCCACCCATAGGACAAGTCCAGCTGGACTTCTGCTATGGGCGGGGGTCGCCGGAGAGCCAAGCACCTCAAACATAGGACAAGTCCAGCTGGACTTCTCCTATGGGTGGAGGTTGCCAGAGAGCCAAGCAAACTACTCCATAGGACAAGTCCAGCTGGACTTCTCCTATGGGTGGGGGTCCCCAGAGAGCCAAGCACCCCAACCATAGTCAAGTCCAGCTGGACTTCTCCTGTGGGTGGGGGTCGACGTAGAGCCAAGCACCCCACCCATGCATAGGACAAGTCCAGCTGGACTTCTCCTATGGGTGGGGGTCGCCGGAGAGCCAAGCACCCCACCCATAGGACAAGTCCAGCTGGACTTCTCCTATGGGTGGGGATCGGCAGACAGCCCAGCACCCTACTAACCACCCCTAGGACACTTCCAGCTTGACTTCCCCTATAATGGTCGGGTTGCCGAGAGCGCAAGCACCCCACCCATAGGAACAAGCCTAGCTGGACTTCTGCATGGGTGGGGGCCGCGGTAGAAGACCAATACGACCAAGTCCACTGGTCTTCTCCTATGGGTGGGGGTCGCCGGAGAGCCAAACCAACCCCACCACATAGACCAGTCCCAACAAAAAAAATAAAAAAAAGCACCATCCAGGTGGACTACCCCTATGGGTGCGGGTCGCCGGAAAGCCAAGCACCCCACCCATAGGACAAGTCCAGCTGGACTTCTCCTATGGGTGGGGGTCCCTGGAGAGCCGAGCACCCCACCCATAGGACAAGTCCAGCTGGACTTCTCCTATGGGTGAGGGTCGCCGGAGAGCCAATAGGACAAGTCCAGCTGGACTTCTCCTATGGGTGGGGGTCGCCGGAGAGCCAAGCACACCACCCAAAGGACAAGTCCAGCTGGACTTCTCCTATGGGTGGGGGTCGCCGGAGAGAGAAGGCGACGACGACGACGACGACGTCGAGGACGATGGCGGCGACGACGACGACGACGACGATGATGACAGCGGCGACGACGACAACAACAGCGGCGACGACAACGTCGCCGACGACGACGACGACGAAGACGGCGACGACGAGGACGACGACGACGACGACGGCTTTGAAAGCGACGACGAAGACGAGGACGACGACGACGACAAGGACGACGAAGATTACAACGACGACGACGACGAAGGCGACGAGAACGACGACGACGACGATGACGACGACGACGACGACGGCAGCGGCGGCGGCGACGACGACGACTACGACTACGACGACGACGCCGACGACGACGACAACGCTGAGGGCGACGATAGCGACTACGACGACGACGACGCCGCCGCCGACGACGACCATGGCGACAACGACGACGACGGCGACGAGGGCGACGACGACGACGGCTTCGAAAGCGACGACGACGAAGACGACGAAGTCGACGACAACGACGTCGACGAAGACGACGCCGACGACGACGAAGACGCCTACTACTATACGTCGACGAAGGCGACGACGTCTACGATGACTACGCTGACGACGAGGGCGAGACAGACGACGATGACGACGACGACGAGGGCGACGACGACGACGACGAGAGCGGCGACGACTCGACGACGACGACGATGACGACGAAGACGACGACGACGGCGAGGGTGACGACGACGACAAAGACGACGACGACGACAACGACGACAACGACGACGCGACGAGGCGACGACGCTGACGACGACGACGACGAAGACGACGATGGAGACGACGACTGCGACGACGAAAGCATGGACGATTCTTGCGGTGCCCGGTGACACGTGTCCAGTGCCGGTGTCCGGTGTCCGGTGTCCGGCGTCTGGCGTCCAACATCCGGCGTCCGGTGTCCGGTTTCCGGTGTCCGGTGTCTGGTGTCCGGTGTCTGGCGTCTGGCGTCCGGAGTCTGGAGTCTGGCATTTGGCGTCCGGTGTCTGGTGTCTGCTGGTGTCCGTTGTCCGGAGTCCGGTGTCCCGAGTCCGGAGTCCGGTCCCGTGTCCGGTTTCCAGTGTCTGGCTTCAGTTGCAGAGCATGAGGCCGGGGAGGAGGAGCAGCAGCAGCAGAAGGATGAGGATGATGATGGTGATGAGGAGGAGGAGGATAACGGATAACAGTAATCAGAATGAGGATGAGGATAAGCAGCAGGAGGATGAGGGGGAGGAGGAGGCTGAGGTGGAGGAGGGGGTTGAGGAGGATGAGGAGGACGGGGGGAGGATGTGGAAGGGGTGGATAAGGAGGGGAATGAGGAGAATGAAGATGAAGATAATGAGGAGGATGAGAAGACGGAGAAGGATGAGGATGTTGAGGAGGATGATAAGGATGATGAGGGGGAGCTATATGATTATAATGACGATGATGAGCAGGAGGAGGACAAGCAGCAGGACGAGGATGCAGCAGCAGCAGCAGGATGGCAGCATAAGGAGTATGAGGAGGGGGATCAGGATGAGGAGGGGAAGGAGCAGCAGGAGGATGATAATGATGGCGATGATGAAGAGAAGGGGGAGGTAGAGGATGTGGGGGATGATGAGGATGGGGAGGGGGAAGAACAGGATTATGATGATGAGGATGAGGGGGAATGAAGAGGATGAGGAGGGGGAGGAGGAGGAGGAGGTGGATGGGGAGAAGGAGGAGGAGGGGGAGGAGGAGGAGGAGTGGGGGGATGATCAGGAGGATGAGGAGCAGCAGGAGCGGGCCCCAACGGGCGCGTCGGGTCGGGCGGGCGGACCCTAACGGGCGGGTCGGGTCGGGCGGGCGGGACATTAAATTAGGAAACATCATCGAGTTGGCACGCGCGTGCCCTAACGGGCGGGTCGGGTCCGGCGGGCGGACCCTAACGGGCGGGCGGGGCGGGTCGGTCGGGGCGAGACATTCAAATAGTGTTCAATATGTCTTGCTGGACCTCCGCGAGGGCGACGAGGGAGACAAAAACGACGAGGGCGTCGGCGACGACGACGACGACGACGATGAAGGCGACGACGACGACGACGACGACGACGATGAAGGCGACGACGACGACGATGAAGGCGACGACGACGACGAAGACCGCGACGACGACCCGTCCTCCTCCTCCCTCTTCTTCCTCCTCCTCCTCCACTTTATCAGTCAGCAAAAGCATAATATTCGCTATGATCATCAGCAGCGACATCACAATCATCGTAACAATCAACATCGTCATCGTCATCATCGTCAATACCATCACCATCATGGTCAACTTCAGTGTCAACTTCGTCACCATCATAATAATATCACCGTCGCCGTCTGCATCGTCACGACCAACGTCACTATCAACATCGCAAGCATCACCGTAGTCGTCATCGACGCCAACATAAACATCACCATCAATGTCTGGGTCCGGTGTCCGGTGTCTGGTGCCCGCTGCTCGGTGTCCAGTGCCCGGTGTCCGGTGTCCAGTGTTCGGTGTCCGGTGTCCAGCGCGCGAGAACCGTTCTATAGTGCGACGACGACGACGACGACGGCGGCGGCGGCGGCGACGGCGACGACGACGACGACGACGACGACGGCCATGACGACGACGACGGCCATGACGACGATGACGACGATGCCCGTTTGAGGCCCCGGCAGCCGTTGTTGACCTCGCGAGGCCCTCTGGAGGCCTGGGCAGGTCACCGCATGTCGAACACAGGACGGTGACCTTGCGAGGCCCGTTGGAGGCCCAGGCAGGTCACCGAGGTCGGTGACCTCGCGAGGCCCGTTGATGGCCCCCGCAAGTCACCGAGGTCGGTGGCCTTGCGAGGCCCGTTGAAGGCCCTGGCAGGTCACCGAGGTCGGTGACCTTGCGAGGCTCGTTGGACCCCCGGCAGGCCACCGCATATCGAACACAAGCCGGTGACCCTGCGAGGTCCGCTGGAGGCCCTGGCAGGCCACCGAGGTCGGTGACCTCGCGAGGCCCGTTGAAGGCCCCGGCAGGGTACCGAGGTCGGTGACTTTGCGAGGCTCTTTGGAGCTTCCGGCAGATCACCGAGTCTTAAACCCAGGCTGGTGACCTTGCGAAGCCCGCTGGAGGCCCGGGAAGGTCACCGAGGTGGGTGACCTAAAGGGGCCCATTGAAGGCCCCGCATGTCACCGAGACCTTGCGAGGTTCTTTGGACCCCCTGGCAGGCCACCGTATATCGAACACAGGCCGGTGACCTTGCATGGCCCGCTGGAGGCCCCAGCAGGTCACCGAGGTCGGTGACCTCGCGAGGCCCGTTGATGGCCGCGGCAGCTCCCCGACGTCGGTGACCTCACGAGGCCTCTTGGAGGCTCTGGCAGGTCACCGATCACCGAGGTCGCTGACCTTGCGAGGCCCGCTGGCCCCTACAGTGGAAGCCAGAGGCATCCTCGCAACTCTGGGCTCAGAGATGCCGTGACCTGAGCAGGTCCAGCCCAAATCGCCTGAGACATCCTCGCAACTCTGGGCTCAGACATGCCGCGCGCGAGGTGATCCAGCCAATTTTGCCTCACACATTCTCGCCACACTGGCCTCAGAGATGCCTGAACCTGAGGTGGCCTGGCCCGTTTCGCCTGAGACATCTTCCAACTCTGAGCTCCGATATGCTATGCGCCAGGTAGTCTTGCCAACTCCGCCCGAGATGGTGCGGCCGGGCTCGCCTGAGCATCCTCGCAACACTGGGCTCAGGTACGCCCTGGCTTGATGTGGTATGGCCCATTTCGCCTGAGATGTCCTCGCAACTCTGGGCTCAGATATGCCGCGCGCGAGGTGGTCTGGCCCATTTCGCCTGAGACACCCTTGCAATTCTGGGCTCAGACTCAGACACGCCGCGCACAAAGCGGTCCGGCCATTCTCGCCCGAGACATCGTCGCGGCTCTGGGATTGGAGATGCTCTGACATGAATTGGTCCGGCCCGACTCGCTTGAAACATCCTCGCAACTCCAATCTCAGATATGCCCTGACCTGAGGTGGTCCGGCCCAGCTCGCCTGGGACATTCTCGCAACTCTGGTCTTCGAGATGCCAGGAGCGAGGTGGTCCAGCCAGTTTCGCCTGAGGTATCCTCGCAACTCTTGGTTCCCAAGTGTCGCGGGCGCGGTGGTTTTGCCATTTTCGCCTGCGAGATCCTCGCAACTCTGGGCTCCACCATGCCGCGCGCGATGTGGTCTGGCCAACTTTGCCTGAGACATCCTCGCAACTCTGGGCTGATATATGCTCTGACCTGAGGTGTTATGGCCCGTTCCGCCCGAGACATTTTCGCAACTCCGGGCTCAGACATGCCGCGCGCGAGGTTGGCTGACGCGCTTCGCCAGAGACTTCCTCGCAACGCCAGGCTCAGATGTTGCTCGCGAGGTGGTCTGGCCAGATTCTCTTGTGGCACCATTGCATTTCCAGGCTCAGAGATGCCCTGACTTTAGGTAGCCTGGCCTGTTTCTCCTGAGACATCCTCGCTACTTTGGGCTCTGAGATGTGGCCCGCTAGGTGACCCAGCCTGCTCGCCTGAGACATCCTCGCAACTGGGTTCCCAGACGGGGCCAGGACCAAACAACCAGTTTGATTACACTGCTGTTATCGCATCGTCCTCCAGGAGGGGATTCAAGCGCCCCTGGCCCGAGTGGGCAGTTAGCTGGCGCCGAGGCGAGAGCAGGACTTCTGTGTCATTTGGAAGGGCGTCCCAGGCGGGAGCGCTAGGCCGGAATAAATGTTGAAGAAATCTCCAACGAGAGGATAAATATGAAGGCAAGGAGGAGAATCCAGAGTACGATGAGGGGCGAGGATAGACATGATGAGGAAGAGCATCAGGGGCACGACGACGAGAATGATGATAAAAAGGAGAAGGAGGAACAAAACGGCGAGAAGAGAGAGGAACGGCATGAGGAGGCGGAGGAAAGTGAGGACGATGAGGTTGCGTGGGCGGGTAGGCGGCAAGAAACATGATGATGAAGACGGCGACAACAACGACGACGACAGTGATCACGAGACGGGCGCATGCCAATCAGGAACAGGATGACGATGATTCGGAGGACTCGCGAACAAGCTTTGAATCAACGTTGGATTTAACACTTCTGCTGGGGATGCTGGCCCCTGGCTATCACTTATTCATCATGTGTTGCTGCTCCGCGCCCTCCTCCTTGTCCTGGTCATCCTTCTGCTACTGCCCCTCTTCCATCCCCAATCCTCCCCCCGCTGCTCCTCCAACTCCTGCTCTTTTCTCACGTCTCACTCCCCGTCCTTCTCCTCACTTATTGTTCCTCACTTTCCACGATTGTCCAAGGAAGAAGTACAGAGGATCAGGGGGCATAAAAAGCACTGTGCATCAAAGGCAGAGGAAGATAAACAGGAGGATGGATATGATAAAGATGATGGTAGTCGTCATCATGTGGATCTCACTGATGGCGACGATCCACCGATCGTGGCGACTGCAATATATGCCAGCGGCATCGGCGCTCACGGTGACGACGACGACGATTGGAATGACGGCTCATGATGTCGATTGCGAGGGTGACTGTGACGGCGGGCACGATGGCGACGGTGATGATGACGATGACGACGACGATGATGACGATGATGTTGATGATGATGATGATTCTTATGGTGGCGTCGCCGATGATGGCGCTGTCGTCGATGATGATGACGAGGGTCCTGATGATGACGACGACGGCGACGACTACGACGATGACGAATCGGACGAACGGGCGGCCGCCCGCCGCGGCAGAAGCGAACGGCCGGCCGAGGCCGCGGCAACCGCCCAAGATCCACACTGTGGCCTCTGCTGAAAGAAGGCCTGCGCTGCAGAGCTCGTCTCAGCAGGGGCACCCGGGTGCCTCTGCAGAGAGGGCGCGGGTCTGCCTCCGGGATCGTCGGCTGGGCTAACTGAGACGACGCCCCCCAAATGGAGCTTGTCTCATCAGATCCAGACGACGATCCCAGGGTCAGACCCACTTCCTCTCAGCAGGGGCACCCGGGTGCCCCTGCTGAGAAGACCCCTGCAGCGCAAGCCCCATCTCAGCACAGGCCGCCTTGTAGATCTTAGGCGTTCGCCGCACCACGTCTGCTGAGAACGCGTAGGACGTGGCGAACGCCTAAGACCCAAGGGGCAGGAAGCGCGATCGGAAGCGAAACGCTTTTGGTGTTGGCTGTATCTTCTGCTGAGATACCGATGCCGATCATGGCCCGGTGCCGGTGCCGATACCGGCATCGGTACCGGCACCGGCATCGATATCGATACCGGTACCGTCAGGCGCAGCGCCTTTCTTAGCACCAACATCAACACAATCTTTGCGGAAATATGGAGGAAAAGGGGGGAGCGGGGAGGGAACATGAGGACGAGGAGGAGAGCCTGCAAGGAGGAGCAAGAGGGGTTGGGGGGGATATGGAGGAGGCAGCATCAGGAGGACCAGGACAAGGAGGAAGACGAGGCGGAGAAGCAGCACCAACAGACCGATTTATAGCCTCAGTCCAGCATCCTCAACAACGATTTTGAAGCAGGATGGCTCCACATATTGCTGATTTGCCTGCGCCCGTGTCGCCATCACTGTCGTCGTCATTGCTGACATCGTCCTCATTGCCATACTTCTTGCCCTCTCCCCCTCCCGCGCATCCCTCCTGCTCTTTCTCCTCCCACTCCTTCTCCTCCCCCGACTCATTACATTCCTCATTATCCTCGTCGTTATTATTCCCCCTTCTCTTCTTCTCCTCATTCTCGTCATCGTGCTCCTGCTGCTCTTCCCCTGGTTCTTCTCGCCCCTCGTACTCCGGGTTCTCCTCTTCACCCTCAAAGTTCTCCTCTCGCTGAAGATGTCAACATGTACTAACTAAGGCATGGCGTCCCCCCGCCTGAGACTTCCTTCCACATGACTCAAAAATCATGCTCTCGCCTCGGCGCCGGCTAACTGTTCCCTCGGGGCAGGGGCGCCTGGGCCCCTCCTGGGGCACAATTCGGCATCAGCAGGGTACTGTAACAGGTAGCTTGAGTCGAAAACAAGCTGGTAAGCTTAGGTATGTGTTACGCTTTAAGCGTTGCCATATCCCAGGCTTTGGCTCATATCGCATGAGCAAGAGAGCAAGACGAAGCATGGGATCTGGAGTAAAGGATAGAAGAGGCATCTTCAATGGAAATGGTATTTTCCGATCTCAGATACCAGTCGTGCGCCTCGGTGAGGCACAGTCATATATTTGGCCGGGCCCGGCTTGAGCCAGGCACGGCAGCGGTACATGCTCGATTTATACCTCGCCTTTAACCTTCTCCGTTTAAAGTCGGAGGGGGAGGAGACGAGCAGGCGCCGCACTTCTATATTATGCGGAAAAACAGTGCTAAGCAGCAGCGGCTGCCTACAAGGAAAGGGCGCGCGAGTAGCCTCGCTACCGGCGAGTTTCCTCGCTATTAAAGCGCACCTGCCCGCGGGTTTCCCCGCTAGCTCGGGAGGCAGGGCCGTCCTGAGACGACCTGCCCGCCCTATACGGTGTATGTTTCTTCAGCTCGTGCATGAAGGATTGCTGGCCGGCCATTACTTGAAGGAGCAACGCGCGGTCAATGCTACCTTTGGTATGACCATCGGCAGTCATATCCCGCGTGTCACACCATTGAACGCTTTCAACGATTCCGCGCTCCATCATCAGGCGGATCCAGCTAATGTGCCCAAGCAGAGTACATTCTGTGGGCTTCTTCAGATCTTTGCTAGACAAAGACTTGAAGACAGACTCGGCATCAATAGTCAGAGTGTCTTTGATACATAGACCACCCATTTCCAATATGTTCTTTAACTGTGTGGGGGTCAATGGTCCCGAGTGTAGCTCGTGGAGCGTTACAATGGTCGGGTAGCAGTCTTCCAAGTTGTGGGCTGCTGCCAGTGTTTCCGCAGAGTAGCTCGAACGCACTTGCAGTCGATGAGACTTGCAGTATGCGTCCACCAGGTGCACGACGGGTTTCCCCGCTTGCGTGTGGCCCCGCCTCAGCAGGTTAGCCCCGCGGATACCATAGCCTTTGACTTCGTCGTCTTCATCTCCGTTGAGACGACGATAGCCAGAATCGCTATGCAGGTCGACTTCTCCTGTTGGGGTCATAGCTTGATACACGATCTTCTTCGGACCTGCCTGTAGTTTTCTGGTAACCGCGTTTAGTCGTCGTACCTGGATGTTTGTCGGTTCCTGGATACGTTGTAGTGAGACAACATAGACCATCAGCCATACCTGCGTGATCAACGCATGCGCTAGAGCGCCACGAAGACTGACGAACATATCAGAAATCGTCTTTGTCGCTTTGCTCTCAGGATCAGCTCCTGTGAGTTCTGGATGTGTGATAGGACGAGGCTGTTTGATGTATTCGTCCTGATCAAGAGTGACGCCCCCATCATCGGTCTTGTTATACCGAACGGCACAATTTGTGTATGTGTGCTTGTTCAGTTTGCACTTCCCAAACGTATCTTCAACACACTTGACAGACTTGTCAATAGCCTCTTCCTTCCCAGTCATATTGATGTCATCAACGTGCTTGGCTGTCAAGAGGTTTGAGCTCATCTCGAACTCTTCGTCGTATGAAGTAGGCTGTAGCCCAAAGCTCCTAGTGATGGACCTGAGCTTCAGCGAGAATGCCCTGGGAGCATCCTTCGTGCCCGTCCCCGGCTTCAGACACCGAAGACAATGCTTTGATTCGTCGTATGACTCAAAGCCTGGCAGCGAGCGAAGGACAGCTGCTGACCCAGGTGGTAGTGTGAAGCACACCACACGCTCTTTCTCGCCCGTTGCCGCGGCGAGCTCGCCATAGGTCAGTCCCTTCAAGAAAGCCATGTTGATGTCCAGGGAAGCGATGATCCAAGCTTTGTTGCATGCAGCAGAACTTGCGAGCAGTCTCTGGCTTGACCTCCTTGCCGTGCAGAGAAGGTTTCGACATCAAAGGCTTCAAGGTCCATGAAGCCACGGAGTACCAAGCGTAACCTGATCGCCCTTTCCATTTCGCCCTTTTCGTTCTTGACAAACTTCCATTTGTATACGTAGCGTGACGTCATGATATTAGACGCTTTGCTCAAGTCAGTCATCTGAAAGCATTTATTGTCAAGCCAAGTCTTCAATTCTGTGTAAAGGGCTTTGGAAATTTTGACCGGATTTGCTTGGATATCGGCCTTCGTGAGTAGATCGTCTTCCTTGACGACCACGGCACGTTTGGAGGCAGCACTAACGTACACTCGCATAGTTGTGACGCTGCTGTCATCCAACAATCGGTGTTGCTGCTCGGACAGGACGACTTTGGACATGTCTGCTGTGAAGCAGAGCTCGATGTACTTCCCGTGCTCATCGGAGTCCAAATCATATTTACTGTCCGGATCCGTGGAGCATAAGGGAACGTAGTATGAAGTGTCCATGTCGTATCCTGGCGGGTGACCCCGCTCCGGCAAGTGGCCTTGCACATCTTCACAGGTCGTAGAGACTAACACACACTGTGTGTCTGTCATGTATGTGGGAACTGTATGCATGACTTCTTCTGCGTCAGCTTCAAGGAGTGTTCTGTCATCCATCAGTTCAGCATACCACGACTTCAAGACAAAGGCATCCAGATCTTCTTCTGTTTCCTCTATGATGGTCGGGAGCCGACCATCGTTATCCGTAGGAGGCTCCTCAGGAGCAGCTGCTGGAGGTGACTCGCTTGGTGGTGGACCATCAGCGAGTTCCTCAAACTTAGTGAGGTCTCGGTCAAATCCAGCAGACGACTTCCTGGATTTAAGACACTGGATGATGCGTGAGTGTGTAGATCCTGTGATGTCATAGATGTTCAAGGCAGTGCCATCAGCTTCATAGTAATGAAAACCAGGGGTCACATCATTATCATAGTGCACTAGTGTACAGCTGTCTGCATAGGGTGCAGCAGGCAACTTCGTCAGGCTCTTGGCAAGTCGTACAGCAACAACGTTTTCAATACGAAAGTAGTTGCGCATGAGGTACTGAAGAGCCAAGTGCACCTTAGGCGAAAGTCGGCTCGCAGCAGTCATCTGCAGCCGACCCTGTTTCGCTGGTAGATACCCGAAAGTCATGGCGGGTTTCCCCGCTGGCAGACCGGCAATAAAGGCCAATACTGTCCGAAGGGCCGTATTGTCCGATCCTATCTCGCGGACCATAAGTGCTTCGATGTACAGTGTGTGTCGTGTGTCAGGATACTGTACTCGTACTTCGCGATTGCCGACCTTCACGATGACCTGGCCTCGGTCAGGTTCGTTGCGGATGACCGGGTATGGACCACTCCAACCACCCCAGTCGTCTTTCGTGGTGGTCGGGCGATGATAGTCCACGAGATCTCCCTCTTTATAGTGAAATTCACCCGTAGCAGTAGTCTTTGTACGGAGAGCCCTGTTCGTCTTGGCAACCGCAGTGGCCTGCGTGATTGCCTCCAGACTAACCCTCCTGATTGTTTCCTCCCTTGAGTGATCTGATGAGTCAGCGGACTGATCATGATCCAAGACAGGGAAATCGGGAAGCATAGCTGGTTGTCTGCCATACAGCGCATTGTACGGAGACACTTCATTGTAGAAGGTAAATGCGTTGCTGGCAAACAAGGCTTCATGTAAGAGACGAGTGAAATTGAAAGGAATATTTAATCTATTCAATTCTTCTCCCATCACGTGTAAGAGGTGTCGCAGGATGCCGTTCCTAGCTTCGATAGTTGTAGCGTGTTGGCCACGCGCTCGTATACGAAGCTCTGTTCCCTTAGCCTTAAGGATGGCCTTTGCTGTATCATTATTCAGTGCTCCTTCCCCATCGGAGTATAAGATTTTAGCAGGGCCATGTTGCATCCAAGTTGTGTGATAGGCATCGAGAACAGTATGCATGGTCTTATCAGGAATCTCTGTGCCAGCTGCCCAGCGAATACAACGGTCGATGATGTGAAAACAATATGTTCCTGTTTGTAAAAGAAAAGATCACATTCGACTTCCTCGTTGAAACGTCCTGGCAGTGACACAGAAGGCATCACCGTGTTGCCTGGTTTGTCCCAGGCTCGACATTATCTACACGAGTCGCAAATGCCTTTGATCAGACTCAAACGGGTTTCACCCAGACCAACCTTAGTTAGAATCATCCGCATTTTTGGCTCCTTGGCATGAAACCATCTCAAGTGGAGTTTGCGGAGTTCTCGCTGCACTACAGCTGGGTCAAAGCTGCGCAGGTTTTGGAGGCTGAGCAGAACGTCGAAGCGAGTCCAATCAGGGAGCCTTGGCCTTGGCCTCGGCTCTGCTTGAGGCTGCGGCGGTGGTGGAGGATCTCCTCCTTCCATGCGTCCGCGCCTTGCTGCAACTTGTGGCAGTCTACGGTGATCGTCAGAGCTGCCAGCGCCAGTGTTGCCACCATTAGCCCCTTCGGCTCTGGTGATGTCATGGCTGCTGGCGCCTGCGGTTGGATCGCCCTCACCAGGCCGTGGCGGCTTAGGCGCGCGTATGCGCGCTCTCGCGGCCGGCGCCGCTTTTGCGGCTGGCGCCGCTTCTGCGGCTGGAGCCGCTTCCGCGGCTGGCGCCGCAGGAGCGGCTTGCCCCGCCGGGCGCGGCTGGCCAAAGTTATCTGGCAGCTTCCATTTTTCGGCGAATCTGCATTGGCCAGATATCTTGGCGTGGTGAGGATTGCTCTTCTGATATTCCTTCTTACAGCTTGGACAGTCCCAGTAATACGGTTCAACATCATACCACCGACACATCTTCGGATCCCTGCTGTGCTTTGGCGATTGCTTGTAGTTGTTGTCCACACAGCCAGGGCACCCAAGACCGCCAGGTGGTGGTCGCCAGATTTCTCCGTTTGGGTGTCTCCGGATTGTTGGGTCGTCCAAGTCGTAGCCAGCACTGGTTGTTACGAACGCATAGCTGCGTTCACGATTCGCGAATGGATCGCGACCGTAAGCAAACAGGTCTTTGGCGATTTGCACCGCATCAACGATCAGTGACTGCATTATGTAGGTATACTGTGCCGCCCTTGCTAGTTCTTTGTTACAAGCATTGGCGTGCACATGATTACCTGGACAACGCTTGCCTCTGAAAGGTGCCAACAACTCTTCATTGTTTGCCATCATCTGTGTTGGCTTGCGGATGTATTGTCCAAATGAATCTTTGAGACCAGTCGTGCACTGATCAATAATCGTTTGGCAAGTGACCTTGCGTTGTGCCAGTTCCTTCCATGGCTGGATCTCATCCACCCACGTGCCCATTGGTTGTTCCCTGAGAAAGAAACGTCTTAGGTCGTCTTGTAATAGAGCGACTGTTCCACAGAACGTGATGTGAGGCAGGTCCTCATGTGGTGTTTAAGCCACGTATCATGATTGACCTGTGCATTGAAATAGGAAGGGAGTCCAGTAGTTCTGCAGCTTGGCTGCAGAATCGTGATCTTGACAAAGCAAGTCTTGAGGTAGTGGAGGACTGCTCTTTGTACTTCCGAGTTTCCAAGGTCAACCATAGATATCTTGTCAAGGTTCCCGCCTGACGAGAGTCCCCTCTTGAAGGCTAATATGGATATACCACCCTTGCCCCCACATAAATTCAAGCATGTCCACTTGATTGTTTCTGCCGTAGCATAATGACTGGACCATCGAGAAGACATCAGCATGTGAGTCAGCGGGTTGCCCCGCCGGTAACATCATGAAGATGTCCTCTGATTCGCTGTCCGAGTCCGAGTCGTCAAGAGGAACGTCGTTGAAATATGAGGAGCAGTCAAGTCCTTTGAGGTCCTCTCCACAGTCGTCGTTACCGTCTTCCACTTTCTTCGGGACTTTCTTCGGTTTGATGCCGGCCTCTTTGTCAGCTTTCTGCTTTTCTTTCTGTTTTATCCTGGCATCAGTGGGCAACGCAGTTTCCGCGGAGAGATCCGCTGCGGAGGAATCCACTGTTAAATCAGGAAATGGCGGAATTTCAGGAAGGTTGTTGGTGGGTCGCGTTTGGCAACGCTCAATCGAAGGGGGAGGAGATCGTTCGTCGTCGACGATCGTCACACGCTTTGGGCGTGGCCTTCGCGACTCACCATTGCCATGAAGAACTGGAGCCGGAGGCTCCCAGTATAGCCGAGTACTAATGTTTGTAACCCCATCAGGTAATGGAGCTTCATAATTGTACCCAGTTGGCTGTTCCTGGATTCTGATATCTTGAACGATCTTATTCGTGTCCAGGTCGGTCGTGACTCTACGAACAACATGGTCCCATTGAGGGCCCTTTTGTGGACATTGGACGTAGTGTCTGACCTTTTTGTCAACGCGAGTACACACGCTGAGGTGTACCGCACTCCGCTCATTCCTGATCATGTTGGCTTTAACGAGTTGATCAAGGAAGCGTGCAATAATGATAGCCAAAGTTTTATACCGAAACTCGGCACGTTGCTGATCTTGGCCATACCAATCCAAATCATGCTCCTTGTGTGAGCCACAAGTACATTTCCATAAGTTTATCGGTATATGAGGACAAGATGTAGCAACTTGTATATAAGAACCACTGGGATATTTACTGGATCGGTCAAACTTGATACCGAAATGACAGAGTCTGATTCGTATAATGCTTAGCTTCAAATCTTCGATAACATCTTTGATTGACCCTGTTTCCAGAAATACCCGGGTGGCCCCAGGATAACTATCTGCATTCTCAGAGCACGCGCTTTGATCAGGAGATTTTGTATACGTTGATAATGTGGTCCCGCCCTCTTTCCTGGAGTACGAACGTACCAATCAGAGGGTGTGGCCACCCACAACATATTGTAGTCTCCTGCCAACAAATTTCCAAATACTGTGTTCTCCAGAAAACAGATCCAAACAGGTAGCAGAAGGTCCAGTGACCACCAACATCCCAAAAAGTCCAACAAAGAGCATAATAGGCAGCACACACATAACCACACAGCCAATGGGAGACGGTCTAACCTCATTATGGGTTAATTTCCGGTCGCAATAAATATCCACGGTTTGGGAAGTTCAAAGCTCAAGCTGTGTCGAATATCTTCGATCGAGGGGGGGGGGGGGGGGGGGGGGGGGAGGGGGTGGGGGGGGGGGGGGGGGGGGGGGGGGGGGGGGGGGATGACAAGACATTTTGAATGATATTTTTCCTCTCGGGCCTCAGCGCGGCCAACGTATGTCGCGAGGAGGCCGGTATTCGGCTTCTCTTCGCAAGCGAGCGCCGCCGGCGCGCCCGCCTGCCCCCGTCAGCAGCGGTCGTGCGACCACGTTGCCGTCTGACTCGGGGGCATGCTGTTAGCGGATGGCTCCGCAGGAGTCGCTGGTGCGGCTACGCTTACGATCTCCACGCGGGTTGGCCCCGCAGAGTCCGACGAACCTCCGCCCGTGTAGCTCGGTGGTGGTGGCGGTGTCGCGGGTGGCCCCGCTTGGTTCTCAGGCGTCCATTTATTCACCGCCTCCTGGACTGCCCAGAATATCTTAGACTTCAGGGCATCCTTCATATGTGGCCAGGTCCCCTCGGGACACTGTTGGCCCTCCCACCAGCTGTTCAGCGTCCTGTCCACGATCAAACGGGTCGTGTCTTCAGGAGCTGCTTGTCGAGATACGGCTCGACAATGTACGTATCAGTCGTGACGGTCATGGACTGTCCCGTCGCGGGTTGCCCCGCTGTGGTCTCGGCGGGTGGCCCCGCACTTACTCCGGCGGGTGGCCCCGCACTTACTCCGGCGGGTGGCCCCGCACTGACGGGGTCCTCTTCGTTCTCCGTCTCGGTGTAGCCATCTCGACTGCTGCGGATTGTGAAGGTGTTCGTGACCGTCTGGCTTTTAGCCCCGTCATACAAACCGCAGGGAATCGCGAGATGCCCCGAGGGAGTTTTCTTCGCCTTCAGGACCTTTGCGCCCCTTCCCAGCTTCAGGGTGTAGTCACCGCTGGGGAAGATAACCTTCTGGTAGCCTGGCTTCAGCACGATGATCGTGTCACGTGCTTCCATGGCTCCTAGGCCCCAGATGGCCGGGAGATTGGCACCCGAGCCTTCTGCGATGTTGGAGGCGTACTCCTCGATACGGGGGCTTGCCTCATTGGCGTATTGTACCCCGATCTTGAAGTTGCCCATCTTCCGACATATCGCAGCGCCCTCACCGACACCATTGATGTAGAGGGTCTTGCTCAGGGTGCATATGGCAGGTCTGTGATTGTACCTGGCCATAGCCTCCTGGAAGGTTCGCGCCGCATTGGCTCCAATGATGTTCACGTTGGAGCCAATGTCTAGCATGAACGAGATGCACGGCAGTCCGTCTTCGTCGGGAAAGAATGTCCCATTCCGCGCTGCCAGAGCCATCGTACCATGGTCATCGGTGTGGTACGTAATCTGTGAACCGAGTGTGCCGTTCAACAGGCGTTGTTCAAGCACCCATTGGCTCATGGTTAACTCGGTGCACCACATCTGCTCATATTGGCGGCGCTCCTCCACGGTAATTGGTTCCTGTTCAAGAACCCAATAATTCGCAGATAGTGTGGACATCCATTCACCTCCTGGCGGCAGCGTGTCCGTGTCGTCACGTGCATAGGTCAGCCCCTCTGTATCGATCATGAATGCGGTGTGGAACTGGGCTGCCTCCGCGCTCTCAGCGCTTGCCCGGCTCCTAGCGCTGACCGGGCTTGCCACACGCGAGGTCCTGGATGATCCAGTTGGCCTTCGAGTCCCGCCTCCGCTCCTGCCACTCCGCCTGATGTTGGCCTCCATTGCCCTCAGGAAACCTGGATTTGGAGGTCCATTTGCGGGTGGCCCCGCGTTGGCGGCGGGAGCCGCTTCAGCGGGTGGCCCCGCAGCTGGGGGCTCCTGTGCTCGAAGCGTAGGCAGGATTGGCATCTGGATGCCTTGCTCTGGCGCTGGCCAGGGGTATGCCTGTGCAGCTGGGGCACGTGCGGATGGCTCCGCCGATTGTGCGGCTCGAGCCTCTAGTGCCTCCACTGCTTCCCGTAGCCGACGCATTTCCCGGGCATCTGCCACGCACCTTTCCTGCTGGCGCGCTTGTTCTGACTCAGCGTCGCGCTGTCCAGCATACGGGAAATGTGCTATAACTATGCCCGGCCCACGACATGCAGCGCAGGGGGCCTCGTTCGGCGCGCCTGGCCGCTGATTGCGGACGTGCTGCTGTGCAACACGATCCCAGCATATATCGTGGGAAGGGAGAGGGAATGGGAAAGGGGGGAGGGGAGGGAGGGAAGGGGGGAGAGAGAGGGAGATGAGGGAGGGGAGGGGTGGGGAGGGGAGGGGGGAGGGGGGGGGGGGGAAGGTGGGGGGGAGGTGGGGGTGGGGAGGGGTGGGAGTGGATGAAGAGGAGAGGGGTGAGGGATGGGGGAGGGGGAAGTGCCCACATGCCAGTCTCCACACTATAGTGCCCATCTCGTAGGTGTCCATACAGATTGGGCACTGTGTGAAGTTGTAGTCTGAAATGACTGGAGCAGGCACGTCTGGGCGAGTCCGAGCTTGGCGCTCGAAAGTGGTTTCGCCCTCCCGATATGGCGTCGGTGGCGGCCGTCTATCTGTCCGTTCAGCGGGTGGCCCCGCGTTTGCGGGTGTCCCCGCTTGGGTCTCACGCTCAATCCTTCTCTGGATCGCGCGTTGTTGGCGCAGCCTGGCGTTGTCCCGAGCCTGCTGCCTAGATGCCAGTATCGCTTGCTGCGTGTTGTGCACGTCGCGGATGTAGTCTGGCATGCTGCCCATAGCGGCTGGCACCGCGAGACCAGCTGGCTGAACTACGGTCTCGGGGTCCGTCGGCGTGGGCATGTAGGCGTAGTGCGGCATAGACTGCGCATCGACCGCTCGTGTAAACTGCAAACGAAACATCTCATTGGCAAGATTCCAAGTGTATTCGTTCGCAGGTGGCCCCGCAATCATAGGAGTGTTATTCATCTGCGCGTAGTACTCCGGGTACATCGGCGCGTCCATGGCCTGTGCCTCTGCTGGTCCATGATTGTCCCATCCATATATTGGGTGTGATGCTATTCCTGGAATAAACACCTGTCGATATGGATTCGTGGGATCAGCATTTGGAGCAACTTCAGAAGTCCAGCTCCAGAGAGGCCGAAAGTCGCCATGATTCGTAACATCTATGTTGCGGTTCCGCAACAGGCTGGGCACTCTATCAGCTTGTTGCTGCAGAAAAGTAGCCTGTGCTCTTAAGTTAGCTGCCCGACGTTCGTAGTCTGAACCTTGCTGTCCGTCAGCGGGTGGCCCCGCATGTGCGGGTGGCTCCGCAGGCGTTCGCTCGGCGGGTGACCCCGCAGCCACTCCTCCTTCACTACCCCTCGGAGTGCCAAAGGGAGTGGTCGCCTGGAGTGCTGCTGCGAGCGCCGGATTCCCGCGAATCGCCTGGAGTCTTTGCCACAAGCTATTCTCGCTCGTTTCAGACGGCGGAGTCCGAAACGGCGAGCCACCATCTGAACCGCCCATAGGGACAAACCTCGCACCTCCAGCCTGCTGCGGAGGGCGTTGGGGTTGTGGTCCTAGGACGCCTGGTGGCCCCGCAGGAGTGCGCAGGTTCCTCTGCTGTGCGTCTTGGATACCTGTATGCACTGCCCACGGGTCAGCACGATATAGCTGATCGGTCAGTCCAGAGACGTCGGCTGGTGTCAAATAGCTGTTGAGGGCCTGGACCCATGTCTGCTGGTCCGGCCTCAAAGGAGATGCTACCGTTGCTACTGTGTGACCACTTGTTGCCATGAACCGTCCGAGGTGTCTACCGCGGGTGTCCCCGCACCTGCGGGTGGCCCCGCTTCAGGCATGACCTCGTCCTCCTGGGCATTCATCATGAGGACTGTCTGTGTGTCGTACGGTCGTGGAGCAACATCTTGCTCGGTCATGATCAAATTGAATGGGCGACCGTCCGTCTTAGTCCAGCCCTTTAGGTACATGGCGTGATCTTCCATTACACCCAGAGTTCTGTCACACAATTTAAGTGGCAGGAAGTCATCGGTGCGAATCCTGTCCGCGGGTTGGCCCCGCCTCCGCGACTTGTCATAAGCCAGCGGATTGCTCCAGGCTTCGCCGACCCGATATTTCGCAATGCTCACAATCTGGAGGATATGATCGGGCGGTATACGTCCGTCGTGGCCCCGTGTCATGACTATGTCATTTGCTGATCTCCATAGGGAGAAGCCACTGGACAGCATCTTGTTGATGCTGCAGAATATGAGCACCTCCGAGTCAGGACGGATGCCCGATTGAATCCTCGGGTCGCCCGGGAGGTAGGGGCAGCCGTGTACAAATAGGCGCCCCCCCTTCCTTTTAGGGTTGTCCTGTGCGAGGCATGAAAGGCCATTAGCAAGGATGTCCTTGACATATTCCCACTGTGTCCCGTGGATGAAATATACTGGGTCGTCTGGTTCTTTCATCCATGTTGTGATCGGCTTATAAAGCGATTCGGGACAGTGGATGCCTGGACTGCTGTGGCCGTTAGTGGCTCTGATGAAGTACTGTGGCCTGCGTGCCGTTGGTCGGAACCTGGGAGGCAGCAGCATACTGTCTTCAACGCACTTCATCTGGAGCCTGCCCTTCTGCATGCCGTGGTTATCAATCATCTCACAGCAGTTTAGCAGCACCCAATACACGTATGACGTGTGGGGCCTGCCCTTGATCAGCACCTTGTGCATTTCACGATAGCCTTTCCACTGATCATTTTCAGTCCAGTTTGTCAGCAAATCGTCAACAACAACCCAGCCATCGCATGGATCGAAAGTGCTAATCTTTTCGAAGTGTCGGCTGAATCCATCCTTCCAATACGGACTCTGGCGTAGGGCTGTAGAGAACCATATTGACACCTTGGTCATTTGCCCGTCGCGCGGCAGAGTCGGATCCGTGCCGAACCTCTCCATGACCTTCATGAGCTCTGCCCTGTGCTGCGCGACTCGCAATGGCGGCCTATCACGCAGCATATTTCCCACGGTTTGTTGTTCACGTTCCCAGTTGTTACGGCACTCGAAGTTACGACGAACAGGACAATTAATGACCTCGTATCGATCTGTATCATCTCGAGTGACTCGTGGGTTTATGGTGCGTTTTGGGCCTTTGCCTTCAATGCCTTGCCAATATTCAATGGCTCCCAGAGGGATGTTCCTGAGGACAGACATCACTGGTTGCCAACTTGCGGGTGACCCCGCTGCTGCGGCTGGCGCCGCTTTAACGGGTGGCCCCGCTACTGCGGCTGGCGCCGCTTTAACGGGTGGCCCCGCAAAGCTTGCGGCTGCCGAGGCAGCTCCAGTGGATGATCTTGCACCAGAGTGCTGGTGATCTTGGGCTGCCACCGCATCGTCGGCTAGTTTCTGTTGGTCACCAAATTCCTTGAGGGCTCTAAAGCGTTCTTCTCTTGAGAGAGTGCCTTCTGCGGGTGTCCCCGCTGCTGCGGCTGGCGCCGCTTTAGCGGGTGGCCCCGCAGGGCCCTTGTCCTCCTTAGCCTTGGCGACTGCCTCTGCCCGCACCGACCTCATCCCAGCCTCGGGCTTCGGCTGTGCTTTCATGCGTGCCGAGCCTGGTCGTGGTGCAAGGCGCGGCTGATGCAGAGTTGGAGCCCAGCCACCTCGGAAAGCTGCCTTAGGCTGATCACGATCTTCTTCCTTAACGTCGCCTTGAGCAGCTGGTGGCATCGGGGTTGATGGTCCAGCGAAAGCCTTCCTCCTCTCCGTCACGGACGGGCCGGCAGGCTCTTCCTGCTCAGGGTCCTCTTCCTTGGCGATCCCTCTGGCCTTAACACGCCCCGGCGTGCCTTCGGGGCTCTTAGAAGGGTTCCTCTTCGCAGGAGAAGGTGGAGATGAGGAATCGGCTCCTGGTCCTGCGGGTGTCCCCGCTGCTGCAGCTGACGCCGCTTTAAGGGTGGCCCCGCAGAGCCCTTGCCTGGCTGTGGACCAGGAGGGTCTTTCGGAAGGCCTTCTGGCTGGCCATGATCATGAATGATCTGCCTCATCTGGTCGATGTCGGCATTATTCTTTATGGCCAACTTGTACTTGCCATTTTCATGGCGGCAAATTACCCTCGTGCAGAACCATTTCTGTGCCGAGGAGCTGTAGTACCAGCAGGCGCATCCATCAGGGAATGGATTCTCTGAGCCGTCTTCCGCCGCCCATTCTTCATTCAGTTCGGTTTGGTCAGTGCCGGCGGCGGACCCGGCAGCAGATGCAACAGCTATCCAATCTTCGTCCGCGGACCCAGCGGCTGGCGCCGCGTCTGCGGGTGACCCCGCTTCTTTGCTGGATCCTGCGGGTGACCCCGCCTCTTTATGGAATCGGCGGTTCCATTCCTTGAGGCGATGGTCATTGGGAAGCTGTACCCAATTTTCCTTGACGATGTTGGCCACCTCTTCGGTCATAGGGACGCGATCGGCTTCGGTGATGCGCTTTCCTCCTCCAGGGACCTCCTTGTTAGGATCATGGACGTTGCCAGCGTCATCTCCATGAGACCAATTCCACGGGGTCTCACCGTGATGAGGACTCCTGAGGGGCGGTCCATCGGACAACTGCGCATGTGACCTTTGAAGGGCTCGCACTGACATACTTGTTTCCTGTATGTCTTGCGATCGTTGATGATCTCCTGTTTCTTAGCCCTTTTGTCCCAAGCCTCTGGCGTTTTGGTCTTGCCACCCTTGGTACGTATTATCATGCCAGTGTCGTCCCTTTTGGTGCAGTACTCCTTAGAATACCAGTGGCGGATCACGTCCATCGAGTAGCCGGGGTACCAGTTGATGTACCAATCCGGCACGTGCTGAGCGGATACACCAACGGAGTGCTCAGTACTGTACGGGTAGCCCGATGCATCATGTGTAGGGCGTCTGGGAGCTGAACGGCTCCTCCTGCGGGCTGGCCCCGCTGACGCACTACCACGTTCCATTGGCCTTTGATCGTCATGCTCTGAGTCTCGGGGAGGCGATGGTCGTCTGTCCCTCTTGGCGTAGCGAATGTCCTCCGAGTCCTCTGAGCTGTCCTGGACCATGAATACGTGTTGATACGGGCTTCGGAAGTACCCGATGTCGTTTAACTGCTCCATCGTGAGGTCGTTGAGGTCCATCTGATCGCAACCCTGCATAAATACATCCATAGACCAAGCGGGTGGCCCCGCTGTTGCGGCTGGCGTCACTTCGGCGGGTGACCCCGCTAGAGCCTGGAGTGCTGTCAGCATCTGAGGTGCCGACATGTCCGAATCCTGGTATGGACGCAGCCGTGCAGCCCCTGGGCGCGACAGCAGGTCGTTCATGGTTATCTGCTGATGTGCTGGCGCACTCAGGAGCCGGATTGCTTCTGCGACCTGCTCTTGGAGCATGTCCTTATAGTCCTCTTCGGCCTCTTCGGAGTCAGAATACGCGGGATGGCCCCGCATTTCGTCATCAGCGCCTCCCGCCTCCGAGCCAGCTCGCGAAAGATCTGGCAGCAACGGCGTGCCAATCACCTGCGGTGCCAGCGCGGCGGTGAGCTCTTCCTCGGTCGCCGGGACGGTCTCAGCTTCGGAGACCTCGTCGCCGGCGGGTGGCCCCGCTGGAAGACCGAACCAAGCATTGAACGCGACCTCGTCGACCTCGCCCCAGCCGTGGAACTCGTCGAAGAGGGTCACTGCGTAGTCTTCCAGGGCTACGGTTGCTTCAGCGTAGCGGGCCATCACGTAATACGTGGAGGAGCCCGCAGCGGGAGCCGCTTCTGGATTGACGTAAAACTCGTAGTCAATGTAGTCTATGTCGTCCATAAAAGAATTTTGAGCCAAATGTACGGATCCCTTTCCTTTCCCCTTCGGGCATTGATCGCGCAAATGCTCTGTGCTACCGCATGTATGACACTTCATAGTATTGCCAGAAGCGTCCCTAGGATTGCCCCTCCGCCCTTTTCCCTTACCGGAGGTCCGCCTGTGACCCCGACCTTTGCCTCCGATAAGAACTTCTTCAAAGGCTATATCAGTTAAGGACGTGAGGAAAGCAGTAATACCCCTACCATGCATACGGCGTCTGCGACCCCCTTTGCCACGACCCTTTCCAAATCGTTTGAAATGTCGGCGTACTGCACGTCTCACTTTTCTGACTGGTTTCTTCATAAAGCGCCTCCAACGGCGTTTTGATTTGCGATAAGCCATAAAAGCGGCTTCCGCTATTTGTTGTTCAGAAAGGTGAGTGTCATCCGCTGGATAGTCATTACCAGCAGAGACTATGCCATTGTGCTCATCGTCAGATGAGGTATCTGTGTCAGTGCCAGATTCAAACGGTGAGGGTGGCTGAGACCATTGAGCGGATGACTCCGCTCGGCCCCAGAGGGCTGTGCCCGAGGGCGGGCTTGCAGTGCAGGCGGCGCCTGGCGAGTAGTTCGACCAGGCGTTCGCCTCAGCTGCCTCTGCCGATGCCTGGCCAGTCTGCCCTAAAAAGGCAGTGGCCTCGTTGGGCATATCGGCTGGGTCAGCCCAGGGATTTGTCTCGCCAGGACCAGCGGGTGACCCCGCAGTCGTGGCGTAGACACCTGCATGTGAGTGGTGCCCTGCGAAGATACCCGCAATGTTGCCAGGAGAGCGCTCGGCAACATGTCCGTAGTTCCTCATCCTGGTCAGCAGCCTGTCATAGTCTGCTTGTGTTCTGGGCATCTGAGGATTAAAGGGCTCCAGCAGGTGTTGGGCTCGTGACGCGCCAACGCCTAACGCTCTGAAAAGGATCAGCGTTAGGATCTGAAAGTTGGGGATGACAAATCCAACAGAGTTAGCCTCGTCACGGGCCATCTCGAATCGAGCTAACACTGAGTCGATTCTCTCGCCCCTTTCGACGCGAAAGTCGATAAGGGCAGTGCCAGAGTTGAGCTGGCGCTCATCTTCCAGATTTTCAAATTTGGTGCTCAGTAAGTACAGTATATATGTTACTGAATCCGTTGGCTGTCCATTGACAGTTACACCATAATTGACGATCTGGGAGGGGACCTGCATGGCGATACGACGAGCAAGACCTTGAAGGCCTCGTTGTAGTGCTGCAGCTTGTTGTGGTGGTGTCATATTGCCGCTCGTTACGTTTAACCATGCATGTACTTCGCGAACATATTCGCGAAAAGGCGTAGTACCGGCAGGGTCCCACGAAGGGCCGGCAGTACGCGTGTCGTCCATCCCCTGCCGCATGTATCCCACAGCACATCCCATTATTACCCACATAATGCCGAAGATAGTTATCTTAATCCAGTGCATGTGCATTTCGGCTTCGGTGATTGGTTTAGGCTGTGGTTTGTCAGGCTCTGGCGTAGTAGCCGTGAGGCGCCTGACTGGCACGGGATGCAGGTGGCCCCGCTGCGGGTAGCCCCGCAGGGTGACCACGTTCTCGATCGAGTTTCCGATTGGCATCTGGTGGAAGTCGGGAGTGAAGTGGCGCAGTGATGTAGGAGAGAGCGTCTCGAGTTCGCGGGTTGCCCCGCTAGCTCGATCGCGGACTGGCTCCGCTCCTCGCAGAGCCGGCGCAACATGGTATTCCACCGTAGTATTAGTCCACCAAGTTGTGCCGTGGATTACAGGAATCAGAGCGAGAGCCAGCCACACGAGAGTGTAGCCAGCTCCGCTACCAAGTCGAAAACAAGCTGGTAAGCTTAGGTATGTGTTACGCTTTAAGCGTTGCCATATCCCAGGCTTTGGCTCATATCGCATGAGCAAGAGAGCAAGACAAAGCATGGGATCTGGAGTAAAGGATAGGATGGGCATCGTCAATGGAAAAGGTATTTTCCGATCTCAGATACAAGTCGTGCGCCTCGGTGAGGCACAATCACATATTTGGCCGGGCCCGGCTTGAGCCAGGCACGGCAGCGGTACATGCTCGATTTATACCTCGCCTTTAACCTTCTCCGTTTAAAGTGCGCCCCGTATGCCTTCAAGACGGCCAAGATGGCCTCCAAGACGGCTAAGATGGCCCCAATATTCCTCCAAGACGGCCTAAGACGCACCTGAGACGGCCTAAGATGGCCTCAAGATGGCCGAAGACGGCCTAAGACGCCCCCAATAGGCCTCCAAGACGTACTCCAGGAAGGCCCGAAGAAGCTAAAATCATTGATGTTCCTTAGGTGTTTGAAGGATTGTGGCATTTGCGCCTTCTCTGCTTTCCGACGGCCCAAGACGGCCCAAGAGGCTTCCAAAATCGCCCCAATATCGCCCAAGAGGCCTCCAAGATTGCCCCATGACGGCCAAAGATCGCTCCCAAGAGGGCCCCAAGAGGGCCCCAAGACGGCCCAAGAGGCCTCAAGACGCCCAAGATGGCCTCCAAGACGGCCTCCAAGACGGCCCCGAAGCGCCCCAAGAGAGCCCCAAGTCGGCCCGGAAAGGCTCCCAAGACGGCTCCCGACGGCGTCAGACGTGCCAGGAACCCACCAAGATGACCGAAGTTGGCTCGAAGCTGGCCCAAGACGGCCCAAGAGGCCCCCAAGAGGGCCTCCAGGGAGGCCAGAAGAGGCCAACACCATTGATGGTCCTACGGTTCTTGGCGGATTTTGACATTTGCTTCTTTTCGGCCTTCCGACGGCCCGAGACGGCCCAAGAGCCCCCAAAAATCGCCGAAAGATCGCCCAAGAGGCCTCCAAGATGGCCCCAGAACGGCCCAAGAGAGCCCCAAGACGGCCCCAAGAGGCCCCCAAGACGGCACAGGAGGCCTTTAAGACGCCCAAGATGGCCTCCAAGATGGCCCTGGAGCATTCCAAGAGGGCCCCAAGTCGGCCCATAGAGGCCCCCCAAACGGCTTCCGACGGCGTCAGACGGACCAGGAGCCCACCAAGACTGCCGAACATGGCCCTAAGATGGCCCAAGACGGCCCAAGAGGCCTCCAAGAGGGCCTCCAGGAAGGCTCGAAAAGGCCCAAATCAGTGATTTCCCATTAGTTTTTGAAGGACGGTGGCATGTGTTTTTTGTTCTGCCTTCCGACGGCCCGAGACGGCCCAAGTGCCCCCAAAGATCGCCCAAGAGGCCCAAGACACGGCCCCAAGAGGCCCCCAAGCCGGCCCAGGAGGTCTCCAAGACGCTCAAGATGGCCTCCAAGACGGCTCAAGAGCCCTCCAAGACGTCCTCCAAGAAGGCCCGAAAGGATCAAAATGGCCTCCAGACGGAAAGATGACCTTCAAGATGCCCCATGTTCCCCGAAGGCTTTCCAACCCGATTCGGGGAACACATAGTCCAATAGCTTGGCAGGTCTGGCCTCAATGTTCGGCCACATAGGCGCTTCCAAAAAGGTAGGGGGCGGTGGTGATTCGCCGTAGGCGTCTTCGATCCGCCGACTCCTGTTGATTTATCACATGGGTGCCTGGCGTGCTGAATCCTTTACGGCTCGGTTCTGGCTCTGTTTACAAGAGAAGGCACTCCTCCTGGGGCTTCGGCCCAGCGCCGGCCACCTGGAAGTGACCGCAAACAACCACAAAGCCCGGAAAAATCCCCCCAAGACGGCTCAAGATGGCCTCCAAGAGGGCAAGATGACCTAAAGATGGCCTCCAAGAGAACCCAACATGGTCCCAAGATGTACCCAAGACGGCCCAAGATAGCCTACAACGGCCTAAAAGGTCCGCATGAGGTCTACAAGAGGCCTGCAAGACGGCCCAAGAGGCCCCCATGAGGGCCTCCAGGAAGGCCCGAAGATGCCAAAAAGGAATGATTGCCCTTTGGTTTTTGACAGATGTTAGCATGTGTTTCCAAGAGGCCTCCAAGATCGCCAGAGAACGGCACAAGAGGTCCTCCAGACGGCCCCAAGAGGTCCCCGAGACGGCCCAAGAGGCCCCCAAGACGCCCAAGATGGCCTCCGAGACGGCCCTGGAACACCCCCAGAGGGCCCCAAGTCGGCCCCAAAAGGCCCCCAAGTCGGCTTCCGACGGCGTCAGACGTGCCAGGAACACCCTAAAACTGACAAAGAGGCCCCCGAGAAGCGCCCAAAGGCTCCCAAGAGGCCCAAGGATGCCCCCCAAATCTCCCCAATAGGCTCCCAGGAAGCTCCCAGGAGGCCCCAAGAGTGCCCCCAAAGGCCCCCAAGATGCGGCCTCCTCCTCCTCCTCCTCCTCCTCCTCATCTTCCCCGCCATCCTCGCCAAAGTGTTCCGCGCAGGGTTTCCCTAACGGCTGGGGGAACACATGGTCAGATAGCTTGGCAGAGCTTGCGCCACAACGCTCGGCCACATGGGCGATTCCAACAAGGCAGGGGGCGGCGGTGATTCGCCATAGGCGTCTTCGATAAGTTCCCTAACCTACGGCCCGAAACGCAGAGCCCATCCTGGCCCGAAGTGCGTATTGACTGGAGGAAAAAGAGGGGAGGAGGAGGAGGAGGAGGAGGAGGAGGAGGAGGAGGAGGAGGAGGAGGACGAGTAGGAGGAGGAGGAGAAACAAAAGGGATGGTGAACGAGAGCAACGAGGAGGGTCGAGCTCAAAGAGGAGGAGGGGGGTACGAACAAATGCGGAAGGAGACAGATGAGAAGGCAGATGGGAGGAACGCCGACAACGTGGACCTCGACGACGGTGGCAACGTCAACGACGAGGAAAACGACGACCAGACAATCCGACCCCACAAATCTCTGCCCTCAACCCCCAGAGCCGCACAGCCGACGGCCCCAGGAACCCCAGCGAGGGCACACGGAGGCCGAGGGCGGCCGAAGACATCATTTCTCTCGAAGACGCTGGACGGCTGGGGACGCCGGCCTGGGCGACAGACGACGAGCCCTGGCCAGACGGCCCTCGGCCCCGGCCCGACCTTTGCGGGGCGCCGGCCGTCTGGGGCTCGGCGGCCTCATCCGCGAGCCCGAGGCCGCCTCCGCGACCCGTTGGAAGGCGATCACCGCCTGATCGGGCCTCCGCCATCATGTTTTCATGGTGCTCAGGACAGCCAGGTTGCAGCCTCTGGTGCTCTGCATCAAAAAGCTAGGAGGGCTGAACTTTCACGGGGTGCTTCGTCCGATGCGAGCGCTCCTGCCTTGAAGGCTGCGCACGTGCCGTGCACTACGAACGGCCTTCAAGCTTCCTCCTCTCTCCGCGGCCGCTGCTCCTCCCCTGCCGCTCGAGCCGGTGCACATTGCCACGGTACTGCTGGCCGTTGCCCAGACCGCGACGATGGCCTCCCGTGGCCGCGGCGGACAAAGACTTCGGGCCCCCACAACCGTGCGGTGACGTACCGTGCGGTGCCCCAGGAATTCCTCACGACCTCACCGCGCGGTCCGTCACAACACGGCTTTGGGAACCTGGAGGCCCCAGCCGCCCGAGACGCCCTCGGAGAACAACTCGGGGATCTTCTGACCCGGGTCAATCCAAATCTGGGTCAATCGGGCCTTTCAGGAATTTGCACCCAAGCCCGGGTCAATGCGAAGGATTATGTGAGATCCTGCAGGGTCCTGCACCCAAACCCGGGTCAATGCGCCCATGGCCCTGCAGGATCCTGCAAGAGCGGACGCTCTGGCTGACCCCCGCTTGCATTCACCCCCGTCTCAAGGCTCCCGAACCGACCCGAGTCCCAAAACCGTGTGGTGGCCCCGGATCCCCACTGGCTCACTACGCGGTGCGGTTGCCGCACCGTCTGGGGACCCCCGGCACCTGCGGCGCCTGGCTGTTTTCGGGCCATGCCTCGGGCCTCGGGCGGCCGATCGGGACGAGCTGGGCGCCCGAGGCGCCCCCGGGAACGCACTCGGCGAGGCACAGCTGCTGGAACGCTCCCCGAGGCAGGAACTGGTGGGCTAATTTCCACCACCTCCACCATAAGTGGGAGGGGAAGCGGGTCCTCCACCTCCTCCTCCTCCTCCTCCACCACCTCATTCCCCCCTCCAGCTTATGGTGGTGGTGGTGGTGGTCGAAAACAGGCCCATCAGGAAGACATCGAGGAACGGACGGAAACGCCCGAAAATCCCGAACTCCGAACACGTCCGACTCACCCTCACCACGCGGTGCGGTCACCACACCGCTTGGGTCGGCTACACGCAAGAGTGACCCCAGGCAAGAGCGACGGTTGGTGCGCGGCTTGCCGATCGTTGCACGCGACGTGGCAGTAGCGGCCTGCATCGCCCAGAACCCGCGCACCCAAGGTCACTCTCCGGCGAAGAGGCACTCCGCAGCGTAGCGGCCTGAGGGCCCCCGGAAGGGCAGCCCGGGGAAGACGACGGCCCCGGCGGCAGGCGGCGCGCCTTCGCCATCTGGTCCTTCGCCTCGGCGCGGCTCGCGGTGTGCTCCGCCAGGGCCGCCTCGGTGGCCGCCTACGCGTGCGGCCGCCGCCGCCGACGTCGCCGCCGCCACCGTCAGCGTCGTCGTCGTCGTCGTCGTCGTCGCCGTCAGCGTCGTCGTCGTCGTCGTCGTCGCCGTCGCCGTCGCCGTCGCCGTCGCCGTCGCCACCGCCGTCGCCTCTAGGGGGAGAAGAGGCGACGTCGCCGTCGCCGTCGCCGCCGCCGCCAGAGGTGGAGAGGAGGGAGGGGGAGTCGAGGAGGGATGAACGATAAAGACGGTGAATGGAAGGAGCGAGGGAAGAGGCAAGGAGGGCGACGGAGGGAGAATTGCTTAGGGAGGAGGGATTCGCCTGGCAGTTCAGGATGGGGCACCCTGGGTGCATTCAGGAGAGGCAATCGCGTCTCTACCATTGCCCAAAGCTGCCCTGCAAGCGTCCGTACTCGGAGTGGCAATGGCCCCCCAGCACTCAGAGCTGTACAGAGAGCGTCCGCACGGGCACCCCGCGCGCGCGAGTATGAGGCGGTGATGATCCCAGACGTCCGACGTCTTGTTTTCTCACAAAGAATGAGCGACGAAAAGAAACATATCTTACGTGAGATGACACAGCGACCTCACGCCGCGGCTTACGCGGGCCGCCAGCGCGGCACGTTACATTGGAAGCGAGGGCGCGTACGGCCGCCTTCGCCAACGTCGGTGAAGACGACCCGGTTTTCTTCCGTGCCCTGGTAAGGGCCCCAGAGGTCAAAATTCTCGAGCGCCCTCCGTCGTGAGTTTCACAAGGAGAGGATTTCAGGGATGGCCGATGGTGCGCTGGCAACTCACACGTTCGCGGCTCCGACGCCTGCGTGGGTTACGA
>CAUYUJ010006465.1:0-26278 GCA_963575745.1 Prorocentrum cordatum
ATCATCATCATCATCATCATCATCATCATCAGCATCATCATCATCATCATCATCATCATCATCATCATCATCATCATCATCATCATCATCATCATCATCATCATCATCATCATCATCGTAATCTTCATCATCATCATCATCATCATCATCATCATCATCATCATCATCATCATCATCATCATCATCATCATCATCATCATCATCATCACCGTCACCATCATCTTCCGTAGGACTTGGCTCAAGCCAGGGGCGCGCGGCCCCCTCCAGCCCTATGGCGCCTCCTCGAGCCCTGCGGCCCCCTCGGGCCGCGCGGCTTCCTCGAGCCGTGCGGCCCCCTCGAGCCTTGCGGCCCCCTCGAGCCGCGCGTCCCCGTCGAGCCGTGCGGCCCCGTCGAGCCGTGCGGCTTCATCGAGTCGCGCGTCCCCCTCGAGCCGTGCGGCCCCCTCGAGCCCCGCGGCCTCCTCGAACCGCGCGGCCCCCTCGAGCCCTGCGGCCCCCTCGGGCCCTGCGGCCCCCTCGAGCCCTGGTTGCAACAGTTCGGGCGCCGAAGCCGACGTAGTATCCGACGCCGACGACGCCGACGGAGTTGCCGACGCCGCTGGAGTTGCCGAGGCCGACGGTTGCAACAGCGGCTCCAGCAGCGGTTCCAGCAGCAGCTCTAGCAGCGGCTCCGCAGAGGTCAGCGGCTCCAGCAACGAGGCGCCCGTAGTTGGAACAGCGAAGGCTGAGGTTAAGACCGCCCCGAGCAAAGCAGTCGAGAAGTTCGAGCCTGTGTCCATGACCCTGGAGGAGCACGTCAACAGCCGCGACTACCCAAAGCACGTCATGATTTGCGGCGCATGCACATTTAGGAAAAAGCCAGGTGTCTTGGAGCACCACTCTGTCTGTGATCCAGTACCCCTGAAGCCTGAAACTTGGATCGGCGGCGCATGTGGTCGATTTGCAATCTGCTTGTTTTGCTCGGCGTTCAAGGGCTCTCGTTGCGAATCCACCATGGGCCAGGGTGGCGGGAGTCTCCGACGTCGCGAGAGCCTCGTGCGCCGCGCGCAGAGCGAGGATCACCAGGCAGCAGAAGCGGCGTGGCAAGAGCGGGTTCGAGCGGAAGGCGCGCACCAGGGTCTGTCCGTTCAGGCGTTCCAAGCCGCGACAGCCGCAACAGCTGCGCACTCTTGGAGAACAGCTGCAACAGCTGCGCAACGGCCGCAACAATCCCAAGCCGCAACAGCTGCCGACCCGCGCCCTGGTTGCCGCGCAGTGGTCACCACCCGCGCACTCTTGGAGACGTCCAGTTCCTTCAGAAGTTTCGATGTGTGGCGGGGGGCGTTCCTCGGGGGTGACCGCGGAGCTGTGGTGTCTTCGCAACAGTGCCGCCAGGTGGTGACCGCAATGGCCCAATACGAAAAATCTCATAACCCAGAGAATTCTCAAAGAGGGTATGGTTTTTCGGTTGGCCGCGGACGGTCTCGACAGCGCGTGCCAGGTCGAGATCGGCGCCGTGCTGTGGTCCACCCCGAGAACTTTGGACTTTCTCCCGAGCTACGGTCTCAAGGCAGGCTGGCTGGGACAGCTGGGCCCCGAAGGGCCTTGGATCGTGGGCCGGGCGATCGGGGCGCGGGAGTTCCCGCGGGCTATGGATTGCGACGGCAAGGTTTCAATGCTGGAGGATTGCGCGCGTCGCGCGTGCCAGGCGGCAGGCGGGGAACTGGGCGTGGAATTGCACAGGCGTGCGCGAGAGGGGGTGCGGGCATGGTGCAGCGATGGGGCGGATCTACATGCGCCGCTGGCTGCAACAGGTACGTTCCCTCGGCTGGCTTTGCGTGCTTGGGGCGAAGCGCGTTCGGCCCAGAAGCTGCTCGCCAATTCAATGACAAAAAGGGGGCAGCGAAATCGCGATGACGGACATGCTGCTGGTAGCGGGTAAGTCTGGCCGTTTCTGATTGCGTCCAGCGCGTTCCGCGCCGCAGTGGGGGTGCGACGGCTGGGAGGCGAGATTGCGTTCGCCACGAGCTTCGGTTGGGCCCCCCGGCGTTTCAGAAGTCGGGCGAGGCCCCTGGCGCGTGAAATCCGACGTTGAAGCGTTATATTCGATGCGCTCGGAGAGGGGTCGAAGGGGGGTGGCCAGGGTCGGCGCATTCTCGCCCGATCTTTCCTGGGAGGGCTCGGGGGCGGGAAGAGCTCGCGCCTGCTGCTCGGCGGCTTTCTGGCGGACATGGCGGCGGGGCATTTTCGGTGGGTCGCAATTGGGGGCGGCGACGACCCCGCCGCCGCCGCCGTCCAAGCTAGGGCCGCCTCGTTCCTCGCAAGGCTGAACACGTTGTTCGTCGATGGGGCGATGTTGGGCGTCTCCTGCAGTTTCACGAGCATCGCCTTCGAGTTTTCGCGGCATATGTCCAGGTGCCCATGCGGCAACAGCGTGCAAATTGTGGGCGTCGGCGATTGGATCACGGAGCGCCGAGCCAGGGAAACCGCCCGCGCGGCTCTACGACGGGCGCAGGTAATCGCAGCGAGCGTGAAGGATAACATGAAGCTGCATCTGCCAGACCATTCTTGGTTGCATGCTTTTACGGCGTTTTGTTTGCCCTCGCCCTCGTCTGCAACAGACGCGGGCGCAGCGGGGTCTGCGTCGGAACCCGAGGCATGTTTGATGCGCATCTGTGAGGAGGCAGGCCTTCCCGAGCGGCAGGCCATCGCCCAGCTGCGGCACATTTTGAAGCGCGCCGAGATACATCGTCGAGATGGGGGCACCGCTCGGCAGGCTTGGGGCCGCGCTGCAGCGGAGTGGCCTGAGTGTGCCAGCGGCCGGCGGGTGGTGGAGCTCTTCCTCGTGTGGAAGACGTCCACGGGCAACGTGGAGCGGCCATTCCGCCGCATCTCCGCGCTCCATTGCTCCGAGAGGGCTCGATTTCTCGAAATGTCCGTGGAGGACTGCGCTCTCGTGGGCGCAGCGCCCCCCAGCAAGATGCCGCGCACGTGGCTGGAACAGCGCGAGCGGGGCGAGCCTGGCAGGCGTTGGTGCAGGCACGTGCTCCAGCTACGCGAGCGTTTTGAGGGAAAGACCGCAGCGGTGAGGGGGGCCCCCCTCCGCCGGGGGGGGGGGGGGTCCTGGCCGTTCCAAAATCGATTATGAAATGGCTATGGTCCCCCTCTGGGAGGGGAGAGATTGCCATGGCGCCTCCCGAATCGATCTCGGAGGTGCTAAGACCGAGCTCGGTTGAGCTCGAACCGAGCTTTGTTAGAGTTCGCATTGAGCTTTAAGAGCCCTTGATAGATCTCGATTTGAGCTCTGTCCGCCCTCGTTAGAGCTCGATTGAGCTCTAGCCGACCATCTGAGAGCTCGAGTTGAGCTCTTACCGACACTGTCGGGTCCCGTTTCGAGCTCTCACCGCCATGGTTAGAGCTCGATTGAGCTCTAACCGTGCTGGTCGTACCTCGATTGCGGTCTAACCAGCCGTGTTAGAGCTCGCGCTGAGCTCTAACCGGCTTTGTTTTATTTCGATTTGAGCTCTAACCGTGCTGGTTAGAGCTCCATTGATCTCTAGCCGGCCTGGTCAGAGCTCGACTTAAGCTTTAGCCGACCTTGCTAGATCTCCATTCGAGGTCCCTAACAACCGCCGTGGTTAGACATCAACTGAGGACTTGTCTAGCAGTCGATTTGAGCTCCAAGCGCTTTTGTTAGATCTCGATTTGAGTTGTGCCCGAGCTGCAGCTCCAGCAGCGGCTACGCAGAGGACAGCGGCAACGGGAGCGAGGCATCCGTAGGTGCAGCGGCGAAGGCTATGGCTGAGGCCGCCCCGAGCAGAGCAGTCGAGGAGTTCGAGCCTGTGTCCATGGCCCTGGAGGAGCACGCCAACAGCCACCACTGCCCAAAGTACGTCATGACATGCGGCGCGTGCAAATCATGGAAAAACAAGGTGGCTTGGGGCCTCCTGGATTATCATTGGGGCCTCCTTACCCAAGGCGCGTCGTGACTTGCAGCGCGTGCAAATTTAGGAAAAAAAGCAAGGTGGCTTGGGGCGCCGTTGTCTGCGACGGATCCAGTGGCCCTGAAGCCTGAAACGTGGTCGACGGGCGGGTCGGCTGAAACGGCGCCCGCGGTTGCGGCCGAGCTCAGGGAGAGCGGTTCAGATGTCGTGCTGTCTTCCTCCTCCTTCCTATTCCCCCATCCTGCCCCTCCCCCTGCATTCTCTATCGTGCTCTCGCTCGTGCTGGCGTCGTCCTCCGTCCTGCTCCAGTCCGTCCTGCTCCTGCGTTCGCATGGCGCCGCCGCCGCATGTCGGCGCGCCCCTCGCGCTCTTCGGGGCCTCGTGGCTCTCGCATCGGAGGGGGGGGGGGTCAGGGGGCAGTTATTGACCAGTGCGCCTGGTGCCACCGCCGCCCCTGCATTTTTTCTCGCCCGCCAGACGTGCGCGAGTGGCGGCGCTGCCAGTGCGGCGTCGCGCTGCCAGTGCAGCGCTTTGCCCCTTCCCTCTGGTCTCCCTGTGTATCCCGCAGAAGGCCGTGAGGGTTCCACCGTCGGCATCGCGTGCGCGCGCCTGGGGGCGAGCCCCTCGGGGCTGGCGGTTCGGTGGAGGAGGGGTTTAACTTTCGATTGCGCGAGCGCGCGGCGACGCGCGCGCGCTCGGCGCGGCGTTCGCGGCCCCGTCGGGGGCCCCGCCGGGGGGCCCAGTGGCGGGGTTCGCTTTGTACACCCCGCCCATTTGTAACCCGCCTTGTCAGAGCTCGTGCTGATCTATAACCGGCCTTGTTAGATTTCGATTTGAGCTCTAACCGTGCTGGTTAGAGCTCCATTGCTCTCTAGCCGACCTGGTTAGAGCTCGACTTGCGCGATAACCGACCGTGTTAGATCTCCATTCGAGGTCTAACAACCGCCGTGGTTAGACATCAAGTGAGGACCTGTCTAGATGTCGATTTGCGGTCCACGCGCTTTTGTTGGGTTTCGATTTGAGTCCTACCCAGGCTTGTTCGATGCCGGCTTGCGTTCCAACCACTACTCGTAGAACTCGATTTGAGTTCTAACCGGCCTGTCCGTAGGCGCTTGGTCCGCTCTCACGTGTAGCAGTTTCAGATTCGGGCGGGGGGCCTCGGGGGCATGCCCGCGACAGGCCGCGACAGCGAGCGCGGCTGGCTCCTGGCCCCGTTGGTCAGGACGTCGAGTCGTCCTCCGCTTCTTCCTCTTCCCCTTCCACTTCCACCTGCCTGCTCCTCCGTCCCCGTGCCCCCCTTCGAGCCGTGCGGCTCCCTCGAACCCTGCGGCCTCCTCGAGCCTCGCGGCCCCCTCGAGCCGCGCGGCTTGCTCGAGGCGCGCGGCCCTCTCGAGCCCTGCGGCCCCCTCGAGCCCCGCGGCCCCCTCGAGCCCTGCGGCCCCCTCGGGCCCAGCGGCCCCCTCGAGCCCCGCGGCCCCCTCGAGCACTGGTTGCAACAGCTCGGGCGCCGAATCCGACGTAGTAGCGTCCGACGCCGACGACGCCGATGGAGTTGCCGACGCCGCTGGGGTTGCCGAGGCCGACGGTTGCAACGGCGGCTCCAGCGGCTGTTCCAGCATTCCGGCAGCAGCTCCAGCAGCGGCTCCGCAGAGGACGGCGGCTCCCGCAGCGAGACATCCGTAGTTGCAGCGGCGAAGTCTAAGGCGAAGGCCGCCCCGAGCAAAGCAGTCGAGGAGTTCGAGCCTGTGCCCATAGCCCTGGAGGAGCGCGCCAACGGCCACCACTGCTCAAAGTACGTCACGACTTGCCGCGCGTGCGCATCTCGGAAAAAACCAGAGTGGCGTGGGTCGCCGCAGTCTGCGACGAATCCAGCGACCCTGAAGCCTGAAACGTGGTCGACGGGCGGGTCGGCTGAAACGGCGCCCGCGGTTGCGGCCGAGCCCGGGGAGAGCGGTTCAGATGCCGTGCTGTCCTCTTCCCCCTCTTCCTCTTCTTCCTCCTCTTCCCCCCCTGCCCCTCCCCCTGCGTTCTCTATCGTGCTCCCGCTCGTGCTGGCGTCATCCTCCGTCCTGCTCCAGTCCGTCCTGCCCCTGGGTTCGCATGGCGCCGCCGCCGAATTTCGGTGCGCTCCTCGCGCGTTTCGGGGACCCGTGGTTTTCGCATCGGGGGAGGGGGGGGGGGGGGGGCATGGGGCAGTTATTCACGGGTGCGCCTGGCGCCGCCGCCGCCCCCGCGTTTTTTGTTTTCGGCCGCCAGGCGTGCGCGAGTGACGGCGCCTCGGGGCTCTCTGTGTATCCCGCAGAGGGCCTTGAGGGTTCCACCTTCGGCGTCGTGTGTGCGCGCCTGGGGGCAAGCCCCTCGGGGCTGGCGGTTCGGTGGGGGAGGGGTTTAGTCTTCGAATGCGCGAGCGCGCGACGACGCGCGCGCGTGCGCGCTGCGTTCGCGGCCCCGTCGGGGGCCCCGCCGAGGGGTCCAGTGGCAGGGTTCGAACGCGGAGGAGTGAGCGGTGACCCCGAGGAGTTAGCAGCGAAGAGGAGGAGGAGCGCGGAGGAGCGAGGAGGGGCGAGGAGTGGCCCCGAGGAGGGATGCGGAAGAGTGAGCAGCGCGGCCGAGGCGGCGACGCGCACGCGTGTGCGGCGCGGCGTTCGCGGCCCCATCGGGGGCCCGGCCGAGGGACCCAGTGGCGGGGTTCGCTTTGTACACCCCGCCCATTTGTAACCCGCCTTGTCAGAGCTCGTGCTGTTCTTTAACCGGCCGTGTCCGATCCCGATTTGAGCTCTAACCGTGCTGGTTGGGGCTCCATTGAGCTCTAGCCTACCTGGTTAGAGCTCGACTTGAGCTCTAACCGACCTTGCTAGATCTCTATTCGAGGTCTAACAACCGCCGTGGTTAGACATCAATTGCGGATCTCGATTTGAGCTCCACCCGAGCTTGTTCGGTGTCGATTTGAGTCCCAACCGCTACTCTTAGTGCTCGATTTGAGTTCTACCCGACCTGTCCGTAGGCACACGGTTCGATGTCAAATGTAGTGGTTTCGGTTTCGGGCGGGGGCTTCGGGGGCATCTCCGCGACGCGCCGCGAGCGACGGCGCGGCTGGCTCCAGGCCCCATTGGCCAGGACGTCGGCGGACGGGTCGGCTGTGACAGCGCCCGCGGTTGCGGCCGAGCCCAGGGGCAGCGGTTCAGATGCCGTGCTGTCCTCCTCCTCTTCCCCCGCCTCCTCCTCCTGCCCTTTCCCCCTGCATTCTCTGTCGTGCTCTCAATCGTGCTGGCCTCATCCTCCGTCCTGCTCCAGTCCGTCCCGCTCCTGCGTTCGCATGGCGCCGCCGCCGCATTTCGGCGCGCCCCTCGCGCGTTTCGGGGGCCCCGTGGCTCTCGCGTCGGAGGGGGGGGAGGGCAGTTATTAATCGGCGCGCCGGGTGCTTTCGCCGCCCCGAGATGCGGCGCTGCCAGTGCAGCGTCGCGCTGCCAGTGCAGCGCTTTGCCCCTTCCCTCGAGGCTCTCCGTGTATCCCGCAGAGGGCCTTGAGATTTCCACCATCGGCGTCGTGCGTGCGCGCCAGGGGGCAAGCCTCTCGGGGGTGGCGGTTCGGTGGAGGAGGAGGGGGAGGAGGAGGGGGAGGAGGAGGAGGAGGAGGAGGAGGAGGAGGAGGAGGAGGAGGAGGAGGAGGAGGAGGGGGAGGTTAATCATCATATGCGCGAGCGCGCGACGACGCGCGCTGCGTTCGCGGCCCCGTCGGGGGCCCCGCCGAGGGGCCCAGTGGCAGAGCCCCCTCGAGCCGCGCGGCCCCCTCGAGCCCCGCGGCCCCCTCGAGCCCCGCGGCCCCCTCGAGCACTGGTTGCGGCAGCTCGGGCGCCGAGGCCGACGTGGTAGTGTCCGACGCTGACGACGCCGACGGAGTTGCCGACGCCGCTGGAGTTGCCGAGGCCGACGGTTGCGACGGCGGCTCCAGCGGCGGTTCCAGCGGCAGCTCCAGCGGCGGCTCCGCAGAGGACAGCGGCCCCATCAGCGAGGCATCCGTAGTTGCAACAGCGAAGTCTAAGGCGAAGGCCGCCCCGAGCAACGCAGTCGAGGAGTTTGAGCCTGCGTCCATGGCCCTGGAGGAGCGCGCCAACAGCCGCGACTACCCAAAGCACGTCATGGCTTGCGGCGCGTGCAAATGGCGAAGGCCTTGCGGCCGTTGCCGCCGGCCCTTAGAGCGACGAAGATGAGAGCGATGGGGGGGGTGGCAGGGTGGGGGGGGGGTGTTGGGGCAAGGACGTGGGGGGGAAGCGAGAGGAGTATAAGGAGGCAGAGGGGAGCAGGGGGATGGGGGGGCAGGGGGGGGGGAGAAGGAGGAAGAGGGGGCGGCCAGAGGCTTTCTTGGGACAGCCTGTGGCTCTCCTGGGGCCGTCCTGGGCCGTCCAGGGCTCCTCTCGCGCCGTCTCGAGGCGCTCTTGGAGGCCTCCTGGGCACTTTGGGGCTCTCCTGGGCTGTCTTGGGGCAGTTTGGGGGCCCCTTGGGAGCTTCTTGGGGCCTCTTGGGGTTTCTTCGGGGCCTTGGGGCTGGGGGCTCGAAGTGTCCGTTCGGGCCCCGTCTGGGCGCTCTCCTGGGGCCGTCTGGGGGGCCTTGGGCCGTCTTGGAGGCGTCTTGGGCCGTCTTGGTGCCCTCCTCGGCCGTTGGGGGGCCCTCTTGGAGGCCTCCTGGGCAGTCTCGAGGCGATCTTGGGGGCCCCCCTCTCGGGCCGCCCCGGCGCGTCGGGGGGGGGGGGGGGGGTCAAGGGCGCCGGCGTATTTCAAAAACAAAAAAAACGCATGGGAAATCAATGAATGTTGCCTCTAGGGGCTCTCGTGAGAAAGCGCCCGAAGGCTTCTCAGGGGCGCTTTGCAGGCCTCTTAGGCCGTCTGGGGGCCGTCGAGGCGTCTTGGACAGATCGTTCGGCGACTCGGGGTTCTTTTGGATTATCATTGGGGCCTCCTTACTCAAGGCGCGTCGTGACTCGCAGCGCGTGCAAATTTAGGAAAAAAGCAAGGTGGCTGGGGCGCCGCTCTGTCTGCGACGAATCCAGTAACCCTGAAACCTGAAACTTGGATAGGCCGCGCAGGTGGTCGATGGGCGGGCCGGCTGAAACAGCGCCCGCGGTTGCGGCCAAACCTGGGGACAGCGGTTAAGATGCCGTGCTGTCCTCCTCCTCCTCTCCCCCCGCCTCCTCCTCCTGCCCCCCCCCGCATTCTCTATCGTGCTCTCAATCGTTCTGGCGTCATCCTCCGTCCTGCCCCAGTTCGTCCTGCTCCTGCGTTCGCATGGCGCCGCCGCCTCATTTCGGCGCGCCCCTCGCGCGTTTCGGGGCCCCGTGGCTCTCGCGTCGGAGGAGGGGGGGGGCAGTTATTGATCGGTGCGCCTGGTTCCACCGCCGCCCCCGCGCGTGCCGTTTTATTCGCCCGCCAGACGCGCGGGAGAGGCGGCGCTGCCAGTGCAGCGTCGCGCTGCCAGTGCGGCGCCTTGCCCCATTCCCTCAGGGCTCTCTGTGTGTCCCGCAGAGGGCCTTGAGGGTTCCACCTTCGGCTTCGCGCGCGCGCGCCTGCCCGGGGGCAAGCCCCTCGGGGCCGGCGGTTCGGTGGAGGAGGAGTTTAATCTTCAAATGCGCGAGCGCGCGACGACGCGCGCGCGTTCGCGCTGCATTCGCGGCCCCGTCGGGGGCCCCGCCGAGGGGCCCAGTGGCGAGGTTCGAATGCGGAGGAGTGAGCGGTGCCCCCATGGGGTTAGCAGCGAAGGGGAGGAGCGCGGAGGAGCGGGGAGGGGCGAGGAGTGGCCCCGAGGAGGGATGAGGAAGAGTGGGCAGCGAGGGCGAGGGGGGAGGGGGGTGGGGGGGACTATGATTGAGCAGCGTGGAGGAAGTGGGCGACGAGTGAGCAGCGAGGATGAGGAGGGCGATGAGTGAGCAGTGAGGATGGCGAGGGCGATGCGTGAGCAGGCTAGCAGCAACTGTGGATCAAGCTGTTCATGGAGGCCTTTCGAGGATTTCTGGGCCAGCTGAAGCTGCCCCTCACGCATGATGGCCGCTGAGAAGCCGTTCGCGGAGTATTGGGCCAGCGACGTCTTCCCCGCCATAAGACGCGACTTCGAGAGGCTCTTGACGACGACCCCCGACGCGCGTCGCCGAGAGGGCGGGAAGGAGAAGGCCGAGAAGGAGAAGAAGGAGAGGGAGAAGGCGGAGCTACCGAAGGCGGCGGGGCGGCTGGAACAGCCCAAGGCGAAGGGTGCAGTTCGCGAGGAGATCCAGAAAGCCGTCGAGGAGGTGCGGATGAAGGGCGAGCGCAGGAATGTCTATTTCAACGCGGCGTGGGCAGGGCCTATTGACAACGCGTCTCTTCAGGAGAAGACCTCGCGGGGTGAGGTTGAGGGCGTGGCTGCGGACATGTTCTCGCGCAGCCTGCCGACGGGCGCGGCGGCTGCGGCGCCGCCCGAGCCGGGGGGGGGGGGGGGGGGCTGACGTCGCCGAGGCCCCGCCGCGGAGTGCGCCGCTGCGGGCGGCCGTGGGGGCCTTTCGCGAGACGGCCAGGAGGCCGCGGCAGATTCCCGCAGCCGTCGGGGAGGGGCTCGAGATCCAAATCCTCATCGCGAGCGCGTATCAGGCGCGCGACATCGGCAAGTCCAAGCGATTGGGCATGAGCGTCGTGGTGAACGCAGTCTGGTTGGCTTACTACTGGGCGAAACGAGAAGGCTCCGAGGAGGCTGCAACGGCGCTCGAGGGGTTGATTCTTGATTGGCCCTTCGACCTCGCCCTCGTCAAGGGGAAGTCGACCGGGGAAATCGAGGGGCACATGTTCAAGTGAGCTTGGGGCGTGGCGGCGCGCGTGGGGCGCCTGCGCGACTTCGTCGGCATGGGGGCCTCCGACCTCCTGCGGATCGTGGCCCGCGCAGCGGACATAGTGGAGCACCGGACAGCGAGGGGCCGGAATCCCCCGCCAGAGAAGGCCTCAAAGCAACGTGAAGTGGCGCCTGATCCGCCGCCCTCGCACCGAAACGGCCAGAAGGCGCATGGGTGATCTTTGCGGCGGTGCCCTGTGGCAGTGCAGCTATGGAGGCGGCCGTGGCCCGCTGGGGGCAAGACGACCTTCTGGGTTGGCCAACCAGGGCTGGGGTCCTCGTTCAGAAAACCGATGCTGCCACGCTGGGGGTACGTCGTGGGCGCCGCGCGCGCGCGGACGCGGCGGCAAAACAGCAAGGGCCCGTGTTCCAGCGGCGCGCTGGGCGACGCCGTCTCCGAGATCCTCTGGAGACCTGCGTGGCGACATTCATGCGGCAGTGCCCAGAGCTCATTGACATCTGGCTGCAACGGCCAAGGGGGCGCGACCGCGGAAGGGTGCGTTCAGCAGACCGACTCTACTGAGACGGCCACGGCGTTCCTCGATAGCCCGCCCAAGTTTACCCATCGTACCGAGGGGGCTGACAAGGGCCCGACCTGGCTGCAGGCCCTGTCGACCGACGCGCTGCGGATGGCGATGAAGCGCTTCCTCGATGTATCCCAAGGCTTCTACAAGTCAGAGATCAGGGGCGCTCTCTCGCAACCGCAGGGGGGGATGCGACTTGGACAAGTTCCGCAAGGGGCAACGAGTGTCGAAGCGTTTCTTCGAGGGTTTCCAGATCGCATGCGTTTCCCTCGTGGGGGCCCCCAAGGTTGCCGAACAGGAAAAACAGGTGACGGCGGAACGGCCGCTGCAGCGGCTGACGTCGCCAGCGGGATCGGCAAGGAGGTGGTGGGGCCCGACGGCGAGAAGAAAGCCGAGGTGGTGCAGCACGACCTGAGTACCTTTAGGAAGAAGTGCGGGGATGCGTGCCATAAAGAGGTCGATGGACGGGTGGTCCTGCTCGTGGCGAGGGGGGGGGGCTGTGGGGGTCAATGCAACGCTGGCGCAGACTCGTTTGTGCCAAAACCTAACGGATGCTTCAGCAGTCATGGGTTTCTACGATGCCACAAATGCGAGGTTGTGTGCCGTCTTCGAGGGGCAAGGCCTCGCCCGCCGTGAGCCGGCGCTGGGCGAGGAAGATTTCGGGCGCTACATCAAGCCACTGCTTCCGCTCATGGTCGCGGGGCGGGGCGCCCTGTGGGTGCTCGGGGGCCGCGCGGGAGCGAACGCGGCGAAGCCGGAGGGGATCCTGTTGAACTTCCCCATGCGGCCGTTCCACTTGTGCTACAACGCGAACCAGGTGTGGCAGTGCGGTCGCTTCAAGAAGCAGCGAGGCATCGCAAATTCGAGGAGCCACGAGTGTATGTTCCTTTGCTACAAGGGCCGCTTGCCGAAGGCGCCTGCGAAAACGAGGGCGTGCGTGGACGCGGGCGGCCCCGTTTTCAACGAGGTGATGCGGAATGTGCCTGTCCTCCCGCAGAAGAACGATTCCTCGTGTCCCGTGCGATTCGGGAGGCCAGCTCGTCGTCGATGGTCGGCGTCGACGTCGCCGAGGTGGGGGCCCGCGGGCCCCCGGAGGAACGTGGCCCGCCCTGCGACGACGAGGGAGTTGCAACGGCGGACGCGGATGCAGAGACGGCCGAGGGAGCTGCAACAGTAGTGCCCGAGAAGGCTCTCGTGACTGCGGCCCTGAAGAAGCGGGGGCCCCACCGTCAGCTCGCGGGCGCAGTGGCGCCGTGGTTTCCCCGCGGCAACGACTTCGAGCTCCTCGAGAAGTTGTGCCGCGAGGCGGGGGGGCCTCGGTGGGTGTGCTTCGGCGGGCTTGCGCCTGGGGCGGGCGTTCGCGGTTGCCTCGAGATGGGCTGCAGCGTCTTGGCCTTGTGCTACGATCAACACCACGGGAAGCACTTGGCCCCGTTTCTCGTGGAGCGGGCTGTCGAGGCCATGCTCGGAAGCAGTGCCATGGTATTCGCTGATGAGGCTTTGCTCGCGCGCTCCGTGCAGTTGAAGGCGACAGAGGGGGGCGCGAGGGAGGAGAGGAAGGACGACCACAAGGAGGATAAGAAGCAGGACGACAAGAAGGAAAACAAGAAGGACGACAAGCATGAGCCGTCGAATAAGAGGAATGCCAATAAGGAGATCAAGAAGGCCGACGGCGACTCGTCCGAGGACTCGGCCTCCGATTCGTTCTCGGTTTCAGCGCAGAAGAAGAACGCGGGGAAGCATTGAGCTGCAACGGCGCCGGGGAGGAGCTTAGCGCGCCCCTGGGCGCTCGTGGCGACGACGGCGTCGCGCTCCGCGGTGCCGTGCTGCGTGCAAGCGTGGGCTACTTGAGAGTACGCTAGGGCATCGGAGCTTCTGCCGCGGCAGGCTGTGCAAGAGATCCGCGCGCTGTCGGCGTCGCCCCCGTGGCGTCGTGGGGGCGGTTGCAATCTTCTAGTGCAGGCTGCCGTCCGTGGGCAACGGCTGGCAGCGAGTTCGCAGCGCGCGTGGACAGCTCGGGGCGGATCGCGCAGGGTAAGGATTAGCCATCTTCCCCAGGGTGCCCTTGCATCCTCCAATGTGGCTCTGCGTCCTCAAGTTTCGCATGTGTGTAGCGCTGCGCCGCGTGGGCCCCCGAGGCGCTTGCACCCTCGCGGCGCGGCCGAGGGGCCCGCCTGCGGGATCTGCAGGGGGTGGGGCTAGGGCGCGGGGCGGACAGCGGGCGGGCGAGGGGGGGGGGGGGGGGGGGGCGGGCGAGGGGGGGGGGTCCGCCCGCAGGGGGGGTGGGGGGGGGGGGGGGGGGCAGGGCGAGGGCCCGCAGCCGTGTCGATTCAATGTCGCTTTAACAGCCATGCGGGCGCTTCGGGGCGCGAGGCCTCAGCGGTCCTCGGTGGCGATGCCCCCCAAGGAGATAAAGGGCGATGAGACGGGCCTCGGTCGCGATCGGAACGCGGGGAGGTCCTCCAGGTGGGGCTTCTGCTTCAAATGCGACCAGAAGAAGAACCTCGAAGTCGTGAAGAAGTTGAGGGGTGCCATCCAACAGCGCGAGGCAGGGGCGCTGGGAGGGGCGAAGTCTCTGGTGCTGGAACAGGTCTCGGGTCATAAAGTGGAGATTGCCTGGCCTACTCGAATTGCCGTAGATACCTGCACTAGGATCTTGAGTTTTGCGCTGGGCGACGACTGGGGGACCTTCGCGTCGGATCGAGCGGGGGTGTCATGTATTATGCAGGAGGCTGCGACAGTTGAGGGGGCAGCCGCGGACTTAGACCTGGAGAGCGTCATCGGGGGCGCGCTGTCCGTCGGAGATGCGCCCCCGCCGGGGCCAGCTACGCCGCTGGCAGCTGAGGGGGCGTCTAGTTCGGGGGCGATCGCCTCGGGCGCTGCAGCGGCTAAGGTCCGCCAGTCTGAGCGCGCTGAAGCTCGAATCGGCGGCGCAGTTATGCAGGGCCAAGGATCGGGGTGAGTGCGAGGACCTGTCGCATACTTACCATGTGGACTGGGGGGCGGTGCTGGGGGAGGGGACTTGCGGCAAGGTGCTTCTGGGTAGGAAAATGAACCAGTCGGGGTCAGACGACGCGAGAGGCCTTGCCGTCAAGATGCCGCGGGGCGATCCGACTGCGGCTGCTGCGGGGAGTTCAATGGCAATGCAGTCTGGGCGGCTGATGAGGAGGTCGGGCGACGCGTTGCTCTGTGCTTGCACGCGAACGTCGTTCGGTTAGTCGACGAAGGCCTGTTCAGGCAGTTGACGGCCGAGGGGAAGTCGGGGCTGCAGCAGTCGCAGCACACGACCTGGGACTGGTCGGTCCGCATCGGCCTCGCGCTCGGGCTGTGCGAGATCGGCGCGCGCCAGTTCCTTCGCAAATCCGCCTTCGCACAGGGCGGCGCGCGACGCGTCCTGGCCGGCGTTCTCGACGGGCTGCTGTTCATCCGCGGGGGGGGCTGCGTTCATTGCGACCTGGAGCCAGCGAACATCTCCACGCGAGGGGCGATCCACTTGCGCGGTTGCTTCGAGAAAGAGCCGCTGACGCAGCGGGCGCGCGGGGAATGGGGCCCAGTGGCGTCGCCCCCCCAGAGCGAGACGGAGTTCCAGCGCCAGGTCCCGAGATCTTTCGAGGCGCGCGGGTGAAACGCTGCTGGCTGTAAAAGCTGGGAGACCAGGGTTGAGTTCTCACCGACTTGGCCAGAGCCCGATTGACATCTAACCGACTTTGTTAGATCTTCCTTTGAGCTCTAACCACAGTGTTTAGAGCCCGATTTGATATCTAACCGACCCTCTTGGATCTCGTTTCGAGCCCTAACCGCCTTGGTTAGAGCTCGATCGGAGATCTAACCGGCATGGTTAGATCGCGATTTGAGTTCTAACCGTCTCTGTTTGATCTCGATTTGAGCTCCTAACATGCCATGTTGGATCTCGATGCGGGCTCTCACCGGCCTTGTTTGATCTCCATCTGAGCTCTATCCGGCCATGTTAGATCTCGATGCGAGCTCTAACCTCGCTCGTTCGATATCGATTGGAGTTCTCACTGCCGTGGTGAGAAGTCGAATCTCCAACCCACCCTTCCCAGCCATGGGTCGTCGTCCTGCCGCAACTCTCTTCCCCTTCCCCCTGGAGGTCGTCAGCCTCGCTCCCCTCTCCTCTTTCCGCCCCTCTCCTCAGGTGGTGATCGGCCGACCGCGTGACCCACGTGGGCGCCCCGCAGCACAGGCCTCCAGACGTCTTCTTAGGGAACCGGCGCTTCGCAGAAAAGTTCGGCGCGCGGTCCCTCGGGTGCGCGGCCGCGGAGTTGCGCTCACGTCAGCCGCTCTTCCTCCCAGAGAGGCCGACCCCCATGGACTTCGCGCAGGCCGTCGCGGAGATCGCAGGGCGTCCAGGCCAAGAGGCTGGAACAGCTCAGGTGCTGGCGTGCCCAGCCACGTGGCTGGATTCCTTGCCGTTCTTCAACGAGTGATGCAAGCAGTCGGGCCAGGCTTGGCTTGCGCCCGAGAGCGCGCCTCGACGGCTCGCGCCGTCGTGGCACCCTGCGCGCCTCGAAAGCTGCCCCGAATTCCTCGCCGAGCTCATCCGAAAATGTTTGGTGCGGCACCCGTCCGCCATAATGGCCGTCGCCGAGGGAAGCGCCCGGAGCTTCCGGCGGCCGCCTGGCCGGGAGTTGCGCGTCCGCGTGTCCAAGCAGCAAGGCGAGAACGGGTTTGGAACGATAGCGGAGGCAGACGTCGACCCAGATTTGCTCCACTTCTTCTTGCATGCGTGCCCCGGCTGGAACAGCCTGGCCGAGAAGCGCTTGCAGACGGGAGCTACAGGGGCGAAATGCGTGAGGAAGGGCGAGGCGGCCCTGGGCTTGAAAACCGAGATCGCAGGCATCGTGGGCGAAGGTGGCCCCGCGAAGTGCCGCAGAATGAACGGCGACGCGAACTTGCAGCTGATCCCGTCGAAGCGCCACGCCGCTTTCGGGCGGGCGATTCGGAAAAAGTGAAGCCCTTGGCTGGAGCAGCTGGGGTGCAATATGCGCGAGGCAATTCAGCGCGACCATGTGCCATCGGAGATCTACGAGCAGAACGGGGCGCCCATCTTGAAGGATAACTTCGCCGACAACGCGTTCGCGCGCGCCTCCATCCAGCTCGCGCGGCGAGGCGCGCTGGGCGATGTGTGGCACGCAGACGGCGGGTGCAGCCCGTTGCGCGCGTCGGTGGCGCTGTTCGGGAAACGCTCCGTGGAAGTGAAAGTTGAGGGCCAATCGCAAGTCGCCCTCGGACAAGTGCCTGGCTCGTTCTACGTCGGCAACCTCTCGGCCCTCGAGCGCGACGCTCGCCGCCGCGAGGAGTGCAGGCGCACCTTCGACGGAGCGGCTGCAACGGCCAGGGGCGACGACGGAGCGGCTGGCCAGAACCGCCGCCTGCAGATCGCCATCGTGATCCGCTCCGACGTGTTCCGCGACTTCAGGGCGCGCAAGATCAACTCCACGCTGGGCCCTAAGTAGTTCTTCCACGTCGTCAACTACGCCGTGGCCGAGCACTTGTCCGATGTCCCCGTGGCGCTCCCTGACCTGGCCGAGGTGCTGACCGAACTTGCGCGCGCGGACCGCATCAGGCAGCGACTTGCCACCGCTGCTGCTGGTGATAGCGGCGAGGCACCGCTGGCGGTTCGACTGTAACAGTCCTAGACATTTTCTGACGGAGACCTCGAGTTTCGATTGCTTCAACAACACGGCGGAGAGGGGGGCCCTTGGGCTCGCGGGTGCTAGCGGGAGCTACGTCAGCCCCCATGCTCGCCGACCCTGTTGTCGTATTCGCGGCCGCCGGCCTGGGGAACGAGTATGGTGTGTATACTGTTGGCGGCCTGTTGGTCCTGGATGTTATTCTCATGCTGGTCATGCTAGAACAGCTAGCCTACTCGGACGCAGGTCAAGTGAGAAAGATCATCGTCATCGTCAACGTCATCGTCATGTTCATCACCATCATCATCAACGTTCTCGTCATATTTAACATCATCGTCACCAGCCGCGTCATCGTTTCCAAGCCGTCACCGTCGTCATGAACGTCATAATTTATGCGGGTAATATACGATGATGATGGTGGCGGTGGCGACGATGATGATGGTGATGAAAAGCCATGGTGGTGACGAGGGCGATTACGAGGACGATGATGATGCAAACGGGTATAATAAGACATATGTTGATGATGAGCATGGATTTGACGCTGAGTCGGTTGGGTCCGAAAAGCCCGCCCTAAAGACAGCCAGGCAGGGGGGTACGATAGGGGGTGCCATCATTGGGGTGCGAAAAGTCCACCAAGGAGGCATGATCGTTTCACGAGGGGATCTCGGGGCCATGGTCATCCAGCCACCGAGTAAGATCTTCGGGGTGTCACCATTATTTGTATTGCCAGGGCCATGCAGCAGTCGCCGTGTAAGGAACAACGTGCACATGATCTGTCCGATTTGGTGAGCGGTTGGGCTCTTGTTTTCTCGGGGAGGCCAGCGATGGAGGGCTGTAAGATCCTTTCCCGCCAGACGTCATGAGGGGCTCTGGGGGGTTGAACCCGAGTGCCTGGTGGGACGTTGGTGGAGCGCTGGTGGAACTCTCCGAGGACCTCATCTTCGGGATCCGACGTGGCGGTAAGAATGCACCACCGCGAAAAGTAACGGCTGGAACCCCAGGCCCCCCCTTTTTTTCCGAGACATGACATGATTCGGGCCGGACCGATCCGTGCTCGTCCCTGGGACCGACGCGTGGGCGCAGCCGCCCACTTTGCAGAAGTGGCAACGCCCAGGTGTCGAGGCCCCCGCAGTGCTCCTGGCGAGCTCAGGCGCTTCGCGGCCCTGTGGCCGCCTTGCCGCGCCCGCGCGGCCAGCTGGGAGGCCCTCCCCGCGGCCAGGAGTCGGCCCTGGCCGGCACCATGGACGAGGGCTCGCTGCGGAGGCGCGGCGCTGCCGATGGAGTTTCTGTATCCCCCTCCCGCCGCCGCTCCTCCTCGCTCCTCGCTCCTCCTCGCTGCTCCTCCCTCTCTCGCCCCCTTTTCCCTCCCCGCCCCCTCGCTCGCGTTTCCCCTCCCCTCGCCCTCCCCTCCCTGGCGGTGTCGTCCTCCGACCGGGGACGCGGCGCTGCGCGCTTCCCCTTTTCGTGCCGTCCGTGGCGCGCGTGCGCACGCGAGGCGAAGCGAAATGGCGCGACCTGCTGCTCCAGGTGGCCCCACGTTGGGGCCGCGCGGCAGCGCCGCGTGTCCTGGTCCGCCGCTCGGCCTTCCCCCCCCACCCCCCTCTTCCCCCCCCCCTCCCGGGCAATCCCCCAGGATGCCCGCTCCCCCCCCTCCCGAGGCGAAAGCCCGACCGCCCCCCCCTCGCCCCCCTCCGCTCTCAGCACGGGTGCATGGTCCTCCCCCCCTTCCCTCCTCTCTCCCTCCCCGCCCTCGGTCGCCCCTCCCTCAGTCGTCCGAGGCGGCCACCCTCCCGCCAAAGCTCCGCCGCCCTGGCTCGAGACTGCGTGCGCCTGCTCTCGCGCCTGCCACCCTCGGTAAGCGTCGTGATGCTGAACGCTATGGTTGCCAATGGAGCAAAACGACTGGCAGGGAGGAGGAGGAGGAGGAGGAGGAGGAGAGGAGCAGGAGGAGGAGGAGGAGGAGGAGGAGGAGGAGGAGGAGGAGGAGGAGGAGAGGAGGAGGAGGAGGAGGAGGAGGAGGGAGGAGGAGGAGGAGGAGGAGGGAGGAGGAGGAGGGAGGAGGAGGAGGAGGAGGAGGAGGAGGAGGAGGAGGAGGAGGAGGAGGAGGCGGAGGAGGAGGAGGAGGAGGAGGAGGAGGAGGAGGAGGAGGAGGAGGAGGAGGAGGAGGAGGAGGAGGAGGAGGAGGAGGAGGAGGAGGAGGAGGAGGAGGAGGAGGGAGGAGGAGGAGGAGGAGGAGGAGGAGGAGGAGGAGGGGAGGAGGGAGGATGAGGAGGAGGAGGAGGAGGGGCCGGAGGGAGGAGGAGGAGAGGAGGAGGAGGAGGAGGAGGCGGAGGAGGAGGGGAGGAGGAGGAGGAGGAGGAGGAGGAGGAGGAGGAGGAGGAGGAGGAGGAGGAGGAGGAGGGGAGGAGGAGGAGGCGGAGGCGGAGGCGGAGGCGGAGGCGGAGGAGCGGAGGCGGAGGCGGAGGAGGAGGAGGAGGAGGAGGAGGAGAGGATGAGGAGGAGGAGGAGGAGGAGGAGTAGGAGGAGGAGGAGAGGAGGAGGAGGAGGAGGAGGAGGGAGCAGGACGGAGAGGAGGGGAGGAGGAGGAGGAGGAGGAGGAGGAGGAGGAGGAGGAGGAGGAGGAGGAGGAGGAGGAGGAGGAGGAGGAGGAGAGGAGGAGGAGGAGGAGGTCGGGAGGAGGAGGAGGAGGAGGAGGAGAGGAGGAGGAGGGAGGATGGAGGAGGAGGAGGAGGAGGAGGAGGAGGAGGAGGAGGAATGTTCGGGAATGTTCGCTTAGAGGACGACGAAAGTCCAAGCTCATTTGGCAATTGTACACACCTCAGCATCACGGACCGTCTTCGGGGGCCCCGAGGGGTGGGGGTACTTACCCGCGTTAATTCGAGCTAAGTTCTGTCTCCCTGTGGGCGTGGGGGCACATTCCTTAACCAACTGCCGAGGGTCGGTGGTGCGACGAAATCCGAATTTGCTACAAAACGTGAGGCAGTATTTGCTCCAATACTGCAACGAGTGCGACGGGTGGAGGACCTTGCCGCTCACTCTCTGGGGTCCACGCAAAGGCTCGAACTCCCGAAAGTGCTTGCACGCGCACTTGGTCGCACTCGCTTGAAATTATCGAGTCGTGATTCGAAAACTGTGAACACTGCGTGCAGCAGAACTTCGCACCCACACGACACCATCGATGGTCGGAGGCCCTCGAAACACGCGCCAACTTAGGGAGGGGAGCAGGGCCACAGCTTTTCTGGCCGATCCACGGGCCACGGGCCCGACAAAATCGCACATCCCAGGGCCCGACGAGCACGCCGTCGGATCAAGGCGGCCTCCTCCTCCTCCTCCTCCTCCCTCCTCCTCCCTCCTCCTCCTCCTCCTCCTCCTCCTCCTCCTCCTCCTCCTCCTCCTCCTCCCTCCGAATCCCTCAAAAACAACAAAACTGGTCCACGCAATCTCAGCCATCGCCGACGCCATCGCGTCAGCGCACTCGTCGCCGAACCGCTCGGGATCTGTCGGCGCCGGATCGGCGTGCCGCCTCCTCTTGGCGGGAGGCAACTCATGCAAGCAGCACGCCGTCAGGCTCTCTGGCCTGGAGTGCTGACGCTACCCCGGGCCAGAGGTCGGCATTGGCTCACCCAACCTATTCGAACCCGACTCGCCTTCCTCTGGACCAGGTTGACAGGATCGGAGGGTGATCGGTGATGAAACGCAGTCGGCCTGGGAGGAGCTCCAGGGCAGAGGCGAGGGCGGTGATCTCTCCGCGCGAGGCACCGTCTGCCTCCTCCCCTGGGTGGTGGTTCCGAAACCCCAGGCTGACTTTAACAGAGTCCGTCTGGCGCGAGCGCCACTACGCCAGCACCAACCCTGCGACGCCGAGGGTCATCCGAAAAGCGACCTCCCGAACCGTCCTCGAACACGGTAGCATAGCCCTCGGCGTCGCGCGGGATGGAATTGTTGTCCCCGAAGCTCCTGGTCTCTGGGGGTCTGTCACCGAAACTGGGAATCGTTTCCCCTCTCCTTGGGACCCCTCTGAGCCAAAAACTTGGGGAGCTCTCGTGGTTTGCCCGAGCCTGATCACATAAAACATCTGCTTTCGTGAAATCTTCGTGGCCAACATTGGCCTCGCAGGCCCAAATTTTGTGAAACAGCGTCTCTGATGCCCTATGGCACCTTGGGCACAAGAGACTCGGAACTTCGTAGCCTGCCTCACTCATACGCTCGCGCGTCCACTGGCCCCCCGTGACGACCACCACATTCAAGGCCAACTCGTCGCCCAGGTCGCTGGGGCCGAGTCTGGCCATCTCCTTGCACACGTGGTACATGTCCGCACCGCCGCCGAGGTCAGTGCAGTCCAGGTGGTTCGCAGCTGTCCTCCACAGCAGGGAGTCTATGGCCGCCTCGTCGTCGTCGTCCAGGATATCCGTAAAGTCTCCATGAAAATTGCTGAACTCGTCGTCCACGACTCAAGGGATCGACCGACAGCACTGATCAGACTCCCACGACATCGGAGACCACGGGTGCCAGCCTATATCATCTGATGTCGCAATCGTAGCTCCAATCGGTCCTTTCACCAGCCGCCATCTCCTCGATCCTGCGATCTGAAGCCCAAATCTGATCTTCTCCCAGGCTAGGGCGACACGAGCGTGGTACTCAGGATGTTCCCGCCACATCTTCAACCATGAGCACAAGTGTTCGCGTCGAATCGACTTCGCAGGATTTCGTGACTTGAACGTCATCGCCACCGCAGTAGTCAGACATCGTCCAGGCCCGCTGCCCAAAGCACACTGGGCAGCTTGCTGGCGCAGACTCGCGAGGAGATGGCTGGGCACTCCGTAAAGCTTGATGACCGTAGGTGCTCCAGATTTCGTAATAAAGGGAGGGGGTCTCATTTCGGGGGGGGGGTCTCTTCCAGGCTATCTTGGAGGGCCTGGGGTGGTCTGGGGACGATGTTTTGGAGGGTTCTCCCACGAGGGGGGTCTGAAATGGCTTGTCTTGGAGGGTCCAGACCCCCTCCCTTTTATTACGAAATCTGGAGTACACTGCGGACGAACTCCCATCGACCACAGCGAGGACGTGCTGTGCCTCAGCTTCGGGAGCCGTCGTATTCTGCGTATGACCTGAAATCGTCGACGAGCCTTGGACACTCGCTCCTTCGTCTTCTTCGGGTTGCGCCTCCTGCCCGCCGACGGTTATCCACTCCCAAGTCAACAGCATCCGTCGTTACTGCTACTCCAGATTTCGTAATAAAGGGAGGGGGGTCTCATTTCGGGGGGGGGGTCTCTTCCAGGCTATCTTGGAGGGCCTGGGGGGGTCTGGGGACGGTGTTTTGGAGGGTTCCTCCACAGGGGGGGTCTGAAATGGCTTGTCTTGGAGGGTCCAGACCCCCTCCCTTTTATTACGAAATCTGGAGTACAGGTACTCCTCGTTCTCGAAGTTGCTTGGTGGTCAGGGACGCAGTCCTGTTCGAGGACGCCACCAGCACCGTCTTGTCACTCACCGTCAGACCTCCACGAGGCAGCTCTTCGCACAAGTAGCTGCCCGACTTTACTATGGTATCTATCACGATGTCTTCGGCTCCCTCGGCTCTGATAACTGTGTCATCTACGAACGTGCGCAATGAAATCTGAAAACCGTATATGTCGTGAGCCCTGGCCAAGATAGGCCCCAGGAAGGCCCTCGCCATGCGACCTCCATTGAGAGAGCCTGTCACAATGCCTCGCTCTGACTGAATGGGATGTGATTTCCAAGGACGATCTTTCAAGTACCTAGGTGCCAGACACATCTGCAACTCCAATGACAACACCGTAGCTGGAAAGCCTTGCGTCAAGGCCGCCGAGCACAACTTCGTAATGTCCAAGCTGTCGTGGAACTTCTCAGTGTCCAGCAGTAGTGCGGCTGAAGAAATCTGTAGTGCTCTCCCCGACTCGTCGAGTAGACCTCGGACCAGAGCGGCCTGAAGCGCTGACGACCCTCGGATGGCCGTGTCCCAGTGCTCGTCCGCGTCAATGGTCCATCTGAGCGTCTTGGAGCTTCGGACCGTCGCCCACAACTTGACCAAAAACGGTAGAAGGCCAAGCACTCTGTCTCCACCACGGGGCTTTGGCGCAGCCGCACCGATGACCACAAACACCTGACCAGGCCACATACGGTGCGTCTCTATGGCGTCGCATAGGTCCTTCAGCTCCTCGATCGCTTCGTTCGGCAAACGCTGCACTTCGACGGGACCCATCGAGTCCACGCCCTTCGACTTCCTGGCGTTCATGCTGGCGACCGCTGATCGAATGACCTCCACCGACAATTCAGGCAACTCTTCCTTCTTTGCATGCCGGTTGACATATTCGACACTTATGAGGACCTTGGCGGGGTTAAAGCTGGGAGACGACCATACCTTCTGCCACCTGTCCGCCCAATGGTCCACAACCTCGATGGGGGAAGAGTATACAGTCGTGGGGGTTACGATCTCGTCCGCCTTGTCGATAGTACCCCTAGCGTATGTGGAGCACTCCTGGCGTGGACTTCCACATCTTGGTAGCCCATGCTTGGAAGCCTCTCTTAGCCTCCGCCAGCGCCTTACCAATCGCACGATTCTTGAACCGCTCAGGAATTTCGCATAAGACATCGAAGTCGTCATCGTCCATCTCCGTGACCACCGTGATCATGCCCTTCCACTGGGCATACAAATCCTCCTCCAGAAATCCGCGATACAAGTCCTTCGACTCCGCCACCTGCATCAGCTCCTCCAGTTTACTGCAAAACCATCTCCAAGTCTGCGCCCATGCACTGCGCCTGACCGTGTCCAGTGGTAACACGACGCTGACCAGAATCACGTAACGGGCGAGCGTGGAGTAGTAGCGTGGTACAAATGTTCCACCTCTCGCTCCGAGGGTCGCGAAGGTGTGGTCGATCGGGAGTCGCCCGAGTTTGTTCCCATGACTCTTTGCGTCCAGCACCCCGTCCTCGTACTCTATCTGCCTCTGCAGCGGGCAAACCATGATGCAATACGTCGCCTCCTCCACCGAGCCGACCCAGGTCTCATAGGACGAGGCGATCGCGTCTTGGAGAGCCCTGTCCCTATCCAGGAGGAAGTGCGGGGTGGGAACCCTTTTTCCCCCCTGGCATAGTGCCTGGGCCTGCTTCCAGTGCTCAGTGCTGATGGCGAACTCGACGCTAGACTCCGAGACTGGCGGTTCGCGGTTGAGCTCTTCGTAGGTCTCTTGTAAATGCTCCTCCAGACTCTCGAGCTGCTTCATCTTGGCCCCCTGCAACTTCTTCTGTCTCTTGCTCTGTGGGTCGGACCTGGCCGTTGGCCTCGGCACCGCGGGTAAGGCTTTCGCTGTGATCATCGTCCTGTTCCACCAGCCCATCTTGCCGTACTTAAGGTGAATGCACAGACCCACGTGAGTGCGCCAAGGGACCTCAGGAACTGTATTGAGCATCAGCGCGTCCGCCAGGCCGGCCTTCGCGATGACATAGTCAATGAGTGACCCTCTGCCGCGATTGCATGTTGCCTTTCCATTGCACGGGACTACCAGTTGACCTCCAACTTTCGTGAGCCATTTCGTCGCTTCCCAATCACTTGGCCTCGCATTCCAATCGCCCATCAAAATCCCTGGATCCTTCACCTGTCGTAAAAACGCCGCCAATCGAATCAACGTCTTCTCATTGGCGGCTCCAAACTTTAAACCGGGAAGTAGGTAGCAGGAGACCACCACACGATTGCCAAGTCTCGTATGCCAAGTGATGGGACAGAAGCCTTTGAAGCAATCTTCGCCAGTCCGTAAGCGTTCGGCTTCTCGTAAACCATCGAAGGATGTGGTAGCCGTGCGCTTCTGCGTAATAATCCATTCGCCACCTGTTGTCCCACCCTGTGATCGACCCGTAGCCGTCGCCTCCGTGGCCACAACCTTCCAGCCGTCCTTGTTAAGATCTGTCTTCGCCGCATACAGCCGTGAGCCTGACACGTGTTTCTCCGAAAACCCTAGCATGTCGTACGCCTTCCCCTGTGCATGCATGGAGGACTTGGCTACGGGTCCCAATTCCGAAATGTTACCGAAGACAATCTTACTGGAGTGATCGTCCGTGTAGTGCCTGGTGTAATTACTTGTGCTGGTACTGGGATCGCTCGTGAACTTAACCTGGGTAGTGTCGCCCCCGAGGGGGGGGGGCGCGCGCCTGAAGCAGAAGAAGCAGAGCCGCTGCCAGTAGCACCCTTGCCGCCTGCCGTAGCCTTCTCCACGATCTTCTTGCGCTCCGCCTCCAGAACAACAGCTCTCTCGGCCCCTGCAGCAGCCTTGACCTCATCCGTGGACACCGACCCTCCCTGAGCAGGGGGACCATGCTTCTCGGGCTCGGGGTCCGTGGCAGCCGCTGGCGCCGCCTCTGCGCCTGAGCCTCTGGCCGCTTGGCCACTCTCGTCGACTCGCTGCCTCTTCGTGGCGCCCGAGCGGATGGCCTTGACCCTGGCGAATTGCTCGTGCACCGCCGCCTGAATCGCCGCCGCCTGCTCGCGCTTCTCCTTGATGACGGCCTCCAGCTCGCGAATCATCTTCGGCTCCTCCTCGCCGTAGGCCGACACATCCTTGAACAAGTCATCGTCGACTGCGAAGACCACGCGCTTGCCGTCCGATGTGTAGCCATGGGGGACACGTCTGATGTTCGCCTCCTCAGCCACGAGCGCCACTGCCTCCGCGTGCTTCGCCTTCGCCACCGCATGGTCCAGCGCTGCCTGCTTAGCCGTAGCTGTGACAGCCACCAACCTGGCCGCGGCCTCAGCCTCCGCCTTGGTGGCGCGATGCATCGCCTCTTCCGTAGACCTGGGCTCCTTGGCGGTCTGAGGGTACCGCTCCTGAGCGGTCGGGACGCGCGCCTGGCTCTCCTGGAACCGCTCCTGCGCACGCTGCAGCGGGGCGAGCTCCTTGGCGAACTGCGGGGGCTGCGCCAGCTGCTCCAGCAACGCCTGGGGGTCAGGAGAGGCCTCAGCAGGAGTAGGCCAGGAACTCCACGACCGAGTTGATGAGCGCGGGGCGCGCCACGGTGGAGCCCTCTGATAGACCGCCACCTCGCGCCCGCACTTCGCACACATACCGTTGTTGCGCATGATGCGGAAGTCGTGCGCCCAATTCCCGCACGCGCAGACCGTGACATCGCCTTTCCTCGCCATCTTGGTGGGAGAGGCATGCTTCCTGGTGCAGGGCGGGCGAGCGCCCCGCTGGAAACGGGAACACGGATGGGGCCGCGTGTTCCCTGCCAGTTCATACTTGAGCCAAACTGGATACCAAGGAGGAGGAATAGGCGGAGGCGGAGGAGGAGGAGGAGGAGGAGGAGGAGGAGGAGGAGGATGG
>CAUYUJ010006465.1:26378-53422 GCA_963575745.1 Prorocentrum cordatum
TACTACTACTACTACTACTACTACTACTACTACTACTACTACTACTGCGACTACTACTACTAATACTACTACTACTACTACTACTACTACTACTACTACTACTACTACTACTACTACTACTACTACTACTACTATTTTCATTACTAGTAGTACGGTGGATGATATACGAAGCATATTCAGACGACGAATAATAACAGCTAAGAGGAACACTCATACTAATTTGAGGAGGAGGAGGAGGAGGAGGAGGAGGAGGAGGAGGAGGAGGAGGAGGAGGAGGAGGAGGAGGGGAGGAGGAGGAGGAGGAGGAGGAGGAGGAGGAGGAGGACGAGGAGGTGGAGGAGGAGGAGGACCAGGAGCAGGACCAGGACCAGGAGCAGGAGCATGAGCAGGAGCGGGAGGAGGTGGACGTCCCCGCCCGCCCGCCCGCCTGCCAGGGAGCTGCCGAGGAAGGGCACGGCGATCGGCAGCCTAGGCTTCTCGGCGCCTGGCTCGCCGCTCGGGGCCTCCGAGGCCCGCGTGCCTCCCGCGCCGCGCGCGCCGAGGAGGAGACGGTCGAGGGCTTCGGCTCAGCGTGCTGCGGCGGCGGTCCTTGCCGCACCTTGGTGCCCCAGACCACCTCGCGTGGTGAAACAATCACGACGGGAGATTTTTCGCTGCCTTCGGCCTCTGGGGGCCCTTGCCGTGCCTGGGGACCGTCGGGAAGCGGCTCGGATGAACAACCGGTCCCGCAGAAGGGGTCCAGACCTCTGGGGGTCGACGTTGCGACAAAAGTCGCGACGTCGGGGGTTGGGCTGGTACGGCTGCATGTCTTGCCCTGCTACTCCCGGGTCCGCTGCCCGTGTGAGCCTGCGCCCTGGCCTGCGCCCTGACATACACGTGCGAGGTCTTCACGGTCTAAGCTTGCTCCGCCGCCCGCGGCTTCCGCCCCCCCGCGCTACTTCCAGTGTCCCCCCTGTGCCCAGTGCGGCTCCGGTGCGCCCCTCGGCTGCCTCGACCGCCTCTTGGACTCGAGCTGCCGCTGGCACGAAGTCGCGGCGGCGGCCTTGGCGACACGCTGTGCCCAGGAGCGTGTTTCTTCCTTGCTTGAGGCATAATGGGCATGACAGCCCCCCGCCCCCCCCATAACGTAACGCCCCTCCCCCCCCAGTGCGCTCTGGGCTTTGCCGCCGTGCGCACGGCGGGGGGGAGGCGTTACATTATACCTCCTCCTCCTCCTTTTTTCCTCGTCGTCCTCCTCCTCCTCCTCCTCCTCCTCCTCCTCCTCCTCTTCCTCCTCCTCCTCCTCGTCCTCCTCCTCCTCCTCCACCTCCTCCTCCTCCTCCTCTTCCCCCCCCTGGCCCCTCTCCCCCCATAATGCCCATCATCGCCGAAAATACAGAAGCGCGCTCCAGCGAGCGGACGACGTGTCGCTCCGCTCCTCGGGGCGGGAGGCCTGGTCAGGAAGTGGTCCGCGCGTCGCGCCGAGGCGCGGTGTGCCAGAGCCGGCGGCGCAGCGCGCCAAGCCAAGGTTTGAGTCGGGCCTGTCCTGTCCCTCTACAGGAGGAGTCGAGGAGTATTCAAAAATAGTCAAAAATAGTTTGGGGCCGATTCGTCGATTGTTTTCGGACTCTTTCGGGGTATGTTTTGAGTATTTCTCATTTTCCCGCAAAGCTCCGCCTGTAGAGGGACCCGCCCGACTGAAGCCAAGGTTCCAGATCGTAGATGGCAGGGAGGGGCGCTGCCACTTGGAGCCGGCTGGGGGGCTGAGGAGGCCCAGCACATGCTCCAGCCAGCAGAGAAGGGGGGAGGAAGGGGGCCTCGGAGGGACGCCACCTATACGCCACCACCAGCCCTGGACAGGCACTTCATGGGCCCTGGATCGGTGCACAGTCCTCCGGGCCCAGGCCAAAAAGGCCTGTACGCCAGTCCAGGGTCCACGCTGGTGGTGGTGGTGGTGGTGTAGTGCTTGGCGCTCTCCTGGGTCCCCTCCTCCCCCCCTCCCACCACGGCTGGGCGCGGCTCGAGAAGCGGGCTGGTTTTTCGTCCTTGGGAGGAGGAGGAGGATGCGGAGGAGGAGGATCTTCACGCCCGAAATGGGTACGGAAAGAATGGGTACAATGCCCAACAGCAGTTCCTGTTCATTTTGAACAGGACTCGCTGTCCACGCCGCCGCGGCCTGTGTCCACTTGAGACACAGGGCCGCCTGCCCAACATCGGCCGCTGTGGGTTTGGGACAACATTTGCTGTTGGACATTGTGCCCATTGTTTCCGTGCCCATTTCGGGCGTCCAAAGAGGAGGCGGAGGAGGAGGAGGAGGAGGAGGAGGAGGAGGAGGAGGAGGAGGAGGAGGAGGAGGAGGAGGAGGAGGAGGAGGAGGAGGAGGAGGAGGAGGGAGGAGGAGGAGGAGGAGGAGGAGGAGGAGGAGGAGGAGGAGGAGGAGGAGGAGGGAGGAGGAGGAGGAGGAGGAGGAGGAGGAGAGGAGGAGGAGAGGAGGAGGAGGAGGAGGAGGAGGTGGAGGCGGAGGAGGCGGAGGAGGAGGCGGAGGAGGAGGAGGGGTCCAGGGACCGAGTTGGAGCGGATTGCCCTCCTCTCCGCCTCGTGTGCCTGACTCTCGGGGCCCGTCCAGCGCAGGCCCCCCGGGCGCCTCCAGGCTGCAGCGGCCAGGGCGACCGCCAAGGTGTCCTCCGAGTTCGCCACGGGAGAGAGCGCCAGGTTCCGGGGAGGCCCGTCGCCCTGTCGGTGGTGGTGCTGCTGCTGCTCGCCCTCGTCCTCCGCTGTCGGCCCTCTTCTTTCCTCCTCCTCCTCCTCCTCCTCCTCCTCCTCCTCCTCCTCCTCCTCCTCCTCCTCCTCCTCCTGATCATCGCCGCGGGCGGAAGCACCCAGCCATCGTATGAGTCTGGATTCGCACACGGCTGTTGTCGGTGATCGTGAGTCGGCTGTTGCAGTGCGACACCTCTTCGGTGAGCACTGCAGCATGGCGCGCGGCAGTTCCTCCGCTTTACTGGAGCTCTGCCGCATCCTTCGTGTAGCGGCGACCCCAGTCCCGACCTGGACCGGCGTGCTCGGTGGGGGCCCCTAAGAAGCGTGCGACGTCACCCTTCGAGAACAAGCTCCGGAAGCGTGGTTGAGCAGAGGTGTCACCCGGGTCGTCGTCGATGTCTGGCTTCGCTAATGGCGCCGGATGCAGAGCGTCCTGGCCTTGGAGCGCACCAAGAGGTTGCAGCCAGTCCGAAAGACGCGTTTGCTTCTCGAGAGTGGCCCGAATGCCCTAAAGCTCTTCGTTGCGTCCCTGAGTTCCTCAGACAAGCCGCGAGCTTTCGAAAGGACATGGGGTGGAGTTGCAGGTCCCTTGGGGGGACAAGGTCTGTCTCTCCGTGTTTCGAGTCGCAGACAACTTCTCCGTAGCGACATCTTTACAAAGCCACGAGCGACGCTCCAGTACAGCTAGGACCAACATCTTGCACGTAGGCATGGCCCGACGGCAGCCTCAGGGATCTCTTCTCGTTGCGCGACGGCGAGGGCGGGGGCCCCAGGGCACCGATCACGGATGGGGAGGGCATCGCAATTCCCAGGCCAGGCTGCAGCCAATTGTTGCCGCATCCCACCCTTCTCTGGCTCGAGCAGCGCTGTCACGACGTCGGTATCCCCCCTCTCCTCCTCCTCCTCCTCCTCTCCTCCTCTCCTCCTCCTCCTCCCCCCTCCTCCTCCTCCTCCTCCTCTCCTCCTCCTCCGCCTACTCCTCCTCCTCCTCCTCCTTCTCCCTCCTCCTCCTCCTCCTCCTCCTGCTCCTCCTTCCTCCTCCTCCTCCTCCTCTCCTCCTCCTCCTCCCCCCTCCTCCTCCTCCGCCTCCTCCTCCTCTCCTCCTCCTCCCTCCTCCCTCCTCCTCCTCCTCCTCCTCCTCCTCCTCCTCCTCCTCCTCCTCCTCCTCCTCCCCCTCCTCCTCCCCCTCTGGTCCTCCAGGCCACCTAGGCCTCCAAGCTCCTACCACTCTGGTTTCAGGGGGCCTCGCAGACATTGCGGCCTTCAGCGACGGAATGAACCCACGTGACATCCCAGACGTCGAAGATGCATGCCTAGACACCCACTCCAGCAATACAACCACCCCCCAGCCGCCAAGCCAATTGTCGGCAGCGCGACAACATTGGCGGCCCAGCGACTCGATGTCAACAACTACACCGCGCCCCAGCTGACTGGCGGCGTCACCGTTGACCTCGGCGACGACTTCGGGGACTCATACTCGATGCTCCGACCCAAAGCGAACCCCTACGTGCAACAATCCACCCCAGACAACCCCATAGTGGCCTAGCCAGACGACTAGTCCTAGTAGCCGCTTTGATTATGCCCAACCATCCACCGCTACCGACTCCGACGGAAGCGCTCGCGACAAGGGCGGTGGAGGGGAATGCGATTCAACCCGTCCGAGTACCTACTGCCAGCGCGCCACGTTCACCCGACCATCAGCAGTTACCACCGGCATCACCAACGCCACAGCAGCAGCACCGAGTCGACTTTGACGCCCGACCCACCATCAAACAAACGCTGCAGCAAACCCACCACCCAACTCCCACCTTCAAATTCCACGACGAGAGCCCCAATGAGACCGCCGAGTGCACGCTGCGCCACCATCCACCGCGACCGCTCCAGCCGAACGCAAGGATCCACCTCGTCACCGACGGCTCCAAGCACCCCGAGAAGCCGAGCGATGACGCCTGGGCCGTGATCATTGTTGGAGTTGACGACCCCAGCTTCGCGCTTTAAGCAGCAATCGTTGGGAAGCACAAGAACAGCACCGACATCGCAGAGAAGGGCAAGAGCCACAGGGAAACCACCTCCACCTACCGTCGAGATTACCGCGCTCACATGGGCTTTCGCCTGGGTCTTTCACTGCAACCTCGACGACATCGTCGCGATCTCGACCGACTCGCTGGGGGCCATGCAGCTTGCGAAGAGGATGGCTTTCGCTGACCGCGACCCCGACCTTGCCGGGGCGCTCTGCATCCTCTGCGACATGATCAGCCAGAAGATCGACCTGCAGCGCGTCCACGCGCGCGAGCACCGCCCCTGGAACGAAGTCGACGACGCGGCCGCTAACCGCGCTCGCATCGCCGCAGTTCCAGTTCCACGGCAAGAACGGGCGATCATAATGGACGGCAGTTGCCAGCGAGACTGGTAGTTTTTGCTTGATGCGGGCCAGAACACCAGGGAGGCCTACCCCGCCTTCGGACAGGGCAACCTCGCTGCAAGCAACGTCCAGACGGCCGCCGAAGCACGCCACTTCTACGGGCCGACCGGATCCAGCGACAGGAGAACAGAGATCGATATCAACATTGCGACCTTCAACATACCAACAGGTCGGGAACCTAGAGAAGGAGCGAAGCGACGGAAGGAAAATCAACAAGCTAAAGACCACCATGGCCAGCCTATACGACGAGGACCTACACATCATCGGCGTCCAGGAGGCCAGGGCGCCAAGGGGTATGCGCGATTCCGAGATGGAGGGCGACGCCTCCTGCGCCAATGCGAACTACCGAGTCATCTCCAGCGGCCACAGGGGTTGCAACCACGGCTGCGATTTCACGTTTTCCTTAGCAAGCCCTAGGGGAAATGCGGCAAGAACGAGCTACTCTTCAAGCCCGACCAGTTCGTCATTATCGAAAAGGACCCCGGGCTCTTCATCATCCGTGTGAGCGCACCTGGCTTCTCCCATGTACTGGCCGTCGCCCGCGCCCCCCCACTCAGAAGCCCTTGAGGACGAGAAGACCAGCTTTTGGACGAGGCCCGCCGAGGCGACCGAGAAGTGCCAGATCGGAATCATCTTGATAGGCGCCAGCGCCAGAACGGGCGACATCACCAGCGTGGCGATCGGCGACCAGGGCATGCAGCAGAACGAGGATCCTAACGGAAGACGTCTCCACGGGCTGCTCCTTTCCAATCATCTTGTGGCCGCTAATGCGTTTGTCAGCAATCGCCGCGTCGACTGCGTCATCACTCCGAGTGGGTACTTGGGCTCGATTGATGCGTGCTCCGTCCTGTGCGGCATCGGTAACGGCTGCGACCCAAACGCCGAGGGCGACCGCTACCCCGTCAAGCTGGAGCTCGCCCATGAGATTTTATCCTCGGTTACCGAGGGAGCTCCGATGCTCGACGCGTCCAGACTGGCCGACGACGCCTGCCGCAAGGAGTTCAGCCCAAAGCTCCAGTACATCTAGCACCCGTCCTGGGGCGGCAACATCAACGAGCACCTCGCAACCATCGTCGAGAAGATAACGAAGGCGGCTTGCGAGAGCTTCCGCTCCCGCGGCCGTGCCCCGCGCGAGCCCTGCATCATGTGGCGCTCCTTCGCTCTTCTACGAGTTTGCCGTTCATTGCTCAAGGCGACCCGCGTCGCGAAGGGGCACGGGGTCACGTACTTCTACGGCGCGAAGCGACCCCGATGCACCGCGAAGCTTCTCTCGCGCGACGCCGTGATCCCTGGCCCGGCGGGCGCCGGGCTTTTGGCCAGTGTCAGCGACTGCGCCAAAGTCATCGCTACCTTCGTCCTCTCCGACACCCCTTCCTCGGTGGCCAAGCAGACGGCGGCGTCGAGGGCGGGGGCAGGGGCGCCCCGCAGCGCGGACAGCACTAAGCATTACAATGATGCCATCGTGCAGTTCCTCGAAGCGACTGAGCCGTTGCTTGGGAAGTAGGTTGAAGAAGATCGCGGCGCTTCCCCCGAGAAGATCGCCGAATGAATGAGCGCCGCCATCGACGGCCACGCCCCGCGACGAGAGGTCCTGCGCGCAAAGCGCCCACTGGCCTTCGGAGGGCGAAGGCCAAAGAAGCCGCCCACGCGTATCATTCGCAGCGCCGACGACGGCAAGCCCCCCGCGACCAAGATTGAAATCGCCGACCACGCCCTTGCGTGCTACGGCAGAATGGTGATGAGCAAGTCCACGGGCGCCGATGGGGTAGCCGAAGACTACGACGTGAGAGCCAGCACTACTCGACCAGCAACGGACGTCCAGAACATCATCCCGAAGCGCCAGTTCACTAGCCAGCTGGCCGCTGCCAGGCGAGGCAGACGAGGAGGACCAGACCAGCTCGCCGACGACGTGTCCAGGGCAGACCCCGAAGGGATGGCCCGACTTCTGCGCCCTGTCCTGGTCAAGACACAAATCGAGAGCACCGAGCCCATCGCTGCTAAGGGCGGGTACTCCACCCACTTCCACAAGGGCTAGGGGGCCGTTGAGACGCAGAAATCCCACCGCGGCGTCCTCCTCAACAACGCCATCGGGGAGATGCACAGCGGTTCTCTACGTTCACGGGTGAAGGGCCTATTGCCTAACTTGTTGGAAGCAACGCAGCGTGGTGCGCGACCTAAGATGGCGGCCGGCTTCATCGCCCACCTGGCTTTCATCGCCGACTGCCGGCGAAGGGCCAGATCTCGCTGGGTAACCTTCCTTGATCTCAGGGGGGCCTTCCATTCCGTAATTAAGGGGTTCTGCATGCAATTGTCGACGTCGCCCGACGAATTCAACGACCTCATCGAATGGATCCACATCCCTGACTTCAAGCCCTTGCTGAAGGACCGATCACAGCACCCTGCACGCAACAGCCAACGCATCGACGACGAGCACCTCTGCCATATGACCGCCGGCCACCGCACCTCCAACTGGATGGCGGCGAAGGGCGCCGAACACAGCCAACTACCACGGGCAATCACTCGGCCTGGCGCGTCGTCGTCGCCTTCAGCGCGCACTTCGCCATCGTGCTGAGGGCCGTCGGCCAAGCGGCGACCGCAGACGCAGACCGCGACCAACCGACGGGTGGCCATGACGTCGAGGCTTGCGAGGAGCCATTATTCTCGGCGGCGCCGCGCGAGGGCAGCGCGCTCAGGAACGGGTCCTTCGTCGACGACCTCACAGACTATAACTCGGCCGCTCGCGCTAGCGACCTGACCCGGGCGACGCGACTTTCAGCAGCCAGATTGTGCACGGCAGCATGCCAGCGCGGACTTAAGCCGCATACAGAGAAGACGAACGCCATCGTCATGCACTATGGCAGCGGGGCCAGAAAGGGGCGCTAGAATATCGCCAAGGACAATGTCACCTTCATCGAGATCGAGGGCCCCCCCAGTAGAAGGCCCTCGGGACCATCGTCGCGGCGGGCGGGGCCATGGGCCCCGCAGTCTGCCTCAGAGCCACAGAGCGCTTGGATCAGCGCGTCCTATGGAGAAGTATCTCATCCGCCGCAGGAAGCTGTCAACGAAGGCCAAGCTGAAATGCGTCCACGCGCTCTCGACCTCGTCGCTAGCCTGCAACCGCCGCGTCTGGGATGGACTGAACAAGAAGGACTGCAAACGCATCGCTGCGCTGTATATATCGGTCCTCGCCGAGTTGCCGCCTCCTTGCCCGAGACGAATGCGCAAGATAAGCGCGTCACCACCAGAGAGGCGATAGCGAAGACAGGCGTTCTCGACTTCGACGCGCGCCAGACGGCAGCTCGGCTGCGCTGATTACCTTCCTCGGCTCCTGAACCACGCGCCTGCGATCTTACTTCAGCTTCTTGACAGCCCGCGGCAGCGCAAGGGAACCTGGAGCCGCGTGATCAAGCAGGACTTTGCCTTTTTTCCGCAAGCACCACCCACGAGACAGGTGGCCGAGCAAGGGCCAGCAGGACAGCGACATCATCAATTGGGCCCGCCAGAAGCCCAAGCACTTCACCAACGCGGCTGCGGCAGCTACCAAAGCATACCTGCTCTATATGCGCGGCCAGGCCCAGCTGGAGAGGTTCCAGCAGGATATCCAGATGCCCGCGACCTCCTCGAGCACCGCAGAGACCGACCAGACCGACGGCATCGGCGAGATGAAATACGCATGCTACGTCTGCGGCCGCACAGCCACCGAGCATGGCATGGCGGTGAATATGGGCAGGGGCCGCCCCGACAGCGAGAACCCCCGACGATGGGCGTCGGGTGCGGCTTGTAGATGCTGCCGGACGGGTTTCCACACCTTCCCGAGGCTCCTGAAGCATCTTGCGGTCGCCCGCCGCGGCCGCAAGTCCTGGTGCGCTTGGCGCGCCATGGCGACGGGGCCGCTCGCCGAACGGCAAATCGCCGACAGCCTCAGCGCCGCCGCTGCGACCGCGGCAGCCGACAAGAAGAGCGGCCGACGCGCGACCTTCGGCGAAATACCAGCCTACAAGATCGACATCACGCCGCTCCCAATCTTGGAGACGTCGCCCATGCCCCCCCACTATCCACTGCGCCATCCAGCCGGCGAAGCACCAACCCACAGCACCTAAGACACCCGAGCCAGCCGAGCCACAGGACGTGATCTTCATCGCCGACCTCCCTCGGCAACCAGGAGACCTCCAACCTATCGCGGCTATAATCGCAGTAACCAGCGCGAGCGGCCTGGACTACAGCGCGATCGACACCAGCAGTGATTGCGAAGTGCCGGCATCAAATCGTGACCTACAGCTCATGCGCGACAGGATCCTGCAGGGTGAGATCGCAGCAATTTATGCCGAGATGTCTGGAAGGACTTTGGTACCACTTCGACCGTGCCAAGGGCCCTGCTAACCGTGCCAGCGCCCGCCGCTCGAAGGAAACGCCATGGGGACCAGCCGACGCCACGGAAAAACATAGCTGACGAGCTCCATTCAGCCAGCTCAGCCACAAGAGAAGTCCTCACCATCGTGCGCGCTGCCGCCAAAGCGAAGGTTCCTTTCCTTGTCATGCACGCCGTGGACTCTATCTTCTAGACGCTTGCCGAGAGCCACCAAACCATCAAGCGTGCTGCAGCAACGTTTTGCACGGCCAGGCACTACGAGCTTGGCACCATCAGGATCGTAGCCAACTCTCGGGGGACGAAATCTATACATATCCACTGCTCCCTGGCCAGGCCCATCCTGAACCCAGGAGCTGTGTATACGCCCTCCTGGCCAAACCAGGAGGGCGTGGCGTATACGCAGCTGCTGTGTTCAGGATGGGCCTGGCCAGGGAGCAGTGGATATGTATAGATTGCGTCGCCCTAAACTCAACGCCCCCCATGCAGGACACCCTGATGAAGGAGACAGCCGCCGAGAACTTCGACCTCGCCGCAGCGGCCCCGCTCGACGAGATTGTCATCGCAGGGTGGGGCTTCAGGGTGGCCAGCGCAGCGCCAACCAGCGACATGCACACCAGCTACGATAGGTACCTCAGCCACCCGACAGGAGGATGACATCGTCAGCGGCGAGTACATCAGCGGCGGCCGCAGCGAGGACCGCCAACGCTGCAGCCACCACAGGCGCGATCACGAGATGCCATGCCGTGAAGTGGCTCAGGGTGCGCAAGTGGTTCTCGCGGACGCCGCGGAGCTCGGTCTGGAATCGTACGTTCGAGCGGAAAGTCCTAGTGTGCCATCAAGGCTACTAGGCGCGACGTCGCCACGTGTGCTGGAAGGTGGTAGAACGCAAAGTCCTAGTGTGCCATCGCGGCTGCTAGGCAACGCGTCGCCACGTGAATACGGGGGTCCAGCGGCTGATATTGCTTTCGGCACGGGCGGGATTGAGGGGCGCCCGGAAACGCGACGGCCAATGGTAATTCGACCGCAACTTCAGCAGTCAAAAGGCACCCGGGAGCATGAACAACAGCGACAATATGAACATGAACCTGCATGGCAGCCCGCAGCCAGAAGGCCGAAGGGCGGGCCCGCAGCAGCTTCGACGCAGTGGCCACCATGATGAGAAGTGAATCAACAGACTGGGGGTCCGCGGCCCATGGGCGGCCGAAGGGCGGGCCGCCAGACTGGTGGCAATGGCGCCGGCGCGGAGGGCATCCATGAAGACTACGACGGCGACGACAAGAGCAATGCGAGGATGGGCAGCCCGCAGCCAACTGGCCGAAGGGCGGGCTGCCAGAAAGACAGGGCAACTGCTGCGACGCGGCAGCGATCACCAGTCGAAGGAGAGAAGCAAAGGTCTGGCGGCCCGCAGCCCATGAGTGGCCGAAGGGCGGGCCGTCAGACAGCGAATCCTCCAGCGAAGCTGTGCCCGACGACGGAAGAAGGGAAGATGGACCACCCTGCCCCATGGCAGGCGCCCTCGAAGGGCCGCCGCCTCGCGTGGCAGGCGAGGCAGAGCCGCCGACCAGCCAGGTCGGCAGCGGCTCACAAAGAGAAGGGAAGACAAATGTTGAAGAAGGTGGATCACCCCTCAGCTCGCGAGCCGAAGGGAGGGGTGCTCCACGCAAAGAAGAAGGAGATGATGTACGGCGCCCACAAGCGGGCGCCCTGAGGCTGCAGCGCCACGGCGGCGCTACAGAGCCTATATCGAAAGGGTCTCGAAAGGAGGAGAAGGAGGAGGAGGAGGAGGAGGAGGAGGAGGAGAAGGAGGAGGAGAAGAAGGAGGAGGAGGAGGAACAGGAGGATGACCCCCCCCTCCAATTTCTGGTGGTGGTGGTGGTGGAAACAGGCCCATCAAAGGATGCGCACTTTTCCCAAGGGTACCCTTACATCCTTGCCTCCTCGTTCCTTCCTCGGCCACTTTCGCGGGCCGCGTTCCGCTCGAAGAGTTTCGAAGCGGCCTTCCAAGGCCCTTTGCATCCTCATCGTGCGTCCTTCTGATACGGGTCGAGGGTGCTCAGTGGATGCCATTCTTAAGTCGGGAATTTTCAAATACAGTTCAAAAGTAGTCCGGGCACGATTGTTGACCACTTCTGAAGATCCGTAAGGGCTTCGCCCCCTGCCGCCGGCCCCCTCTCTCGGAAAATGGGCGATGGAAGAGCGAAGTCATGAGGCTTTGGCTTCGCCGTGAAGCAGCGTCGGAACTTCATGCGAGGACGATGGGCAATTGGCACGACGGATGGAGATTGCGAGTCTCTTGTTGTACTCGCTGTTGTATGAATTTCAGAAATATGGCAACCCCCTTGTGTTTTGGACTCTGACCCCGCCGATCTGCGTGAGGGGTGCCGCCGAATTGCAGATATGTGGGAAATACCATGTGTTTTTTGGCACCCTGGCCCCGCCGATCTGCGTGAGGGGTGCCATCGCATTTCAAACATGTGGCAAATCCCTTGTGTGTTTGGGCCCTGACCCTGCCGATATGCGTGAGGTGTGCCAGCGAATGTTAGAAATGTGGCGAATCCCATGTGTTTTTGGACCCTGACCCCGCCGAGCTGCGTGTGGGGTGCTACCGAATTTTTGATATGTTGCAAACCCCATGTGTTTTTGGACCGTGACCCCGCCGATTTGCATGAGGGGTGCCAGCGAAGGTGAGAAATGTGGCAAATCCCATGTGTTTTTGGACCCTGACCGTGCCGATCTGCGTGAGGGGTGCCACCGGATTTCAGAAATGTGGCGAATCACATATGTTTTTGCACCCTGACCCCGCCGATCTGCGTGAGGGGTGTCAGCGAATTTCAGAAATGTGGCAAGTCCTTGTGTTTTTGGACCCTGACCCCGCCGATCTGCGTGAGGGGTGCCACCGAATGTCAAATGTGGCAAATCTTTCCTGTGCTTTTGCTCCCTGACCCCGCCGATCTGCTTGAGAGGGGTGTCACCGAATTTGAAACATGTGGCGAATACTTTGTGTGTTTGGGCCGTGACCCTGCCGATCTGCGTGAGGTGTGCCAGCGAATGTCAGACATGTGGCGAATCCCATATGTTTTTGGACCGTGACCCCGCCGATCTGCATGAGGGGTGCCACCGAATGTAAGAAATGTGGCGAATCCTTTGTATCTTTGGACCGTGACCCCGCCGATCTGCGTGAGGGGTGCCAGCGAAGGTGAGAAATGTGGCAAATCCCATGTGTTTTTGGACCCTGACCGTGCCGATCTGCGTGAGGGGTGCCACCGGATTTCAGAAATGTGGCGAATCCCATGTGTTTTTGCACCCTGACCCCGCCGATCTGCGTGAGGGGTGTCAGCGAATTTCAGAAATGTGGCAAGTCCTTTTGTTTTTGGACCCTGACCCCGCCGATCTGCGTGAGGGGTGCCACCGAATGTCAGAAATGTAGCGAATCCTTTGTGTTTTTGGACCCTGACCCCGCCGATCTGCGTGTGGGGTGCTGCCGAATTTTTGAAATGTGGCAAATCCTATGTGTTTTTGCACCCTGACCCCGCAGATCTGCGTGAGGGGTGCCACCGAATGTCAGAAATGTGGCAAATCCTTGTGTTTTTGGACTCTGACCCCGCCGATCTGCGTGAGAGGGGTGCCACCGAATTGCAGAAATGTGGCGAATCCTTTGTGTTTTGGACCCTGACCGTGCCGATCTGCGTGAGTGGTGTCAATTCTTACCCATCCCAGCAATTCAGAGCATACGATTTCTCCGTGGTAAAAATCCGTTTTGGGCCTCCCCCCCTCGCGCGGTCCATCAACAAGGAACACTAAGCAGCAAGAAGTCAACAAGGAACAGTAAGCAGCAAGAAACGGAATTGTAACAGTGGAAGCTGGAAGCTGCAACTGGTACAGGAAAGTGCGAACCTTAGCCCTACAGCCTGGTGGCCCCACAAGGGGGCAGGCGTTTTTTTTTTTTTTTTTTTTTTTTTTTTTTTTCTTCTTCTGAAATCGTCCACAATCCCCCTGTAGGGGGACAGGCCCGACCTAATCCTTGCCTCCTCGGTCCTTCCCCGGCCACTTTCTTGGGCCGCGCCCCGCTCGAAGAGCTTCGAAGCGGCCTTCCAAGGCCCTTGCATCCTTATCGTGCGTCCTTTAAGGACGCACGTCATTATCGTGCGCCCCTGAAGGGCGCACGATAAGAGCACCCTCGACCCGTATCATCAGGACTCCTTATGATACGGGCCGAGGGTGCTCTTTTGATACCATTCTCATATCCAGCGCCGCTTGGATATTGGCTCTCGTTGACTTCCCGCGGCCGTTGACTTCCCGCGGCCGTTGAGGGAGCTGCTGCGTTCCTGGTGCTCCCGGTTTCACCCCTGGTGCACCTCGCGCGCGGGTTTTCAGGGTTAGGGGGCCACATGCGAACCCTACCCCTACCTCCCACGATTTCTGAGGGGGAGGGTGGGGTTCACTTCGCTCGGGAGCTCCTGAAGTAAGTGAACCCCACCCTCCCCCTCAGAAATCGCACCCTAAGGGTTTGGTTTCTTGCGAGGGTTTCTTGTGGCCGCGCCCGCACTGTACCGTTCTCCTATCCAGCGCTGCCCGAATTTTGGTGCTCCTCGTCCGAGCCCTCGCCGCCTGCAGGGGTCGCCGCTGCGGCTGGCCAGGGAGAGCTCCAGGCCGAGGCGCGCCGTCGCCTGGCTTCAGTGCATGCTGGTGCTGGGTCGGGCCTGTCCCTCTACAGGGAGAATATTCAAACATAGTCAAACATTGCGCTGGGGACGATTTGTTCATGTCCTGTTATTTTTGTTTTTTTTTGGAGCATGTTTTATTCTTCGTCCAGATCCGCCTGTACCAGGACGTGCCCGACCTAACGCTAGTATCGGCTGCAATTACGTGTTTGGCATGCGCGTGCGGGTTGATGCGTGCGCGTGTCTGTACCACACGCGTGCGCGCGCACGCGCGATGTACCCTACACGCGTGCGCGCGCGGGGTCACTCAATCATTTTAGCAAAGCGGGCCGTGCCTGCCTGCGTATTCTTGTACACCTTTGTCACCTTTGCCAGTTTGGACGAGGCCGCTGCTGCGCATATTCACACGTGTGTACTTGCGATGTTGTGTGCAGGGAGATCTGCGTGGATGCGTGCTGCCATGTTCGACATTCAAAGTTCAGGAGGAAAAGAAACACACAGACACAATTACTCCTCGATTCCCCAGAGAATGTGGGAAACTATGGGAAGTGGGGGGGAAGACAGAAACACAGAACATATTGGGAAATATGGGGCATCTTTTTATTTGTATGTATTTATTTTTGTGTCCTGGGGCCCCTTCAAATGTTGTGGCTTGCAACTGCAAGTCGAATTAGCATCACGGGTCAACGTTCGCAATGTGCGAGTGGGTCGTGTGCTCTCTTGTAACCACTTCATCTAGACTGCAAAGGTCTGTGCTCCCTGCGTCCGTTAGTCAGTGTCCAACCTCCCTCCCTTCTACTTGTAGTCACCTACCGCTCCCCGTCCACCTTCACTCCTTCTTCTCCCTCTTCCCTCCATCTCCAGCTCCCCCTTTTCTCTTCCCACCTTGTCCTGCGGGGCGGTTGTCGTGGTAACGCCGTGTGCGCACACATGGGTCGGTTCCGCGCTTTCCATGAGATGGCTGCCGTCTCGCGGGAGCGAGGTGGCGCGTTCATCTCTCAGGAGCTTAGCTGCCCTGATACGCCCGTGTGGAAACGCAGCACGTGCCGTTCTCGAAACGTCTTGGGTAAGCACGTTGCGTGTTGGCTCAGCGTGTTGGCCCGCGTTTTGGCCAACGTGTGGCTCCAAACCTGCGTACTCGATCTACTTATTGAGCTCCGTGCCAACACGCCGCGGGCTGCGTGCTGCGCACCGGGGCGGCTGAGCTCAGGAGGCGAGGCCTCTCTCGGCAAGCCCTGGCTGGCTTGGATCCCACTGGCAAGCCCCTTGGGCTCGAGGGGGATAGGGCTGGCGGGGGCCAGACGGGAAGGTGGAGGCTTGTGCTCGCTCGTCTCTTCCTTCGGGCGAGGCTCGGCGGCAAGCCCGACCACGAGATCGCTGCAGAGGACGGGGCCACGATCCAGGGCGGTCGGATGGCTGCCCGGGAGGGCCGCGGTTGCAGTCGACGTGTCATTGCCAGGGATGCGCCAGGAGGGGGCGGGGCTCATGAGGAGGAAACGCTGGAGAGAGGCATGTGATGGGGAAAGCGGGGGTATTGCAAAGAGGTGGAGAGGGAGAGGGAGCCGGGAGGCGGGATGGCGAAGAGAGGGCATGGCGGACAGGAATCGTAGAGGGGATGGGAGGTAGAGAGGAGGCCCACGGCAATAGAGGGATTGTGCTGGTGGAGAGTGGAGCCAAGGGAGAGGGGAGGAGGGGTCGGGGTATTCGCGAGGGAGTGGGTTGCTGGGCAGTGAACGGGATAGTGACGGGGATGGGTAAGGGAAAAAGGGGAGGGGTTGGGGACGAGGACGGGGGTGAGGATGGGGAGGGGGAGGGGGATAGGAGTGGTTCGGGAGGGCATGCGATGAGATGGGGAGGATGGGACTGGAAGGCAATGATGGGAGTGTTGGCACTTGGCGGGGATGGGATGGGGAGAGAATGGGATGATGGGGACTGAGACTGGAGAGATGAGGCAGATTGTGGCTAAGAAAATGGGATGAGTTCAGTAGGTATCTGGGGGGGTGAGATTGCGGAGGGGGAGGGGGAGATCAAGGGGGTGTGGGGGTGGGGGAGGGAAGGAGAGAGGGAGGGAAAAAGGGTAGGGGGAGAAAGGGGTAGAAAGAGAGAGAGAGAGAGAGAGGGAGAGAGAGAGAGAGAGAGACAAATAGAGAAAAAGAGAGTTAGAGAGAGAGAGGGAGAGATCGGACAAGCAAACGGGAGTCCCGTCGACAGCCGGCTACTGCGGTAGCCAATGCCGCCATTGCACGCTTAGCGGTGATGCCCACCTTGGGGTACTGGGGACGTTGAAGCAACCATCCCCTGGCGCCTAGCGACTGAGGTAAAAAGGCGGGGTGCTGAGCAGGCGATACGCCACGTCTCTCGGCGCCCCAAGGGCTAGGTCGGTGAGCGGCTTGCGGGAAACTGACTGGGGGTCCCCGTCCCCGCAGCCAGGCACCGATGACGCGTGGCCGCGCGGGGAATCGGGCTCTGAGAAGGTCGTGCAGCATTTCGACGGGTGCCGCCCCGTCAGGCGAAAGGTCGCACAGGGACGTGAGGGCGTCGCGCGCGGTGGATGCGCTGCACAAGCAGCCCTTGCTTGGAAGGAAGGGCGCGAACTTGGTGAGAGAGAGAGAGAGAGAGGGAGGGAGAGGGAGGGAGAGAGAGAGAGAGAGAGAAAGAGTAGAGTACTGATGACACAGGGAGTCGTAGAACTCCTGCAGCTCGGCGGCTCGGCCATGGGCTGAGCCCGGAGCGTGGCGTGGCTGGCCAGTCACGGCCCGGCTGGTGCAGTGCGCGGCGCGGCCGGAGCGGCGAGCAGTGCCCTGTGGGGGCACGGGTTCCGCCCTGGGGACGCCGGAAGGCGGCGCGCCGTAGGACCCCGCGGACCGACAGGGGGCAGGTTGTCCGCTCCGTCACGGGGGGGGGATGGGGAGTCGGAGCTGCTGGGCTCGGTGGCACGGCAGGGGCCCGCGCGAACGGCGAGAGAGCTTGCGGCTGGGTCGGTGGGGGTCTCGGCTTTGGGAGGGGAGCCAATTCCCGAGCCCGGCTCTGAGCGCGGCCTTTGGGCACGGGCGGTAGTCGGGGGCAGATCGATGCCTTTGTCACGCCTTCGGCCTGGGGGTGGGTACTTGCTCGGAAGGCAGCTCACGTGAGCGGCCGCGCTGTGTAGGCGCTTGTTGTGGTCGTCCATGTCGGTATTTTGCGTGGCCACTGCTTCGACCTTAGGCCAGGTCGTCACTGGTTCGAGCTTGGGCCATGCCGTAGTCGTCACCGAAGTTGCCCGTAGCCTGTCTGGCCACTGAGTCGACTGGGCTTGGCTTGGGGGGAAGGTCGTGGTCGACCCTGCCTCTGGGGGGAGCTGCGTCGCGGCTCCCTCGGAAGGGGGTTTCGCCACTTTGTTTGCCGAGGCCTTCGTGCTCAGGGATGGTGTACAGTCAGGGCGCTGAAGAAGGAACCCTTTTCGTTGGGGAGGGGCTCAGTGTTTCTTAGTTGTTTTGCAATTTTCGTTCGGTTTTTGATTGGGGATCGAAGTTTAATCTGTGGAGAAAAGCGGCCTCGTTCCTTGTTTAGGGTTCCTTGGGTCAACGCCCCGACTGTAGTCGACGCCCAGCCTCTTCGTTTGGGTGGTGACAGGGGGAGCTTCACCCTGGTCGCTGCGCCAGTGTCGGCGGTGCAGTGGCCTGGTCGTGGGACAAATTACCCCATGGGCGCGACTGTGGTCGGTGCCCCTCGGTCGATGCCCTGGCCCGGCACGCGATCGACCCCGCCGTCGGGAGGCGTTGCCTCGGGGTCTCCAGAAGGCACGACTGAGGTCGGTGCCGCTGGCCCGGTTGTGGAAGTCGTCGAAGTTGTGTCGGGTAGAAAGAGAGAGAGAGAGAGAGCAAAACATAGAGAAAGAGAGAGTGAGAGAGAGAGAGAGAGAGAGTGAGGAAAGCACCCGTGATTTTCAGCCTTTTCGCCGACTCTGCAGTGGCCTCCGCTAGCCGCGCCCGTGTTTTTTTCTGCGCGCATCTTCCCGCCGGTGGAGAAGGCCCTCTCTCCACCAGGCCGGGGCTGCCGCCATCCTAAGGCGGGAGCCGCTGTCGTCCCGGAGGGACGGGGTCGAACGGCCCGACGAGGATGCGGAACTGACTCCGTTACCCTCACCCGGCTGCACTCTCGCGCGTCTGAGCCGTCGCTTCCCCCTGCTCCCCCCCGTCTCCACGCCTCTCTCTCTCTCTCTTTCTGTCTCCCTGTCTCTGTCTCTTTGCCTGTCTGCCTCTCTGTCTCTCTCTCTCTCTCTCTCTCCCTGTCTCCCTGTCTGTCTCTCTCTCTCTCTGTCTCTCCGTGTCTCTCTCTCTCTCTTTCTCTTTCTGTCTCCCTGTCTCTCTCTGTCTCTCTCTTCCTCTTTCCCTCTCTCTTTCTCTCTCCCTCGCCTTTTTTTTTTTTTTCTCTCTCTCTCTCTCCATCCCCCCTTTCCCCCCCCCCCCCCTTCGCCTCATCCATTTCCCCGTTTTCCCCGCCCCCTCCTCCCGCCCCCTCCCGCAAGCTTGTCGAAGCCTGTCGACAGCTTTCCGCAGCAAGTTGAGTGCTACAGTCATCTGACTGTCCTGTGTGCAGCTAATCAGGTTCGAGCTTCCTATCTTAATTGCGGCTACCTCTTTTTAGGCCGACTAGGGTGAGTCGGGTACGCAACCCAATATCCGCCAGCCTCGTTTTGTGCGTTTGATTTCATTGGCCACATCGGTCTCGGGGGATATTGCCATGCAGCGCGTTTTGCCCCCCCTCTCAGGCCTCTCTTCGCTGCCTGTGTGGTGCCTATTGCAGGTGGGCTTCCGTGGTCTCTGATCCGCGCTGCAGTGGACGCCGAGCTCTGTGGAGATCTGCGGTCGCGTTCCCATCTTCCTTCCCAGAGGGAAGCAGCTAATCAAGGTGCCGCCGTCGTCGTCGTCGTCGTCGTCGTCGTCGTCGTCGTCGTCGTCGTCGTCGTCGTCGTGCGACTCGTCGTCGTCGTCGTGCGACTCGTCGTCGTCGTCGTCGTCGCCGTCGCCGTCGCCGTCGTCGTCGCCGTGCGACTCTGCCGCGCAAGCCAATGTCCTGCGCGCGGGCGCGCCTCCTGCAGGTCGGTCTTCGCGCGGCCCCCGGGCCTGCCCGGGTGCAGCTCGTGGGCATCGTCGCTCGCATGGGGAGAGCGCGATCGTCGACGACAAGAGCCAACAGTCCCTCCTGCCGTTTCTGCCGTTTCTCGCTAGGCAGCGTCTTGAACAGTCCCTCCTGCTCGCTCCTCCCCTCTCCCTCAGTCTGACGCGGTCCGTGCTGGTTCTGATGCTCAGTTCTGCTCTCTCTTTTGGAGGCAGTGTCCTCTCCCTCAGTCGGGCGCGGTCCGTGCTGGTTCTGATGCTCAGTTCTGCTCTCTCTTTTGGAGGCAGTGTGTGTGTGTGTGTGTGTGTGTTCTGCGCGCGCTCCCTGCGGTGGCGCCCCGCCGTCTGCGTCCGAGCCTCCCGCTCCGCCAGCGATCGTCGACGACCAGAACCAGGCGATCGCAAACATGGATCAAAGGGGGGCGTGGATTAGCGGCGGGTCCCGTTTCCATGGGGGGTCGCGGATTGCCGCCGCCGAGCGAGGCGGCACCGGCCGCATTTTGGGGAGGGCATTTCCCCCCATGGATTTGGCGACCGCGCGCCAAATCCATGGATCGCCAATCCACGTTTGCGCGCCCCCGACACAGACCGAACGACAAGCCTACCCAGACATGCGACGCCCTGTTTTTTTCAGGACGGCGTCCCCAGAAGTCCCGACCCTCTCACCAGGACTGCTTTTATCGCCCCGAGTCGTTTCTTGACGGCCCCGAGGCCCTGCGAGGGCCCCCCCGGGGCCGACAATGGAGAAGAACCTCCCGTCCGGATTTTTTTTTACGACGCGATCCTGTCTGGGTCTCTTGGCCCCGGCGCCGCCGCGGCCGCTGCGGGCCGCCGCGCCGCGCCCCGCCGCCGCCGCCGCCGAGCGACCGGCGCCCGCCGAGCACCTCGCGCCCCCAGGAGCCGCCGGGCGCGGGCGGGCCTCGCGCTGCGCCGGCGCAGGAGCTGCGGGTAGGAAGGAAAAAGCACACAGACACAATTCATCGTCGATTCCCTAGGAGATATGGGAAGATGTGGGAGGTGGGGGGGGGGAAGACGAAAACTTAGAGAAAATAGGGGAACACATGGGGGATCCGGCGATTTGTGTGTATTTCTTTGTGTGTCCCTGGGCCCCTTCAGTCTACGCGGACCACCGAAGATTTGTTCGAGGGGCCTCACGGCCGGTGCCGCCGACCCTGGGGGGGAAGACAAAAACTAAGAAGATTTGGGAAGACGTGGGGGATCTTGTTATTTGTGTGTATTTATTCCCTTGCACAGGGTGTCTAGAGCTCCGATCACTTTATTCCGCGTCGCACCCCCCCCCTCCCGTCCCCAGCGCCAGAGTGGGACCCCCGCGCCGTGGCTCCCTGCCCCGAGCCCCCCCGCGTCCCCAGCGCCCCAGCGGGAGCCCCGCCCGCTGCCCCCTCCGCCACGAACGCTGCGTTCCGCGTCGCGACGCACATCACCTCCCCACCTCCCTTCCCGCGTCCCCAGCGCCCCAGTGGGGGCTCCGCCCCCTGCCCCCCTCCGCCCCGACAATTGCATTCCGCGTCGCGACGCGCGCCCCCCCCCCCCCCTCCACCTCCGTCCCCAGCGCCCCAGTTGGACCCCCGCCCCGTGGCCCTCTGCCCCAAGCTCCGCCCAGTGCCCCCTCCGCTCCGAGCACTCTATTCCGCGTCGCGACGCACGCCACTTCCCCTCCTCCCCACCTGGGATTTGGGCCCCGTTGCTGGGCACCGAGGGGCGATATCTTGCCCCCTCTTTCCCCCTTCTCCTCCTCCACCTCCTCCTCCTCTCCCTTCCTTTTTGTGCAAGAGCCATGGCACACGTGCTACTTGTTCTAGTGTCCCAGGGCCCCCTCAGAGCTTGAGCGCTAAGCTCTACAGTGGGAATATTCAAAAATAGTAAAAAGATAGTCTGGGGACGATTTTTTTGAATATTCTGGAGCATGTTCTGCATCTATTTTTTGGGGGGCCATTTTTACACACAATTCGTCCGAAATCTGATTGTATGGGGGGCACGCCCGACTTAATGCTAAGCCTCTCAGATGGGGCCCGAGTAGCAGCATCGTTGAGCTGGCCCCTGTTCCCCATCCCCATCCCCATCTAGATCCCCACCGGTTTATTTTTTCAGGGATTCTTCGGGGCCCGAGAGAAACGGGCTCACATCCCCGTCCATGGGGGGCAGAGCGGCCAGTGGGGCCCAGGCCGCGCCCACGGGGACAGGGGTCGGTTAAACGATCGATACTCTGAGAAGGTTGGGTCGGATGATCGCGCCGCATCGCCGATGCATCGGCGATGCGGCTCGATGCGAGGCCTGGCTTTTGCCACGCCGAGTGGCCCCATCTAGGAGGCCTCAATCGCAGAGAACAAAAAACGGAGCCCGCACAGAGGCTTGTGCTTTCCGCTTGTGTTGTCAGCCGTTGGCGTCCAGCCTCAGCGATTTCCGCCGAACCTAGGGGCTCAGTTGAGGTTGATGTCGTGCTTGATAGTAGTTGCTTTGCGACAGTCATCAACAGCCTCGCCGCTTCATATTCTGTGCACTGCTTTCCCGCACCCGCTCGGGGTGGGGACGCAGCGGTGGGTCCAACCGCACTTCCGGGCGACGCTTCCGCTGCAGCGCCGCCCGAGCGTGCCGAGGGCCCACGGAGGGCCCCCCTTGCGCCCGAGAGAGCGGCCAGAAGCCCCCCAAAAGGGCCCGTGCTCGTTACAGTGCCGTTTTTAATACATGCTCCGCGTGCGGATCATGTAAACATGCAGGGACTTAGTATTAAAAACAGCGATGAGTTCATGCACGAACTCATTCACGAATCAATCCTGTATCAAAAACCCTATGCTTTTGAACATCCCATGCATGAAAAACTGCCCTGTACGACCAGCTTGCTCTTCACCAGGGGAGCTTCTGTTGCACCTTCGGGGGACCTCGCCTGTCCCTAAAATTGGTGTCTTTTTGGGGGCCCGACGCGGGCTCGATGCGGACTCGACGCGGATTTGGCATGGATTCGACGCGGATTCGACACGGATTCGGCGCGGATCCGACGCGCCCGACATGGATTCGACATGCATTCGACGCGTCCGACATGGGCCGCGTCGGGACAGACAAGGTCCCCCGAGGATGCAACGTAACGAAGCTTTCCCATGCCTGCGGGTTGTGCCACAACATGTCCTGAAGAAGCAGGAGGAGGAGGAGGAGGAGGAGGGAGGAGGAGGAGGGAGGAGGAGGAGGAGGAGGAGGAGGAGGAGGAGAGGAGGAGGAGGAGCAGGAGGAGGCTCTGTGGAGAGCAGCACGCCTGCGGTGTCAGGACCGCAAGGTCCCCCGAGGATGTAACATAAGGGAGCGCACGACTGCACGCGCCAAAACGCTCGGAGCTCCGCGCGGCGCTCTCCCGGCCCGCGGCTCCCTCCTCCTCCTCCTCCTCCTCCTCCTGCGCCCCTCCTCCTCCTCCTCTCCTCCGCCCCCCCTCCTCCTCCTCCTCCCTCTCCTCCTCCTCCTCCTCCTCCTCCTCCCTCCTCGCCCCCTCCTCCTCCTCGCCTCCTCCTCCTCCTCCTCCTCCTCCTCCTCCTCCTCCTCCTCCTCCCCCTCCCCCTCCTCCTCCTGCTGCTCCTCCTCCTCCTCCTCCTCCCCCTCCCCCTCCTCCTTCTCCGCCTCCAGCGCCGCCTCGGGCGCGCTCCCCGCGCGCCCCGGGATTGGGGAGGTCCGGCGCAGCTCCAGGAGGAGTCTATCGGGAGGGAACACAATCACACACAGACCCAACTCGTCGTCGATCCCCCAGGAGATATGGGAAAATATGGGTAGTGGGGGGGAAGACAAAAACCCAGAAATGATGGGAAAACATGGGGGATCCGGTTAGTTGTGTGTACTTCTGTGTGAGTCCCTGGGCCCCTTCAGTCTACGCGGACCACCGAAGATTTGTTCGAGAGGCCTCACGGCCGGTGCTGCCGATCCTGAACGACGACGACGACGACGACGACGACGACGACGACGACGACGACTACGACGACGACGACGACGACGACGACGACGACGACGACGACGACGACGGCGGCGGCGGCGACGACGACGACGACGGCGGCGGCGACGACGACGACGACGACGATGACGACTACCCGCGGACCACCGAAGATTTACTTCTGTATCGTCGATTTTCATGTTTCTTCTACACTGCAGGGCGCCTCCGATGCGACACGGGGTTTCTGGTCCGAGCGCCGATTCGAGAAACCCGGCGGAGCTCCGACGGTTTATGCTCAGAGTCAACCTGCAGTCAGTAAGGATGAGCGACCTTCCAGGGCTACCCTTAAGTCGGGCCTGTCGCTCTACAGGAGGAATATTCAAAAATAGTCAAAGAATAGTCTGGGGACTATGTTTTGATTATCTTTCGACTATTTGGGGGCATTTTTTGGGTGGGGGGTATTTTTGATCTTTCGTCCAAAATCCCCCTCCAGGGGGACAGGCCCGACCTCTAAGGCTACCCTGGTATCCTCCCCTTCAGGCCCATCCTTGGCCGCCTCCGCTGGCCGCGCCCGGCCCGCAAAGTGTCGACGCGGCCTCCCAGGGCCTCTGCATCCTTACTCCAGATTTCGTAATAAAGGGAGGGGGGTCTCATTTCGGGGGGGGGTCTCTTCCAGGCTATCTTGGAGCTGGGGACGATGTTTTGGAGGGTTCTTCCACAGGTGGGGTCTGAAATGGCTTGTCTTGGTGGATCCAGACCCCCTCCCTTGTGTTACGAAATCTGGAGTATCGTGCGTCCTTATTCTACAGGTGGATTGTACACTGGGGGCCCATGCCAAGAAACACCCTGCTGGCCTTCAGGGTGCCCTGTGGAGAGCGTGACGCCCCCACGCCCGAAATCCATGGACGCCCTGGGGTTCCAGGGCTGGGCATCTTGCGGAGGGTTTCTTGTGGTCGAGCCCCTGCTGTATGCCGTTGTTCCCAATCAGTGCTTGCGCTGAAGGGGCTCCGGCGGACATGGAAGGATTCGGCGAGAGGGTCCCTCCGGTTTTGGTGGCCGGCTGGGTTCTCGGGTTCCCGGTTCCGGGTTCCCGGGTCCCTGGTCCTTGATTCGGGGCCGATTTCGGTGGGTTCCGGGTTCCCGGGTTCCGGGGTTCCTGGTCGATTTCCTTATCGAGCTCACGATGCATAATCGATCTCATGATCGATCTTCCTAATCATCTCATTCAATCGATCTCACCATCGATCTCATCAAACCGTCCACTGATTGGGGTTTTTCTCTGGTGTAATTTTGTTCTCCTGAGGAGCCGCCGCAGCAGCAGTGCGGGCCACGTCGGCCGGCGCTCCAGCAGCCGCGGCGGCCGCAGCATCGGCTGCGGGGGGCTCGGCACCTCGGCAGGACCGGACGTTCTCGGGACGCGTGCTGCCTCCACCTCCTCTCGGTCACGACGCCCATGCCAAGAAACACCCTGCTTGCCCCTAGGGTTTCCTGGGTTTCTTGGGTTTCGAGGGTTTTGCGATGGGCAACGTGGCGTTCCCACGCCAAACTCGATTAAAATCCTGGGGTCTCAGGGTTGGGTTTCTTGTGGAAGGTTTCTTGTGGTCGGGCCCCTCCTGTACCCATTCTTTCCGTATGGTAGCGGGGTTTTTGGCCAGTTCCGACTTCCGGGTGCCCACCGCCTCTCCTTGTGATAAAAGCACGGCGCGAGGCCGTTCCCCACTTCCGACTCCTGGGGGCCCCTCGCCCTCACCGGGGACCGCTGCAAAACGACCTGGGGTGGAATCCCGGTCCCGGGAAAGGGGCCGTCCAGATCTCTGGGGTCCGCGCTGTGAAAAACGGTCACGACGTCGGAGTTCTTCTGTTCTCACAGGGCGTGCGTTGGCCCAGTGCGTGCCCGCCGCGTCAGCCTCCACTGGCAGCGCGCAGCCTGCGTCGGCCCTCCCTGGCGTGGCCTGCGTCGCATCGGGGAGCCTCGGTGGACAAGCACACGTGGGCGCTGGCGCGCGCTCTGGGGATCGTCGAGGAGAGTGACGAACGAACAACACACACCCATACCCATAAGGGGGTCGTAGGGAGGAGGACTGGCTATGGGTAGGGGTGCGGGTTGTCGGACCCTAGGGAACGCTCCCGTTCGAGCGGGGACCCCCATCCGACAACACGCACCCACAGCCCTTTCCAACCCCCCTATGGGTATGGGTGTGTGTTGTTGGTTCGTCAGAGAGGGAGTGGGAAAGGAGGGGTCGGGGGAGGTCAGGCGATCGCAAACATGGATGAAGGGTGGCGTGGATTGGCGACGGGCCCCGTTTCCGTGGGGACCCGCGGATCTCCGCCGCCGAGCGAGGCGGCGCCGGCCGCATTTTGGGGAGGGCGCCTCCCCCGATCCATGCATTTGGCGGCCGCGCGCCAAATCCATGGATCGCCAATCCATGTTTGCGCGCCCCCGATGAGAGCAGTTTCCTGCTGTTGGCGCTGACAGGCGTTCTGGGGATCGTCGAGAGGACGGTGGGTGATGAGGGAGAGAAAGAGGGGGGGAGAGTGGGAGAAAGAGGGAGGGAGAGTGGGAAATGAGGGGTCGGGGGAGGGAGGGCAGTGCGCTCGCTGCGAGCAGCTTCCTCGCTGCAGGCAGCGGTCGCCAGCACCAGTCTTTGGCTGCACGTGTTTGCTGTTCTCGGCAAGGTCTTTGCCTTCGGGGCGGGGGGTGGGGTCGGTATCGTTTAACCGATCCCCCTCCCCCTCCCCATCCCCTTCGAGACCCCACCACATTACCACCCCAGTTGGGGATACACCCCTCGAAACCCGAAGGGAACGACCTATATCCCCAGCTCGGGGGGGTAGATCGGCCAGTGGGGCTCAGGCCACGCCGCTGGGGATGGGGATCGGGTAAACGATACTCAGAGGATGAGGAGAAGGAGGAGGAGGAGGAGGAGGAGAGGAGAGGAGGAGGAGGAGGGCGGCGGAGGCGGAGGCGGAGGCGGAGGCGGAGGCGGAGCGGAGGCGGGAGGCGAGGCGGAGGAGGAGGGAGGAGGAGGAGGAGGAGGAGGAGGAGGAGGAGGAGGAGGAGGAGGAGGAGGAGGGGGAGGAGGAGAGGGGGAGGAGGAGGATGAGGAGGAGGAGGAGGAGGAGGAGAGAGGAGGAGAAGAGAGGAGGACGGAGGAGGAGGAGAGCGGAGGAGAGAGGAGGAGGAAGGAGGAGGAAGCAGGAGGAGAGATGGGGGGGGAGTGGCCCTGCCTAGAGGCAGAGAGCGGGGGCGCGCCCGCACCCCCGCCCGCACCGTCGGGTCCCGGGGGAGGGGACTGCTACTCTTGCCAGAAGGAGCGGTCCTAGTTAACACGTCGTAGAGTCTGTTTTGACTAGTTTTCTTGTTTTGTTTAACATATTTTTTGAATATTTTTGAAGCCTCGTCCACAATCCCCCTGCAGGGGACGCGCCCGATCTCATCCCAGAGGCCTTGTGCGGGGTCCCGTGCGGGATGCCCTGTGCGGTCTATGGTGTGGGCTCCCGTGTCGGGCTCTGCGCGTCGAGCTGCGGCCTCTGTGCTCCCTGGTCCCGCGCGAGTCGTCCTGTGCGCGTGCCGTGCGCGACCACTCCTCGCTCGACTCTTTTTTTCGGCAGGCCACAGGGGGCAGGGATGAGGATGATGATGAGGATGAGGATGAGGATGAGGATGCGGAGGAGGAGGAGGAGGAGGAGGAGGAGGAGGAGGAGGAGGAGGAGGAGCAGGACAAGGAGGAGGATGAGAGGGAGGAGGAGGAGAAGGAGGAGAGGAAGGAGAAGGAGAACAAGGAGGAGAAGGAATGGAGGAGGAGGAGGAGAGGGAGGAGGGGAGGAG
>CAUYUJ010006466.1:0-17500 GCA_963575745.1 Prorocentrum cordatum
ACAGGCGCTGTTCAAGAACCCATTGACTCATGGTCAGCTCGGTGCACCGCATCTGCTCGTACTGGCGGCGCTCCTCCACAGTAATCGGTTCCTGCTGGAGGACCCAATAGTTTGCAGATAGCGTGGACATCCATTCGCCTCCTGGTGGCAGCGTGTCAGTATCGTCACGCGCGTAGGTCAGCCCCTCTGTGTCAATCATGAACGTGGAATGAAACTGGGCTGCCTCTGCGCTCTCAGCGCCTGCCCGGCTTCTGGCGCTGACCGGGCTTGCCACTCGAGAGGTCCTGGTTGATCCAGTTGGCCTCCGAATCCCGCCTCCGCTCCTGCCACTCCGCCTGAGGTTGGCCTCCATGGTCCTCAAGAAACCTGGGTTTGGAGGTCCGTTTGCGGGTGGCCCCGCTTGGGCGGCGGGAACCGCTTCAGCGGGTGGCCCCGCAGCTGGGGGCTCCTGCGCTCGGAGCGTGGACAAGATCGGCATCTGAATGCCTTGTTCTGGCGCTGGCCAGGGGTATGCCTGTGCAGCTGGGGCGCGCGCGGATGGCTCCGCCGTTAGTGCGACTCGAGCCACCAGTGCCTCCACTGCTTCGCGTAACCGACGCATTTCTCGGGCATCTGCAACGTACCTTTCCTGCTGGCGCGCTTGGTCCGACTCAGCATCGCGCTGTCCAGCATACGGGAAGTGTGCTATCACTATGCCCGATCCACGGCATACGGCACAGGGGGCCTCATTCGGCGCACCTGGCCGCTGATTGCGGACGTGCTGCTGTGCAACGCGGTCCCAGCATATGTCGTGAAAGAAGTGCCCGCGCGCCAGTCTCCACACTGTAGTGCCCATCTCGTAGTTGTCCATGCAGATTGGGCACTGAGTGAAGTTGTAGTCTGAAATGACTGGAGCAGGCACGTCAGGGCGAGTCCGAGCTTGGCGCTCGAACGTGGTTTCGCCCTCCCGATATGGCGTTGGTGGCGGCCGTCTGTCTGGCCGTTCAGCGGGTGGCCCCGCTTCTGCGGGTGTCCCCGCTTGGGCCTCGCGCTCAATCCTTCTCTGGATCGCGCGTTGTTGGCGCAGCCTGGTGTTGTCACGCGCCTGCTGCCTGGATGCCAGTATCGCTTGCTGCGTGTTGTGCACGTCGCGGATGTAGTCTGGCATGCTGCCCATAGCGGCTGGCACCGCGAGACCAGCTGGCTGAACTATGGTCTCGGGGTCCGTCGGCGTGGGCATGTAGGCGTAGTGTGGCATAGACTGCGCATCGACCGCTCGTGTAAACTGCAAACGAAACATCTCATTAGCTAGGTTCCGATTGTATTCGTTCGCAGGTGGCCCCGCAATCATAGGAGTGTTATTCATCTGCGCGTAGTACTCAGGGTACATCGGTGCGTCCATGGCCTGCGCCTCTGCTGGACCGTGATTGTCCCATCCGTATATCGGGTGTGATGCTATTCCTGGAATAAACACCTGTCGATATGGATTCGTGGGATCAGCATTTGGAGCATCTTCAGAAGTCCAACTCCAGAGAGGTCGAAAGTCGCCATGGTTTGTAACGTCTATGTTGCGGTTCCGCAACAGGCTGGGCACTCGTTCAGCTTGTTGTTGCAGAAAAGTAGCCTGTGCTCTTAAGTTAGCTGCCCGACGTTCGTAGTCTGAACCTTGCTGTCCGTCAGCGGGTGGCCCCGCTTGAGCGGGTGGCTCCGCAGGCGTTCGCTCAGCGGGTGACCCCGCAGCCGCTCCTCCTTCACTACCCCTCGGAGTGCCAAAGGGAGTGGTTGCTTGGAGTGCTGCTGCGAGTGCTGGATTTCCGCGAATCGCCTGGAGTCTTTGCCACAAGCTGTTCTCGCTCGTTTCAGACGGCGGAGTCCGGAACGGCGAGCCACCATCGGAGCCGCCCATAGGGACAAACCTCGCACCTCCAGCCTGCTGCGGAGGGCGTTGTGGCTGTGGTCCTAGGGCGCCTGGTGGCCCCGCAGGGGTGCGCAGGTTCCTCTGCTGTGCGTCTTGGATACCTGTATGCACTGCCCACGGGTCAGCACGATATAGCTGATCGGTCAGTCCAGAAACGTCGGCTGGTGACAGGTAGCTGTTGAGGGCCTGGACCCATGTCTGCTGGTCCGGCCTCCAAGGAGATGCTTCTGCGGCTACTGGCGTGACCACTTGCTGCCATGAACCATCCGAGGTGTCTGCCGCGGGTGTCCCCGCTCCTGCGGGTGGCCCCGCCTCAGGCATGACCTCGTCTTCCTGGGCGTTTATCATGAGGACTGTCTGTGCGAGGTACGGTCGTGGAGCAACGTCTTGCTCGGTCATGGTCAGGTTGAATGGGCGACCGCCCGTCATATTCCAGCCCTTTAGGTACATGGCGTGCTCGTCCATCACACCCAGAACTCTGTTGCACATTTTAAGTGGCAAGTAGTCCTCGGAGCAAATCCTGTCCGCGGGTTGGCCCCGCTCCCGCGATTTGTCGTAAGCCAGCGGATTGCACCAGGCTTCACCGACCCGTTATTTTGCAATGCTCACAATCTGAAAGATATGATCGGGCGGTATGCGGCCATTGTGGCCCCGTGTCATGACGATGTCATTCGCTGACCTCCATAAAGAGAAGCCGCTGGACAACATCTTGCTGATGCTGCAGAAGATGAGCACCTCAGAGTCAGGACGGATGCCCGACTGAATCCTCGGGTCACCCGGGAGGTAGGGGCAGCCGTGTACGAACTGGCGCCCCCCCTGCCCCTTAGGGTTGTCCTGTGCGAGGCATGAAAGGCCATTATCAAGGATGCCCTTGACATGTTCCCACTGTGTCCCGTGGATGAAGTATACCGGGTCGTCTGGTTCCTTCATCCATGTTGTGATCGGCTTATAGAGCGACTCGGGGCAGTGGATGCCTGGGCTGCTATGGCCGTTCGTGGCTCTGATGAAGTATTGTGGCCTGCGTGCCGTTGGTCGGAATCTGGGAGGTAGCTTCATGCTATCCTCGACGCACTTCATCTGGAGCCTGCCCTTCTGCATGCCATGGTTGTCGATCATCTCGCAGTAGTTTAGCAACACCCAATACACGTATGAACAGTGAGGGTTGCCCTTGATCAGCACATCGTGCATGTCCCGGTAGCCTTTTCCACTGATCGTTTTCAGTCCAGTTTGTCAGCAAATCGTCAACAACAACCCAGCCATCGTATGGATCGAAAGTGCTAATCTTTTCGAAGTGTCGGCTGAATCCATCTTTCCAATACGGACTATGGCGTAGGGCTGTAGAGAACCATATTGACACCTTGGCCATTTGCCAATCGCGCGGCAGAGTCGGATCTGTGTTAAACTTCTCCATGACCTTCATGAGCTCTGCCTTATGCTGCGCGACGCGCAATGGCGGCCTGTCCCGCAACATATTTCCCACGGCTTGTTGTTCACGTTCCCATCGTTACGGCACTCGAAGTTACGACGATCGGGGCAATTGATGACCTCGTATCGATCTGTATCATCTCGAGTGACTCGTGGGTTTATGGTGCGTCTCGGGCCTTTGTCTTCAATGCCTTGCCAATATTCAATGGCTCCCAGAGGGATGTTCGTGAGAACAGACGACGCTGGTTGCCGACGTGCGGGTGGCCCCGCTGCTGCAGCTGGCGCCGCTTTAGCGGGTGGCCCCGCAGAGCCTGCGGCTGCCGAGGCAGCTCCAGCGGATGACCCCGCACCAGGGTGCGGGTGACCTTGGTCAGCCAGCGCATCGTCGGCTAGTTTCTGTCGGTCGTCAAATTCTTTGAGGGCTCTGAAGCGTTCTTCTCTTGAGAGAGTGCCTTCTGCGGGTGTCCCCGCTGCTGCAGCTGGCGCCGCTTTAGCGGGTGGCCCCGCAGAGCCCTTGTCCTCCTTTCCTTTGGCGACTGCTTCTGCCCGCACCGACCTCATCCCAGCCTCGGGCTTCGGTTGCGCTTTCATTCGTGCCGAGCCTGGTCGCGGTGCAAGGCGCGGCTGATGCAGAGTTGGAGTCCAGTCACCTCGGAAGGCTGCCTTAGGCTGGTCGCGAACTTCGCCCTTGACATCGCCTGGGGCAGCCGGTGGCATCGGGGTTGATGGTCCAGCAAAAGCCTTCCTCCTCTCCGTCACGGACGGGCCGGTTGGCTCTCCCTGTTCAGGGTCGTCCTTCTTGGCGATCCCTCTGGCCTTCGCACGCCCCCGTGCACCTTCGGGGCTCTTGGAAGGGTACCTCTTCGCAGGAGAAGGTGGAGACGAGGAGTCGGCTTCAGGTCCTGGAGGTGGTTTGTTGCCCTCGTCTGGTTGTGGACCAGGAGGGTCTTTAGGAGGGCCTTCTGGCTGGCCGTGATCATGGATGATCTGCCTCATCTGGTCGATGTTGGCAGTACCTTTTATGGCCAGCTTGTATTTGCCATTTTCGTGGCGGTAAAGTACCCTCGTGCAAAACCACTTCTGCGCCGAGGAGCTGTAGTACCAGCAGGCGCATGCATCAGGGAATGGATTCTCTGAGCCGTCTTCCGCCGCCCATTCTTCATTCAGTTCGGTCTGGTCAGTACCGGCGGCGGATCCGGCAGCAGATGCAACAGCCATCCACTCTTCGTCCGCGGACCCAGCGGCTGGCGCCGCGTCTGCGGGTGACCCCGCTTCTCCGCTGAATTCTGCGGGTGACCCCGCCTCTTTATGGACTCGGCGGTTCCATTCTTTGAGGCGATGGTCTTTGGGAAGCTGTTCCCAATTTTCCCTGACAGCGTCAGCGACCTCCTCGGTCATAGGGACGCGATCGGCTTCAGTGATGCGCTTTCCTCCTCCAGGGACCTTCTTGTTAGGATCGTGGACGGTGCCAGCGTCATCTCCATGAGACCAGTTCCAGGGGGTCTCACCGTGATGAGGGCTCCTGGAGGGGCGGTCCATTGGACAGCCGCGCATGTGACCTTTGAAAGGCTCGCATTGACATACTTGTTTCCTGTATGTCTTGCGATCGTTGATGATCTCCTGTTTCTTAGCCCTTCGGTCCCAAGCCTCTGGCGTTTTAGTCTTGCCACCTTTGGTACGTATTATCATGCCAGATTCGTCCCGTTTGCAGTGCTCCTTGGACCACCAGTGGCGGATCACGTCCATCGAGTAGCCGGGGTACCAATTGATGTACCACTCCGGCACGCACTGAGCGGATACACCTACGGAGTGCTCCGTGCTGTACGGGTAGCCAGATGCATCATGTGTAGGGCGTCGTGGAGCTGAACGGCTCCTCCTGCGGGTTGGCCCCGCTGACGCACTGCCACGTTCCATGGACCTTTCATCTTCATGACGGTGCTCTGGGTCTCGGGGTGGCGATGGTCGTCTGTTCTTCTTTGCATGGCGCCTGTCCTCCGAGTCCTCTGAGCTGTCCTGGACCATGAATACGTGCTGATGCGGGCTTTGAAAGTACCCGATGTCGGTTAGCTGCTCCATCGCGAGGTCGTTGAGGTCCATCTGGTCGCAGCCCTGCATGAATGCGTCCATAGACCAAGCGGGTGGCCCCGCTGCTGCAGCTGGCGCCGCTTCGGCGGGTGACCCCGCTAGAGCCTGGAGTGCAGTCAGCATCTGAGGTGCCGACATATCATGATCCAGGTATGGACGCAACCTTGCGGCCCCTGGGCGCGACAGCAGGTCGTTCATGGTTATCTGCTGATATGCTGGCGCACTCAGGAGCTGGATCGCTTCTGCGACCTGCTCTTGGAGCCTGTCCTTATAGTCCTCTTCGGCCTCTTCAGAGTCAGAATAGGCTGCGGGATGGCCCCGCATTTCATCATCAGCGTCTCCCGCTTCCGAGCCGGCTCGCGAAAGATCAGGCAGCAACGGCATGCCAATCACCTGCGGTGCCAGCGCGGCGGCGAGCTCCTCCTCGGTCGCCGGGACGGTCTCAGCTTCGGAGATCTCGTCGTCGGCGGGTGGCCCCGCTGGAAGACCGAACCAGGCATTGAACGCGACCTCGTCGACTTCGTCCCAGCCGTGGAACTCGTCGAAGAGGGTCACCGCGTACTCTTCCAGGGCTACGGTCACATCAGCGTAGCGGGCCATCACGTAGTACGTGGAGGAGCCCGCGGCGGGAGCCGCTTCTGGATTGACGTAAAACTCGTAGTCAATGTAGTCTATGTCATCCATAAAAGAGTTTTGAGCCAAATGTACGGATCCCTTTCCTTTCCCCTTCGGGCAATGATCGCGCAAATGCTCTGTACTACCGCATGTATGACACTTCATAGTGTTGCCAGAAGCGTCCCTAGGGTTGCCCCTCCGCCCTTTTCCCTTACCAGAGGTCCGCCTGCGACCCCGACCTTTGCCTCCGATAAGAACTTCTTCAAAAACAATATCAGTTAAGGACGTGAGGAAAGCAGTGATACCCCTACCATGCATACGGCGTCTGCGACCCCCTTTGCCACGACCCTTTCCATAACGTTTGAGAAGTCGGCGTACTGCACGTCTCACTTTTCTGACCGGTTTCTTCATAAAGCGCCTCCAACGGCGTTTTGATTTGCGATAAGCCATAAAAGCGGCTTCCGCTCTTTGTTGTTCAGAAAGGTGAGTGTCATCCGCTGGATAGTCATTACCAGCAGAGACTATGCCATTGTGCTCATCGTCAGATGAGGCATCTGTGTCAGTGCCAGATTCAAACGGTGGGGGTGGCTGAGACCCTTGAGCGGATGACTCCGCTTGGCCCCAGAGGGTTGTGCCCGAGGGAGGGCTTGCAGTGTAGGCGGCGCCTGGCGAGTAGTTCGACCAGGCGTTCGCCTCAGCTGCCTCTGCCGATGCCTGGCCGGTCTGCCCTAAGAAGGCAGTGGCCTCGTTGGGCATATCGGCTGGGTCAGCCCAGGGACTTGGCTCGCCGGGACCAGCGGGTGACCCCGCAGTCGTGGCGTAGACACCTGCATGTGAGTGGTGCCCTGTGAAGATACCCGCAATGTTGCCAGGAGAGCGCTCGGCAACATGCCCGTAGTTCCTCATCCTGGTCAGCAGCCTATCATAGTCTGCTTGTGTTCTGGGCATCTGATGATTAAAGGGCTCCAGCAGGTGTTGGGCTCGTGACGCGCCAACGCCTAACGCTCTGAAAAGGATCAGCGTTAGGATCTGAAAGTTGGGGATGACAAAGCCAACAGAGTTAGCCTCGTCACGGGCCATCTCGAATCGAGCTAACACTGAGTCGATTCGCTCGCCCCTTTCGACGCGGAAGTCGATAAGGGCAGTGCCAGAGTTGAGCTGGCGCTCATCTTCCAGATTTTCAAATTTGGTGCTCAGTAGGTACAGTATGTAAGTAACTGCATCCGTTGGCTGTCCGTTGACAGTTAAACCATAATTCATGATCTGGGAGGGGACCTGCATGGCGATACGACGAGCAAGGCCTTGAAGACCACGTTGTAGTGCTGCAGCTTGCTGAGGTGGCGTCATATTGCCGCTCGTTACGTTTATCCATGCATGTACTTCGCGAACGTACTCGCGAAAGGGCGTAGTACCGGCTGGGTCCCATGAAGGGCCGGTAGTACGCGTGTCGTCCATCCCCTGCCGCATGTAGCCCACAGCACATCCCATTATCACCCATAGAATGCCGAAGATAGTTATCTTAATCCAGTGCATGTGCATCTCGGCTTCGGTGATTGGTTTAGGCTGTGGTTTGTCAGGCTCGGGCGTAGTAGCCGTAAGGCGCCTGACCGGCACGGGATGCAGGTGGCCCCGCTGCGGGTAGCCCCGCAGAGTGACCACGTTCTCGATCGAGTTGCCGATTGGCATCTGGTGGAAGTCGGGAGTGAAGTAGCGCAGTGAAGTAGGAGAGAGCGTCTCGAGCTCGCGGGTCGCCCCGCTAGCTCGATCGCGGACTGGCTCCGCTCCTCGCAGAGCCGGCGCAACATGGTATTCCACCGTAGTAGTAGTCCACCAAGTTGTGCCGTGGATTATGGGTATTAGAGCGAGAGCCAGCCACACGAGAGTGTAGCCAGCTCCGCTACCAAGTCGAAAACGCACTGGTAAGCCAAGATATATGTTCCGCCTTAGGCGCTCCCATATCCCAGGCTTTGTCTCATATCGCATGAGCAAGAGAGCAAGATGAAGCATGGGATCTGGAGTAAAGGATAGAAGGGGCATCGTCAATAGAAAGGTCTTTTCCGATCTCAGATGCAAGTAGTGTGCCTCAATGAGGCACAATCACATGTTCGGCCGGGCCCGGCTTGAGCCAGGCACGGCAGCGGTGCATGCTCGATATACATCTCGCCTTTAACCCTCTCCGTTTAAAGTCGAATAGCTTCGCGCCCTCGTGGGAGCCCTTGTGAAGGAGTCCTAGCGAAAATTGACAAATTGGCGGGAAGTCCCGCCGACGTTGGTGGCCAGCTGGGTTCCCGGGTCCCCGGTGCCTGGCTCCCGGGGTCCTGGTCATTGGTTCCGGTCCGAGTTCGGTGGGTTCCGGATTCTCGGGTTCGGGGTCGATCTCGTTGTGGATCTCTTTATCGATTCCACTTCAAACCGTCCACTGACTGGGGTGTGCTCTAGTGTTATATATGTATATATGAAAGGTTTCTTGCGGTCAAGCTCCTGCTGCTCAAACCGTCCACTGATTGGGGTTTGCTCTGGTGTAGTCTTCGTGGCCTTCCCCGAGGGCACAGAGGACTCCTCGGACGGCCAGAGGGTGTGCCCCAAGACTGCGCGAGGGGCTCCTCGTCCCCGTCGTCGTCGTCCTCCTCCTCCTGCTCCTCCTCCTTCTCCTCCTTCTCCTCCTCCTCCTCCTCTTCCTCCTCCTCCTCCTCCTCCCTCTCCTCATTTCCTCCTCCTCCTCCTCACTTCTCCTACTCCTCCTCCTCATGCCCCCTCATCCTCATCCTCTCCCTCTTCCTCCTCCTCCTCGCGTCATCTCCTGCTGCTCCTCGTAATCGTTATCGTCGTGTCGTTGCTCCTCCTCCTCCCCCCTCCTCTCCTCCTCCTCCTCCTGCCCCTCCTCCATCCTCCTCCTCCTCCGCTCGCTCCTCGTCGTCCTCCTCCTCCTCCTCCTCCTCCTCCTCCTCCTCCTCCTGCTCCTCCTCGTCGTCCTCCTCCTCCTCCTCTCCCCAAGACGGGGATGGGCGCACGGACTCCCAGGACGCCTCAACAGGGTTCCGAGAGGACCCCGAGAGGTCCCCAAAAGGGCACGCACTGTCCCAATCCTTGAGGAGAGCATACGTTTTGCAGATTCGCTCTTCGGGGCCGTCCAGGACGGCCCGTGAGGCAGGTCCCCAACATCGCCTCCAGACGGCCCAAGAAGCCCCCAAGTCGGGAGCGGCCAAGAGGGGGGGGTCGCGGCCAAGAGGGGGGTGTCCAAGAGGGGGGGGGTGCAAATCATGACCGGCGGCATGTGCGCGGCCCAGCGGGGGGGGCAGGGACGCAATGAAATAAGAAGAGGCTCCATGAAATCTAGGGAAATATCATGGCCCACGCCATGATATCCACACCCCCTAGTCATCACCCCCCTCTTTGCCGCCCCCGACCAAGACGACTCCAGGACGGTCCAAGGGGGCCCCACGGCAGCCCCAAAGGCGCCCAAGAGGTCCCCAGGACGGCCCTCTGAGGCGGCCCGCGGAGCCTCCCAGAAGTGACCTTTCGAGCCCTGCGCGCCCACGGGACCGCCAGCAGGTCGAAGCCCACAGCATGCCCCAAGAGGCCCCCGAGAGGCCCAGCGGAGGCCCCAAATCGGCTCCCGCCACTGCTGCCGGGAAGCTCCCCAGAAGCTTCCCGAGAGATGCCAAGAAGGATCCAAGAGGCCTCGAACCCACCACTCAGACACAGTGGCGGGATGGACCGAAGGCGAATAGATAACCCCAGACATGCCTCCAGGAGGCCTCACATCTGGCCTCAAGTGTGCACGAACTCTCCTCCTCCTCCTCCTCCTCCTCCTCCTTCTCCTCCTCCTCCTCCTCCTCCCTCCCTATCTTCCCCATGCCCATCCTCATTACGTGGTCTCCTGATCCTTCACTCCCTCCTACGCCTCCGCCTCCTCCTGATTGGGATCTACAGCATCCCCCGAACAGGCAGTAAGTAAACCCACAAAACCTTCGGGTATTCTCAAGCCGTGCTTCCTATTGTGCTCCTTTTCCTCGTCCTGCATATGCTGTCCTGTCTTTCCTCTACTCGGGAGCGGCCAAGAGGGGGGTGTCCAAGAGGGGGGGGTGCAAATCATGACCGGCGGCATGTGCGCGGCCCAGCGGGGGGCCTGGGACGTAATGAAATAAGAAGAGGCGCCATGAAATCTGAGGAAAAATCATGGCCCACGCCATGATATTCACCCCCCCTAGTCATCACCCCCCTCTTTTCCGCCCCCGATCTACAATCCAGCCCCCCTTGAACTGTTCACGGGCCGGGCCCGCAACGCCAAGGATCACCATCTTCGGAGAACGTGTCTCGGCGTCCAGACATCTCTTGCCCTACTGTTGTGGATGCCACGACAATGGACACCCTAACAATCCGATCATTGAGTGAAGCATGCATTTACACTGTCGAAAAGGTGTTTTCAACGTGTTTGAAACATGAGTCGAACAGGTGTAAGACAAGGTTAACACATCCTTAAACATCTGGAAATGAATTGGCAACACACTTCCTCTCCATTGATCGTCGTCCACAACCCTAATACTCCCATGGAGACGCCACCAAATAGCTGCTAAAGCGCCCTAGAGAGCCCAAAAGGCCCAGAACGCCCTGAATACGGCCCATCGCCGGTCCACGAGAACTCGCATGACTGCGGCTGCTCCGTGAACACCCAGGTCTGCCCAACCGTGGTGCTGCGAAACGCTGTGGATATCTCCGAGGGCAACCAGCAAAGGACTGAGGAGCTGTGACTGTGGAACTGGGCAAACGGAGCCTACATTCAAAAAACGTCAAGAGGAGAGGGCTGCCTCGTCGTCATCCCACTCCAGTTCGCTGTAGTTCAGCGCGTCCGTTGCCAAGATAACCTCGCCGAAGGCCGTCGCGTACCTACGGTGGCGCGACACATCTGCCACCATCGAGGCAGCCCAAGACTGTGATACACAACGATGACCCTTTCAACATACGCTCCAATGCAACCAATGCGCGGCGTGCACCCCTCGAACGGACTGGATGCCAAAACGGCACAAACACAAGAGCGCCACGTGAAGCTTCGCCGGTGACTGCGCTGGAATGGCGGCGAAGAGTACCCAGGCCTCCGAACTTCCGGCAGAAGCGACGGGGTGGCCCAGATGGGATGGCGATCCGCGCGGCCCCAAGCGAGGGCAGATGAGAGCGAGAGACCAGAACAGAAGGAAGAAACGCCCCGCACTACCCCCCTTCTTCTTCCTTCAGTCGGCGGCGAGCGAGGGGGGGAAGTGAGAAGGAGAAGGCCTTCCCAGAAGCTTCGGGAACCCCCTGACCTTCTGAGAAGTTTTCTAAACTTCCCCCGAAGACGCAAACAAACCTCTCAGACGGCGCGCGCGAGGGAGTCCCGCCGCCTTCTGAGAAGGCCCTTTCCTTCTCACTTCCCCCCCTCGCTCGCCACCGATTCAGCGCCAAGCCACCACGCCCTGGAGTCCGGCCCACGCAGCGACCCTAACCCCCATCACCCATACAAGAGGCCCGATGGGTCGCAAAAGCTTTGCCACCCACTCCTGGCACGAGGCCTTGCGCGCGCCACTCAAATTGCCCACCTTCAGTCATGGTTCCCCCCTCACGTCCCACTCCCATGCTTCTCATGCCAACCCCCCCATTCTCCTGCCTCCCCCGCCCCCCCTCATCCACCGTCCCAGCGCCATCTCTCCCCTCCTTTACGTCGTCTCCTTTCTTTTTCCTTCTCCTCCTCCTCCTCCTCCTCTTCTCCTCTTCCTCCTGCTCCTCCTCCTCCTCCTCCTCCTCCTCCTCCTCCTCTCCTCCTCCTCCTCCTCCCCTCCCCCTCCTCCTCCTCCTCCTCCTCCTCCTCCTCCTCCTCCTCCTCCTCCTCCTCCTCCTCTCTTTTTTTGTTTAAACTGCGTCTCGAACTGTTCGTCCATCCTCAGTCCCACCGCCTCACACTCTCGAGCATGTGCTCCTCCTCTCTCCTCCTTCCTCCCCCCTTCTAAGACCACTTCTATTCTCTCCTCCCCCCTCTCTCCTCCTTCCTCTCTCCTCCTTCCTCTAAGCCCCTTGCTCCTCCTCTCTCCTCTCTCCTCCTTCCTCCCCCCTCACTATCGGAGCGCGAGGTCTGAGCTCACGCGTGTCCACTTCTATGTCGCTCACGCCTTGACTGGCTCTGGGTGCTCGGCTGTCGCTTCGTTCGTGCTGTTCCCTCCTGTCGTGTGGATCCTGTTGCACGGGCTGGGGGATGCGTGGGCTGCAGATCACATCTGGTAAACTCTAGATTCGGCTTCTCGTCCCGAGAGAGGCACAGCGACTGCGATCTTCGTGGTTAGAGTGGTAGAGGACGGCTGGGCAATCAAGAACGGTAACGCAATGCTTCTGCCATTTGCCAATGCGAAATCTTTCGGCTCAATGCCACCAGACGCGCTGGCGACGTCGTTCAAGCGACTTGGGCACCCGGCCAAACTTGTCAACATGGCTTCGCTAATGTACGATGCAAAGGACTGTATGGTATCCGATGTCGGAGCTTCCAATGTTGAAAGGAACCCGTGTGGCGGCATTCGCAAGATTGCCCATTGCTTCCATTTCTGGCACCATCGTCGTGCAAATCCTGATCACAGATGCGCGTCGGCTCCCAGACCTCCCCAACCGACGTGCAAGTTGTCTGGGAAGCGGTATACGCCAACGGCACGTTGCCTGTCGATGCGGATCCGAACATAGTGGGCTGGCGCATGGCGTGTCGATATCTGCGGGCAGCACAGTCGCTTGAGCCTGAACTGGCGCAAGCGGAGCTGATCAAGGTCCACTCGAACGCCCACATGCAGAATGGCGCAAGAGACCCATTTCAAACGAGTGCAGCTATGACATGAATTTCCTCGGCACCCAGAGCGCGTCAGACGGAGGATTCGGAGCTGAAGTGGCCAAGTGAATATGCTATGGGAGCAATCGAGCAACATGTTCAAATCTGTATGTCGGCACGTCCCAGGAAAACACATGGCCAGCGCGTGTAATGTTTGCAAGCTTGCGAGCTGCGTCATCGCATGTTGTCTGAAGCAGGCGGAACATAAAAGAATTAAGGCTTCCAGACGAGCAGCTCGAGGCAGTGCAAAGCATGGCCAGATGACAGCCGCACAACGAACTCATCGCAAACACAACCCAATGGGAGTCGTTGGGCAGCTCGCCAGGCGTGCGGGCTATAATCTAATCAGGCCTTCCATCGTTGAACTGGGCAAACTCCCTCTCAAGCAGCCGACTGCCCCCCAGAAGAGAAGACGTGCCGTTGACGGCGTCCTCCGCCTCCTCCTCCTCCTCCGCCTCCTCCACGGCACCTGATGAGACGAGTCACATCAACAAGGGCTTCCGACTTCGCGCCGCACGCTGCGCGAAGCGCGAAGTGCGAACGACTTCGCGCCCTCGCGCCGCCTCCCAGGGGAGAAGAGGAGGGAGAGGAGGAACCGGAGCCGAAGCGCGAAGCGCGAATGACTTCGCGCCCTCGAGGGCGCCCTTGCATCAAGGTGACATTTGTCATGATCTTGGCTACGCGGGCTCATGCCCAGTCACATGACGAGCTCTGGGCACTGCAGGTGCGTGCGGCGTCGGCGCGCGCCATGGTTTCTGACAGCGCGTCGATCGTTTAACCATGAACCGATCGCAGCCACAATCTTTCAAGATTAAATGTCGTCGGGCCCAGCAACGTGACCGTGCCCCCTCGGTGCTTCCGTGCCACACAATTCAACCCTGAACTCCTTCGCCGGAGTCGCAAGCGCGCCAACGCCGCATGAACCTATCGTGACTACACCCTGCGAAATGCTTTAGAAATCATGGGTTAAGAAATTCATAGTCTCAGAACTTGAAATCTAACCCAACATTTCTATTCAAATCTTAGGAATTACATTGAAACGTTAAGAATAATCGAGACTCTGGCCGAAAATGTAAGTTTTCTTAAGCATCGCCTAAGGTGTACTCACACGAGCGATGATATGGTGAGCGTTTTTTTTATTCGGCGTTTCGACTGTGGGCGGAAGGGGGGGAGGGGGGGGGCTCTGGCTCCGGACGTCTGCTTAGTGCGACTGTCTGGGACCGTGCGTCCTGTGGGGGAGACTCCACCTGCTCGAAGAAGGCGCCAGAAAACGGCCACGATCTACTCCATGGGGGGGAGAGGGGGGGGGCGAGGGCCCGCGCCGATTGGCAGAACAATGAATAAAACAACGCCCACATGGACTCGTGATGCTTCAGCAGTGGCTCGCTCGACCACTCCATCTGTCTGCACGGCGGTGCGTCGGGAGGATCTGGCACACGCGATGCGCGGCCTCGGAGCATGTCGGAGACAGCCATGGGTCCTTCTCCGAGCTCGTCACCCAATTAGACAGTACGGGCCGCTGCCAGGTTTGCGCCAGTCAGTCCCGCGTGGCGGGATGCTTGTGTGGTTGTGACCAAGGCTTCTGGAGGGATCCTCGCCTTCAGCACTGAGAATGAGGAGGTCTGTCAAGGGTTGTAGGTCCCACGCCTCTCTTGCCCCACAGGTGCCCAGTGCCGATTAGTGGAGGCGGCTGGCGGAAGTCACTCAGGCGAAGGATCGCCATCCTGGTGAGGTGAGATTGCCAAAAGTCAACGCACGCGTCTCGGGAGCAGAAGTCGTTCACAACGGATGTGCTGGAACCGTCTACGTGGACCACCAGACGGAGCACGCAGCCCGTTTGATGCGGGAAAGGCTGCCCCCAGCGGCGCTCGAGGCCATCCAGACTGAAGTTAACAGGGAGCACTGGCGTCGTGCTGATGCTGGCGCTGCACCCCACCCCCTCATCTTGCAGCGCTGGCCCTTTCCCGCATTGGCCAAGTTCTCAAACGAACGAATGAGCCACCTCTGCGGAAAGTCGTCTGGGCCTAATTGAGACCAGGTGGGGGAGGCCCTGGCGTCTTGGAAGATGCAGACACGCATTGTGAATGTGAGACAAATAAATGCGGCTGTCGACGGGGGTGTTTTCACGTGGCGTCTTTGGTGTACTCGTGCTCAAATGACGACGAGGTGGTTGTGTCTCGTGCCGACTGTACCCAGGTAGGGTCGTTTGGTTGGCCTTTTTGCGACGGTTGGTGTGGGTGTCGGGTTCAGGTCGGGTCTGTGTTGCTGCAGGTGCGTAATGGTGCCATCGTCCCAGCGCTTTCGCTGTCCGCCTGGCTGGCTGTCGTGGGTTTTCTCCTGGATGCCAATGTAGTGCTCTCCACGTCCACCTTCTGTGCTCGGGGTTCGCAGCCATGCGCCATGACTTCCGCCTGTGGGTTGTCGTCCAACTGTAAATCCCGTAATGCTTCATGAGATGCTCTGCGCGCCGCGCAGCACGTTGAATGCAGTCTACCCAAAGCTCCGTCTCGACATGAATATCCACATTGACGCAGACTTCGTCGCAGTCGCTGTGCTTGTCCGGAGATGCGGTTGTGTCGTGTGGTGGCGGGTTGCTGTGAACCGATGTTCTTCGTGCGCAGGATCCACCACTGATGCGGGGAAAGCTGGGTCGTTGAAATCATATAGCTTTCGGCTCGAGGAAAAATTCTGGTCATCACGAGTCCAGATTGCCTCAGGGACGGCGCTTACCTCTCGCTGGTGTGTACGCCCACGGTTCCCCGAACATGATGTCCCACGAAATTTGTTGAGTGTGGTTTTGCGGGTCCTGTGGGCGCTACAACCATGTTCAAATGCGTGGCCGAATTGCGCAGCGCAAAGATCCGCGAATAAAGATTCGATCGGATCTCGCGGGGTCTCTGGCCGCAGGCTGTCGACTAGGCCCATAAGGCGACTCGGGCTCAATCTGAGCCTGTTGATGACTCCTTCGCGATCGTTCTCGCTTCACTTCCCCTCGCTTCCTCGTCCCTCCTGATGCCCGTGAGTGAGGTCGCGCATCGTGCGAAGTCGAGCGTCGACAAGGCGGTGTAGCAGATCGCGCCTCTATTGGACGCTCAGGATGACAGGGAGGTGTTTACACGCGGCGTTCGTTGTTGCATGAGTGTGGCTGCACACGATGAGCAAATAACTCTGCCGTCGTGCCCACAATCCCCAAACACAAACTCTGCCTGAACGGTTCGCACTTGTTTGTGAGAAACCGGTGGGTGCGGGACCTTTCCCCTACGGCGTTGTCCAGGGTTCCTCTAGCATTTCGCCAAATGAGGCGGCCCCCTGCGTTGCCTGGGGTTTCTCGGCGTTGCTTAGAAATGCTAAGCAATGCCAAGCAACGCTAAGCAATTTCAAGCAATGTCAAGCAACGCTAGGCAACACCAAGCCATGCAAAGCAACGCCAAGCAATGCCAAGCAGCCCAAACAACGCAAAACAATGCAAAGCAACGCAAAGCAACGCCAATTATTGGCTAGCAGCGCCAAGCAACGAGCGGAAATATCAACCAATGCTAGACAATTCGAAATAATGCCAGACCAATCTTTTCAAACGACGTCAAACAACGACAAACAATGCCAAGCAATACAATGCAGGCCAAGGAATACCAAGCAATGCCAAGCAATGCCAAGCAACGCTTTGCCATGGAGTCCGCCGCATTGCTCAGATCTGACTTGAACTGATTTGGGAGAGAGAAGACCTCCGATTGGGGTTGGCGCAAAACAAACTCCTCCGCCGCCTCCCGTAACCCTTCCTCATTCTCGTCCCTATCTTTGCTCGGTCAGGCTGCGAGACCACTGGCGAGCGCGACGAGTGCGCCGCCTAGAGAGTCGGCCTGCTGGACAGACGCGGTGCTGATTGCACACGCGGTTTTGAAAAACAAGATGGACGGGAGGGAGGGCTGGTAGGAGGATGGGGAGGGAACGGGAGAGGAGAAGGGCGGCAGCCGGACCTGCTGGAAGGGCGCGATCGTGAAGGTAGACGCTCCGAGTCCCTACGCCGATCCCAGCGGCCTCCCGAGGGATTCCAGACGCGCCCCTCGCATGCTCGACCGAAGGATTGCAAAAAACCAAGGATTGCAAAAAAACCTAGGATTGCAAAAAAACAAGGATTGCAAAAAAACATGTTTTTTTTGCGATCCAGGGTTTTTTTGCAATCCTTCGGTTTTTGTTGCAATCCTCCTTCGTTTTTTTTGCAATCCTGGGCTTCTTTGCAATCCTTCGGTTTTTTTTGCAATCCTTCGTTGCAATCCTTCGGTTTGTTGGCAATCCTTCCCTCCCCCTCGGGAGCAAGAGACGCACTAGCACAACCACCCCCCGGGGGGTGATTCGGGATGAGGTGGTGTCATGCGGGAGGAGGGCGTGCACAGTGTCCCGCGAGAGCGCCCGAGACGATGCACACAGCACCACCGCCCCTGACCGACCGCTGCCCCCGTCCTCCGGGCGGTGGTAGTGGTGTTAGATGCTCATTCTGGGGACCTTCCTGGAGCCACTCGCTCCACTCGTGCGTCGAAGCTGCGTCGCACCTGAGTCGAACCTGAGTCGAACCTGAGTCGAACCTGAGTCGAACCTGAGTCGAACCTGAGTCGAACTTGAGTCGAACCTGAGTCGAATAGATC
>CAUYUJ010006466.1:20000-53421 GCA_963575745.1 Prorocentrum cordatum
GCGTCATGATTTGTTCATGACGTCGACCCCCAGAGGTCTGGACCCACTCCCCAGGACCGGTTTTTCGTCCTGAGTCGTTTCTTGACGGTCCCGAGGGCCGGTAAGGGCCCCCAGGGTCCAAAAATAGTAAAAAACCGCCCGCCGTGATTTTTTCATGACTCGAGGGGGTCTGGGGAGAGCTCTCGCCGAGGGCCGAGCCCCATCGAGGGGCGCTCGCGCCTGCTCCGGGGGCCACCTGCACAGCCGGCACCGATCGGCCACGCCTCGTGGCCCCCGAAGACCGCCGAGAGACCGCCGGCGAGCAGCGCGCGCCCCGTCGCGGGCGCCGGGCCCCGACGCGGCCTTTCGGCGGTCTGTCGGCGGCCTTTCGGCGGTCTTCGGCGGTCTTCGGCGGTCTTTCGGCGGTCTTCGGCGGTCTTCGGCGGCTCTTCGGCGGTCTTCGGCGGTCTTCCGTGGTCTGGACGGCGGCCCGGCACGGTCTTCGGCGGCTTCTGGCGGTCATCGGTATGAGCCCTCGCGCCTCCTGGGAAGCTCTCAGCGCCTCCGGGAGAGGGCTCGGAGAACCTCTCTCGGAAGGCCGGGGGCCTTCCGAGCCTTCTGAGGAGGCCTGCTCCCTCTCAACGGGCGAAGAACGGTATGAAATAAACTTTTTCGCTGTCGAGGGCGCCTGTCCCAGGGCGGCTGGAAAGTTTATACCCTTACGGTGGCACCGTAGGGGTATAAACTTTCCAGCCGCCCAGGGACAGGCGCCCCCGACAGCGAAAAAGTTCATCTTATACCGTTCTCCGCTCGCTGACTCCCGCTTCCCCCCCCCGCTCGCCGCCGAGCAGAGGAGCAAAAAAAAAACGGCATCAGCATAACCGCTTGGGAGCTCCGCGCGGATGTCCTGCCTCGGCGCCAGACCGCTCCCCTTGGCGCGCGGGGCGCGCGCGGGGGCGGCGCCGGAGGCGCCGCCAGGGGGCCCAAGTGTTCAAGTTTGTGCGGGTGTTTATCCTTCGACGGCAGGAGGCGGACGGCCAAGCGGATACAGAACACAAGACTCACTCTAGTAGGGGGAAAACAAACCTACCTCGCTTTTGACCACCCTCGCTTCCAAGAGATACCAAACGATGCCAAATTGCAACCTGTGCTGGTCAGGCCGCTTGACGAGGCGGCTCGTGGTATGGCTTGGTTTTGCCTGGAAGCGAAAGCGGGGTAGGTAATTCACGCTCTGATTCAGGGCACCTGTCGTTCTGCGGCATCTCGTCCAAACGCTCATCGACGCTGGATCGACACTGAGTTGACGCTAATCGACGCTGCCGACGCTAAATCGGCGCTATCTCGTCGACTTCCAGACGCTAATCGACGCGAATCGACGCTCGAGACGGAATTGCAGTCAACCCGTACAGCAAGGCTGCGCGGTGCAGGGGCCCTGGACGCCCCTTCCGAAGCTCCTCGAGCAGCGCGCGGCACGCGGCACGCGGCCAAGGATGGACCGAGGAGGCAAGGCTGCAAGGGCACCCTTGGGAAGGTTGCACGTGACTGTGATCAGGGGAACAAAAAATGACATAAACATAACAACTCGGAGGTCCGCGCGGATTTCTCGGATCGGCGCTGGGGCCCCCAGGCGGCGCCTCCGGCGCCGCCCCTGGCTCGCTCCGCGCGCCAGGGAGGGGGGTCCAGCGCCGATCCGAGAAATCCACGCGGACCTCCGAGTTTTTATGTTTATGTCACTTGTTGTTCCCCTGTGTTATGCGGGTAAGCTGTACGACAGCATACAGAGGGGGCGTGTGCCAAGAAACCAATTGGACTCTGCCAGAGTGCCCCGGGTTTTTTGGATTTCGATGGGCCCCCAAGAAGATCTTGACGAGTTTCGATGAACAAACTTGGGTTCTCACGGAACAAACCGCGGATTTCATGGGACACACAGAGATGTACTAATACTAGATGTCCTCCTTGGAGGCGCGCGTCCGACCCGAACATCTAGTATACCCATCTTGTAGTATATCGTTTTCCGAGCGGTGTGGCCAGAAAGCGCCCGCACCGACGCATATACCATAAGATTTCTCGGTGCGCGCGTCGCCCCTGAGGGGGCGACGAACATATAGTATAAGTAGATTGGGGTGACGCCGATTTCAGGGTGGGGTTTCTTGCGGAGGTTTCTTGTGGCCGAGCCCCCATCTTGGGCGCCCGAGTTATCCGGGGTAACTCGGGTCCGGGGTAACGGGTCGGGTTTGGGTTCCCGAAAAAACTCGAACCCGAGTTATCCCTGACCCGAGTTACCCCTGATGATTCGGGGCTCTGGGCGCCCGAGTTATCCGGGGTAACTCGGGTCCGGGGTAACTCGGGTCGGGTTCCCGAAAAAACGAACCCGAGTTATCCCTGACCCGAGTTACCCCTGATGATTCGGGGCTCTGGACGCCCGAGTTATCCGGGGTAACTCGGGTCCGGGGTAACTCGGGTTCGGATTCCCGAAAAAACGAACCCGAGTTATCCCTGACCCGAGTTACCCCTGATGATTCGGGGCTCTGGACGCCCGAGTCATCCGGGGTAACTCGGGTCCGGGGTAACTCGGGTTCGGATTCCCGAAAAAACGAACCCGAGTTATCCCTGACCCGAGTTACCCCTGATGATTCGGGGCTCTGACCATCTGTGCGAGGCTCCCCTGACTTGCGACCGCACTGCCGCGCGCCCGCTCGCGCGTGCGCGCCGGGCCTCCTGCGGGGGGGGGCCGGCCCGCGGGCCGGGAGGCTCTCAGTGGCCGCCGGCCTCGGTCTGGCCGCCGCCGTCGAGCATGAGCGACTCTTCCACCTGCGCGAAGGCGTTCCTGGGGGCGGTGGGCCAAGAACTCCTCCTCCTCCTCCTCCTCCTCCTCCTCCTCCTCCTCCTCCGCCTCCTCCGCCTCCTCCGCCTCCTCCTCCTCCACCTCCTCCTCATCCTCCTCCTCCTCCTCCTCGCGTGTTTCGGACGTGGGTCAGAGTCAGGCGCTGGCTCCCAGCAGCGGAGGAGGAGGGGCGAGAGAGGAGGGTGCGGGCAAGCCTCGTGTCCGTGCAGTGGAGGCCAAGTCCTAACCGAATCCGCACAAAAGCGCGCAGACACACACACACACACACACACACACACACACGCACGCACGCACGCACGCACGCACGCACGCACGCACGCACGCACGCACACACACAAACAAACAAAAAACAAACAAACAAACAAACAAACAAACAAACAAACAATACCCACAATACACACATACACATACACACACACGCACACACACACACACACACGCACACGCACACGCACACGCACACGCACACGCACACGCACACACAGAGAGAGAGAGAGACAATACACACAATACACACATACACACATACACACATACATACACACACACACACGCACGCACGCACGCACGCACACACACACACACACACACACACACACACACACGCGCGCACACACACACACACACGCACACACACACACACACACACTCGGTCCCTCCCGGCGAGGGTGAGGGAAAAGGGGGGGGGAGGAATGGACTGGCAGCCAATAAAAGGGGGTCACTGACTGGACGCCCCGCCCCTCTTGAGAGGAAGCGCTTTCAAATAAGACGACGGGCCGGCAACCAGCCTGATACCGTGGAGGCCCGACCACAAGAAACCGTCCACGAGAAGCCCAACTCTGAGACCCCAGGACGTCCATTGGTGTTTGGTGTGGGAGCATTACGCCTTCCATCGCAGAACCATCGAAACCCAAGAAACCCAGGGCACCCTGGAGGCAAGCGCAGGGTGTTTCTTGGCATGGGCCTCCGCTGTGTCCACTGCAGCCAGGCGTCTCGGGCTCCCTCCCCAGAAACCAAAGGCTCGCCCTGGATGTGGACGTGAACACCTGGCCCCTGGAGGCTCGATCTGTAGACACCTCCAGTGCGCCTCGGCGCCCTGGCGCCGCTCCCAAGAGAGAGTCCAGGACACGCTGGATATGGACGCACGTGTGGCCCGCACCCGGGCCTCCCTCGAGGGCAGCCAGGCCACGCCAATACAGGACGAAAGACCCGGGCTCGGGGGGCTCGAGTTGGCCTGACGGGGCCATCAGTGCAAATGACGAGACCCAGTCCGAAACGCAACGCGAGGAGGAGGAGGAGGAGGAGAAGGAGGAGGAGGAGGAGGAGGAGGAGGTAGAGGAGGTAGAGGAGGAGCAGGAGGAGGAGCCAGGGGGAGGAGGAGGAGGAGGAGGAGGAGGAGGAGGAGGAGGAGGAGGAGGAGGCGGATTTTTCCAGTGCGCCGCTAACACCCAGGCTCCAAGGGCAGAGACTGCCAGGGACTGGCCGCTAGGAAAATTGGGGCCCGCGGGTTTGAACCAGAATGGCCCGAACAAGAAGCGAGGCCGAACCCGTTCCACACGCGGTCGGAATCGAAAGTGACCAGACATGTGAAGCCGAAGGAGCCTGTGAAGGACTTGTCCACCTGCATTCGCGAAGTAGCCTATCTTGCGGAGCCGCGCGAGCCTCTCCTCGCCGATGGTGGCGAGAGCTGACTCCTCGATCTGCGTCCTGATGACCTCGGGCTCGGACTTGTCACCGACGCCATCGAAAGGCACGGAAGTAGCGCGCGTGACGTCGTAAATGTCGGACGCGCCATCGACGCCATCGAAAGGCACGGAAGTGGCGTGCGCAACGTCGGTTGGCGGCTCGACGTGGCCACCATTGTCGTAGATGTCGTCCAAGCTGGGGTCGAAGCGCCCCTCCTGAGGCTCAAAGTGAGCCCGTCGTTGACCACGAAAGGGGTCACGGTCATCAAGCGGCGGCGGCACCATGACCGCGACGGGGGTCATGGTCATCAAGCCGTTGTCCTCGCCGCGCTGCCCCTCGCTCGAGATACCGCGCTCCTCCACACGGCCCCTGTCGAGGTCCTGGTAGAACGGCTTCCCTGGGAAGAAGGTCTCGGCGTCGGCGCTGAAGCCAGCAAACTCCGCCTTGACGATGGTAGGGCGAATGGGCTCGTCCCCGGGAACCGAAGCGCCATTCGCGAAGTTGTAGAAAACTGCCTTGTCAACGGCAAGGTTTACATCCCCTCCAGTGGCAGCGGCGGCAAGTTGATCTGGCACGAACCGACGCTGACCATGGGAGCCTGCGGAGGTGGATGGGGTCGTCGTCATCGTACCCGATCCGCACGTCGTAGTCGAGCGGCCGCCACTGGACATCGGCGGCGGCGACGGGCACGGGATGTTCTTCTCCTCGACGATTTTATTGCACATGATGGCCATGAGCATATTGTACTTGCGGCGCCGCTTGAAGTTCTTGATAGCGGAGCGGCTCGCAGGATTCACAATCTTGGTGTTGTACGTGCTTACTTCCGACTCCTTGGCCTCGTACTTCGTCTCCTGCTGCTGGCTGGGTTTGCGGAACCACCTCTCGAGCATCTTGACCGGCAAGATGCGAGGTTGAGGCGGACCCTGACACCGGGGCCGCGGCCGTCAGGATGAGGGTGTCCGCATGCAGCTCCACGAGCGGCGGGTCCCAGTTGCTCGGGGGCGGAGAAGGCGGCGGACCCAGTGGTCCCCAGAACTGTGACCTGGACGTCATTCCACCCTCCCCCGCAGGCGAACTGCGAGACGCGATAGCCCAAGTCGCTGCACACGAGCTCGTACGGCACCACGAAGCTGAGGGGCATGCACAGCCCCTCGCAGAAGTTGACCTCGGTGTTACGACGCAATCGGCGTCGCCTGAAGCCGCCTTGGTGTCGCCCATCTTGGTACATAGTGACGCCAACTGCTCGTACTCCTCGGCTGACAAGGGAACGGTGCTTCCAGGAGCACCCTTGCCACCATCGCCACCTGTCTGGCCACCTCCCTTGCCTCCGCCTGCGCCCTTGCCGCCGCTGGGGGGCACATCGCCACCGAACAATGCCAGTGATGAGCCCGTTGACCATGCCGAGGAAGGGTCCATGGAATCAACGCAGGCGTCAGCCTTGAGGGCGCCGCAGTGCTTGCACAAGTAGTATCTGGACTCGTTGCGCCTGCACCCGCACCACCCGCACGACCACTTAGCACCTGCAGGGGAACGTCGCCCGGAAGGTACACCACGGCCACGAGGAGGCTGAGGACCAGGAACAAGAGGAAGCCATGTCGTGGCATTGGGACGGCCGTCTTGGCGGTGGCATGGCCGTCTGGGGCTCCGGGAGGAGGTCCTGACCAGCTCTTGTGCCACGGCGCCCAGGACACTCGTCCTTTACCGCCACCGCCACCGCCAGCGCTGCCTCCCTCCATGACTCCGATGGGGACGTGGTGAAGGTTGCTCCAGCAGGAGCTCACAAGTGGAAGGCGTGAGGGTTGAGATCCCTCGAACTGAAGAAATTGCAGACGAGCCAATTCAGCCCGCAACAGCAGTGAGCCGTTCTGAAATATGTTGTTGCAAGCCCAAAATGGCTACGGATCGGAGAAGGAGGACAGGAAGAGGAAGAGGAGGAGGAGGAGCAGGCGCAGGAGGAGAAGGAGGAGGAGGAGGACAGGAGGAGGTGGAGGAAGAGAAGGAGGAGGAGGAGGAGGAGGAGGAGGAGGAGGAAGAGGAAGAGGAAGAGGAGGAGGAGGAGGAGGTAAGGAGGAGGAGGAGAGCAATAGGAGGAGGAGGAGCAGGAGGAGCAGGAGGGGGAGGAGGACGAGGACAGGAGGAGGAGGACGAAGAGGAGGAGGAGGAGGAGGAGGAGGAGGAGGAAGAGGAGGAGGAAGAGGAGGAGGAGGAGGAAGGGGGGAGAGGAAGGAGAGGATGAGGAGGAAAAGGAGGAGGAGGAAAAGGGATGTTGTTGATGATGATGATGATGATGATGATGATGATGATGATGATGATGGTGATGATGAGGATGATGATGATGATGAGGAGGAGGAGGAGGAGGAGGAAAAGGGGGAAGGGGAGGAGAAGATAGAGTAGGAGGAGGAAGCGGAGGAGGACGAGGAGGAGGAGGAGGTGGAGGTGGAGGGAGGAGGACGAGGAGGAGGTGGAGAAGGAGGAGGAGAAAAAGGACGGGTCGCCTAAGCCCTTCGGCACAGCCCTCCACCCAGACTCTGTCAAAACAACGAATGCATGCCAACACTGTATATTCCCGCGAACACCGCAGTGCCTGCAAGCACCCAGATAGCCCGTGAGTGCCCGAACACAACAATGCGCTTGCGACAACTGGGCGGCCAAGGCGGCTGCGCCCTGCGAGCACCGGCAGAATAGCCCGTGAGCGCCACGGCACATCACATGCAGCATGTATCACTGGCTCGGTACGCCAGACCGCGTCAGTACCACAGTAGCCGATGCGAACCACACCACGCGTGCGATCGCAAAATCATGCGCGCGATCACCAGTGCGCCTGCGAACGCGACGGGATGCTTGCGAACGCCACGCTGCCCTTTGGGCGACACAACACGCCCTGCGAAGGCGATCGGATGCCTGTGAGCGCCCGCAACAGCCTGCGAGCGCCACAACATGCCACCGTGAGCACCACGCTGCGCTTGTGACCACCAGCCGGCGGCCACCGTGATACGATCCGGGGGGCGGGGGGGGGGGGGAAGCACGGGCGGAATCGCCCAGAGGCAAACATAGAAAGAGAAAAGACGCCGTAAACATAGGCTCTTGGCCCTCCGCGCGGACTTTTTGGATCTGCGCTGGGCCCCCCTAGCGCGCCAGGGGCGGCGCCCGAGGCGCCGTCGGGGGGGGGCCTGGCGCGGACCCCAAAACATTCCCGCGGAAAGCCAATAGTGCATGTTTATAGCGAGCCGGGCGCGCGCGGGCGGTCGTCGTCGTCGTCGTTCGTTCGTCGTCGTCGCGCGGGCCTCTCTCCTGTGCCTCCCTCCTTTCTCCTTCCCGTTCTCTCTCCCTCCCTGCCTCCTGCCGCTCCCTCCCTCCCTCGCTCTTTGCCCTCCCTGTCTCTCCTGTCCCCTGGCCCTCCCACCGGGGAGCGGAGGAGGAGGAGGAGGAGGAAGAGCAGGAGGAGGAGGAGGAGGAGGAGGAGGAGGAGGTCCTGATGGCCGTGTCGTCGTGCTCGTCGGTGGCGGTGATGTAGAGGCCAACGCCGCCGCGGCCCCGCACGGTGTCGGCGAAGCCCTGCAGCACCGGGCCGCTCTTGACGTCGGAGCCCACGGCGATGATCACGAGGTTCAGGGCGCGCCCGTGGGCGCCCAGGAGGGCCCGTACCCGCTCCTGGCAGGCGGGGCGGGCTCGGAGAGGGCGCGCGGGAGGGCGCCAGGCCCTCCTGAGGGCCACGCTGTCGGCTGGGCGTAGGCGCCGGTCGGGAGAAGCAGGCGGAAACATTAAGCAGGAGGGCGGGTGGAGTGGATTGGGTCCAGGCCACCCCAGGGAACAGCAGAACACGGCAAAGAGCGTGCCGGTTCTTGAAGCAGGAAGGCGCTTGAAGAAAATTTGGGATCTGGGAATCCCGAAAGATCTACTTTCCACCACCGGCGTGTAAGAGTGACCGTTCGCAGGAGTGACCTTTGGTGCGGGCACAGGAGGGGTCCCCGGATGGCCGAAAACGAAACAGTAGCAGCTGCTTGTTCGCCCAGGTTTGGTTCCCCCGCGGCCCCTACAAAGCCGCGCACCGAAGGTCACTCTTGCCCAGGGTCGCTCTTGCGTATAGCCAACACTGCCATAGGCATGCAGGAAAGCACGGGTCGCAAGACACAGGGCACAAGGGTACCCTGGACTTGCCAGGGTCGACCTGCGAATCGGCCTCGACTGCAGGTCGGGCATGTCCTCCTACAGGGAGACTTTGCAAGGGGGAAAAAAGTATTCAAAACATGCTCAAACGTAGCCGAAAATAATAGAGAAATCGTCCCCTGACCACATTTCGAATAATTTTGAATATTTCTCCTGTAGAGGGACAAGCCAGACTTAGCCCTCTCCTCTGTCAGGCCGCCGCCCGAGTCGTCCCCGTCGCAGAGCAGGATGATCCACCTGGAGAGGTCGCCGCCCGGGGAGTTCGGCCCGCACTGTGCAGACACGAGCTCGTTGGCGCAGGCGTGGAGGGTGCTGTACAGAAAGGTGTACATCCCGAGGCGGGTGTTCTTGAGGTCTACCCGGGGGTTCGACTCGAAAGGCTTGAGCTCCTCGCCGTACTCCTTGAGGGACCCCGTCTGGGCAGCCTCTCGAGGATGTGGGTGGGGAGGGGGGGAAATATGCGGGAGAAGCAGCAAGTCATGAGGAGGAGGAGGAGAGGAGGGCGAGGAGGCGGAGGAGGAGGAGGAGGAGGCGGAAGCCTCCAGCTCTTTGTTGTCGACCAAAGCCTTCACTGCCCTCCGGTCCACGGGGCCGACGATCTCGACGCGGGAGCTCCACGGGGCCCAGGCGCGCGGGTCTGGGAAGATCTTCCGGTGGCCGGCTCCGAAGGCCACGATGCCCAGGTAGTCGTCGTCGCACAGGATCCTCTCGGGGATGGACAGACCTCCCTTTAGTAAAACGTGGTTTAGTGAAAACAACCTGAGGCCCAAACCTGGCGGGCGCAAGCCTGGAAAAGAACGGCCGCGGCGCCCTCTCGAGAACCGAAAACGGACAATATACTAATCGACGTGTCACTGTTGGGTGTTCTGTCCACCCCCGATCCTCTCATTCAGCATGATGTGCTTGACCTCAACGGGAACGAGCAATGCCACAAACACAAGACCTCGGAGGTCCGCGCGGACTTTTCGGATCGGTGCCGGGGCCCCCTGGCGGCGCCTCTGGCGCCGCCCCTGGCGCGCTCCGCGCGCCAGGGGAGGGGGTCCAGCGCGGATCCAAGGAATCCGCGCGGACCTCCGAATTGTTGTTTATGCCAACTTTCGCTCCCCTAGCTTGACCTGCGTCTTGCAGACGTCGAGCCGCGTCAGCGTTGGGCCTATGGTGTTTACAGTCATGGAACCGCTCACGTCCACCAAGAACAACACCGCCTTCTGCCTGTGTACGCTCATGCCAGGGGGCATCGGCAACTTCACGTACCTCTTGTCTGGCACCTCTTGGCGGTGCGCACAAGGGGGTGGAGGCAGAGGGGAGGGCTTCCTGGAAGGAGGCTGCGTCTTAGGAGGCGCCGGACTTACATCTATGGAGGAGGCCCGCGCCTTCTGAGGAGCAGGGGTGCTTCTGAGAAGCCCTTCCCCCCCTCCCCCCACCCCCCTCCGCGCGCGGCGGCACCTTGGAGTCGCGGGCCAGCACGAAATTCAGCCTGCCCAGTGATCGCGACAGCTCGATGGACCCCGCCACGTCGGCGATCTCGTCCGCGGACATGTAGCGGTAGCGGGCGCACAGCTCCAGGAAGGCCCTGCGGCCGCGGCCCTCCAGGTCCACGTCGACGCCCAGCCCGCGCGGCCTCTGGAGGTCCCCCGACTCGCGGCGCAGTGCCTCGCGCCGGCCCATCTGCTCCCACACCATCTCGCAGACCTCGATGGGCCTGTCTTCCACCACCACCGCCATGAGTTGGAGGGGGGGAGGAGGCCAGGGCTCCAAACTTCGCGCTTCGCGCTGCGCGAAGCGCGAAGTGCGAATAACTTCGCGCCCTCGCGCCGCCTCCCAGGGGAGAAGAGGAAGATGAGGAGGCATCGGAGCCGAACCGCGACGCGAGAAGCGCGAATAACTTCGCGCCCTCGAGGGCGCCCTCGAGGAGGTGGAGGACGAGGAGGAGGACGAGGCGGGGAACGGGGGGGAGGAGCAGGAGGAGGAGGACCCCTCCCCCTCCAGCTTGTGGTGGTGGCGGTGAGGACAGGCCCATCAGACCTCGTTCGCGATGAAGCCGGCGCTGTACACGGCCTTGCAGTTGTCCAGCTTCCGCTCCGACTCGCGCGTGCCGAAGGCCAACACCTTCTGCACCAGCTCGCCCTCGGGGTCGTGCGGCACGAACGGTCGGCCCTGCGTCGCGCCGTACGCCTGCGCGGGCAGGGCTCCCCCGGCGCCCCCGTCCGGCAGCCGGTAGTCCTCGGCGTTGAGCACCACGCAGTACTGCCCGCGCCAGTGCTGCCTCGCAGTGCGCCCCTTGAACTGCACCCAGTCTCGCTGAGATGGCGGAACCTTCATCACGATCAGCATGAGGCCGCCCACCTCAGAAGGAGAGAGAACGCCATAAACAGAAACTTTTGGCGCTCGGCGTGGATTTCTCAGCTCTGCGATGGACCCCCCTCCCTGGCGCGCGCAGCGCGCCAGGGGCGGCGCCGGAGGCCCCCCCTACGGGGGCCCAAGATATCCGCGCGGGGCGCCCAACATATCAGATGCTCATGGTCTTGCTGCTCTTCTTCGGCACCTTGTCCGCGTCCTCGTCGAACATCTGGTAGTCCGTGCCTCGGGTCGGGCGAAACGGGGGCATAGCAGAGGGGGGGTTGAGAATCAGCTCACGCAGCCGATTTTCCCGGCGCCTCCCGGCGCCGGAGGCGGCCATGTATCGAGGAATGGGCCCCTCGGTGGGGCCGAAACCAGCTGCATGCAGCAAATTTCGTACCCCCCCCCCCCTTCCCTGTCCCCCCCTTTCGTTCGGCCCGATCCTCCGCCTCCTCCTCCTCCTCCTCCTCCTCCTCCTCCTCCTCCTCCTCCTCCAATCCCCCCCTTTCGTCTGGCCCGAGCGCCGCGTGCGCCCGTGTGGTCCGTCACCGTGATCCGGAACTCCTTGGGGCCCACGGAGCTCCTGCTCGCGGTGCGCGTGGACGCCCGCAGGCTCTCCTTGTACACGTGCGGGTCTCGGTCGTACTCGCGCTGGGAGAGGGACCTCTCGCGGACGGCAGGAGTGTCCGCCTCTCGGCGGTGGACACACCTCCCTCTTCGGGCGAGGAGAGCTATGCACCTGCACCGATCCTGGCAGGGCCCATCCTTGACCCGGGATCGGTGCATATGCCTTCCCGGCCAAGGTAGGGGGGCGTATGCACCGATCCTGGGCTCAGGATGGGCCTGGCCAGAATCGGCGTATGTGCATAGTCTAATAGTTATTTGTCCTCTCCCTTTCTTTCGTACAGACCACCCTGCAGTGGAAGGCGGCCCAGGACCCAAGCCGCCGGACCTGGACCCGCAGACAGGACGGACGCACCCCCCCGCGCGAACCGAAGACGGCCAACTCGCGAATGGACGCGTCAGGGTAGGAGGTCTGTCAACCTCCGAACATCCACGCCCTGGCGGTCTGGATTTGAAGGGGCCCTGGGACGCACAAATCAATACACACAAATAGAAATCCCCCACATCTTCCCACATGTTCTGGGTTGTTGTTTCTCCCCCCCCTTCCCATATTCTCCCATATTTCCCAAGGGACCGACGATAAGTTGTGTCTGTGTAAGTGTTCCCCTCCTGGGGACTCCGGGGCGCGATCCTGCGGAGACGCGGCCGCACGAGACAGCTTCTGCGCGGGGCACCCGCGAGCAAACAAAAGCGCCCCGCAGCCGCGGGGTCGCGGCCCCTCCTCCTCCTCCTCCTCCTCCTCCTCCTCCTCCTCCTCCTCCTCCTCCTCCTCCGGGGCTGGCCCACGCGGCCGCAGATGCGGACAGGTGTTGAGCAGGGACCGGCCGTCCCGGCACTCCTATAGCCCTGCCACGACATGTTCTCGGAACCCAACAGTGATCTGAGAACAGAAGCAACGTTCTCAGAACATGAAACCGATGTGATACGACAGGACAATCCCGGCCAGAAATGTTCTAAGAGCGTTCCGTGGAAACCACGAAAGGCTCTTAGAACAGTAGGACTATAGGCGAGCCAGGACGCTTCGCCACTGCTTGAAGTTGTGCGCCCACGAACCTGACCAGGTCGCTGGGGTTGCACCCCACAAGCGCCTTCCTTAGAGAGAGGAAAGCGCCACAAGCATACACTTTTGGCGCTCCACGCGGGTCTCTTGGCTCCACGCGGAGCGCCGCAAGTCTACGCTCGTGGCGTGTCTTCTTCTTCGACTCCTGGCGTGCTGCCGCAGCCTGTCCACGACCAGATCGGCGCTCTCCGGGCTGGGGGCGATCACCAGGACTGGCACGCGCCGGCGGGTCTCGAAGGCCAGGGTCTCGACGATGCGGTACTGCTCCTCGGCGTCGCAGGCGACGGCGCCAGGGCCGGACAGCCCAGGGTGCATCGACACGGACTTCAGCTCGCCCTGCTCGAAGACCTCTTCGCTCTTCGCCCACTGCGCGGTGTGGAACTGGACGCCCGTGCACGTCTCCAGGAAGGGCGGCACCATGAAGAACTGCGCGCCGTACGCCTCGCGCAGGAAGGCCTGCTCGCGCTCGTTGCCGACGGTCCCGGAGAGCCCCAGGATCCGCGAGTACTGGCGGAAGACGCGCGGCTTGCACATGACAAACAGGCGCTGGTACCACTGCATCCTGTACCCCGTGGCGTCTGGATGCTCGCGCAGCCTGAGGCACTCCAGAAAGTTCGAGTGGTAGTAGAGGTCCGCCCGCCCGTTCGACATGCGCACGTAGAGGCCCGTGAGGCCTGCCTCGAGCTGCGCCTCGTTCCTGCTGTCCCCGGCGTACACCTGGAAGTCCGCGTCGCGCTCCGCCCTGCGCGTGCGGGGAAGAGCAAAGACGAAGCGCAGGAGAGAGAATGGGTGGGCTGCTCTTCCACCGCCACCACCAGAAGTAGGAGGGTGAGGCGGTCCTCTACCTCCTCCTCCTCCTCCTCCTCCTCCTCCTCCTCCTCCTCCTCTTCTTCCTCCTCCTCCTCCTCCTCAACCTCCTTCCACCCTCCAACTTCTGGTGGTGGTGGTGGACACAAGGCCCATCAAGAATACCAGAGTAAACCCAACATGTTCCAACGATGCTGCTAGTCACCCTCCCGTCCCAAGTCCCCTCCTCGTGAATCAATAAAACAGGCATTACGTCTCAAAGTAGCACGCCACGCCATAGGGCCCACACATTCAGGCGGGAGCTCGAGCTCGAGCTGTAACACATGCGACAAGGTGGGACCAGAAAGGTTCAAGGAAGTGTCCAGCGGCATCCCAACTTTCAAAGAAAACCGCCCTCCATGTAGCGTGTGCCCAGTGTGGAACTTGTTGTCGTAAACCTGGCGAATTATCAAACGAGAGAGCGATGTTGAAAAAGCACCGTCCCCCATCCGTGCAACGGCTGCACAACTTTGAATGATAATATGCGGCAGCATGGCTCGACGGAACCCTGACGACACGCCTGGTGGTGCGTTAAGGCGGCGTTACCGACAGAGAAAAAATGGAGGGGGGAGGGGAGGAGGAGGGGAGGAGGGGAAGGGGGCAGGATCACAACGACAACAAGCAGGACGCGGAAGTGGGAGAAGATGGAGAGAAGATGGAGGCAAGGGGGGCGAGGAATAGTGATGGGGGAGGACGAGGAAGAGAAGGCTGAGGAAGAGGAAAGAGGAGGAGATGACCGAGGATCTTGAGGGCGGGGTGGAGGATGACCACAACGGGTAGGAGGAAGGGCCACGAGGGGGAGAAGAGGGAAACGGGGGAGAAGGGATAGGGAGGGCACAGAGACAGCCAGAGCGCGCCAGCATCCCTCTTACATTCATCGTTCGAGGCACGTGGGCAGATGAGCAGATGAGGGAACCGCACTCAGACTCGCGCACGCTCAGATTCACACGCAGACTCACTCACACTCTGACTAACTGACAGACTAACACACGCTCAGACCCATCACGCCTGTGTTCGCTCCAACCCATGACTCGGAACTGCTCACGCTGAGGCCCACTAACACTCAGACTAACTCACACTCAGACTGATTCACACTCAGACCAACTCGGAACTCAGACCAACTCTAGGGCGCAAACAAGCCTACCTCGCGGTTGACCACCCTCGCTTCCAAGAGAAACCAAGCGACGCCAAACTACGGTCTGCGCTTGTCAGGCCGCCTGACGAGGAGGCGCGTGGTATGACTTGGTTTTGCCTGGAAGCGAAAGCAGGGTAGGTAATTCACGCTCTGAAACTCGGAACTCAGGCTCACTCCCATTCAGATTCACTCGCACTCAGACTCACTCGCACTCAGACTTGCGACTCACTCGCACCCAAGACTGCAGACCGCGGGGACGTCACGCGCGAGCGACGCGCTCGCACACGAGACGCTCCCCGGAGTATGCCCACGGGTAGACGTGCCAGAAGAGTGAGATGCACGTGTGCGGATCTCCGCGTCGAGTACCTCGCGCTCTCGCCGTGTCTGGCTCTCGGCACTCCAAGACCCGAGACAGCCCAGGAGGCCCCCGAGATCGCCCCAGGACGGCCCAGAAGAGGCTCCCAAGGAGGCCCAAAGACGGCCCGAGAGGGCCCCGAGACGGCCCATGAGGCCCCCAAGAGAGGCCCCGCGAGCGGGGCCGGAGAGAGGGATTGCGAAGGGGCCTTGGGAGCCTTTCCCCTAAAGATTGGCCCCTCGGCAGGTAAAAAGCGTGTTGATGCTGCGGAGATGAGCAATCGTGGCCCCGCCCGGCCTCCAGACTCCAAGACTCCCCAACGCCTCCCCAAAGATGCCCCGACGAGGCCCCAAGAGGCCTCCAGAAATGCTCCAGGAGGCCGCCGAGAGGCCTCCCAAGGGGCCCCCCAAGACGCCTCCCACCGAGGCCTGCTCTTGGCCCACGACCCAAGCACGGTCGCGAGCGTTTGGCCGAAAACCATCGGCTCCCCCGAGGAAACCTTCAGGCACCTTCCCGCAGGGATGATTGCCATACGCGCCGCGTCACGGCTCCTGGGGGCGTCCAAGAGGGGGGCCTCCAAGAGGGGGGACGCAACGGTACGCGGCCCAGGGACGCATTGAAATAAGAAGAGGCGCCGTGAAATCTAGGGAAGTATCATGGCCCCCGCCATGATATCCCTCCCCCCCCTAGACATCACCCCCTTCCTGGCCGCCCCCGAGACTCTCGATGCTGCGCCTCACTTCGCCAAGCTCTCAGGGAGCGGCCGGTGATGCACCGCCAGCGTCCTCAACATCCAGTCCGACCTTCACAATACAACCCTGTCGAAGCAAGCTATGTTTGTTGTTGTGCTCCCTTGGCAAAGCGTCAGTAAATCAAGGAGCCCGACCAAGGGCAGACATGGCCGAAGAAGAGTCGCCACCCCAGTCGCGCAGACGCGGATGACGTTGTGGAGGTCGACTAGAAGCGGCTGAGAACTCTGAAACGGCATCCGCCGGTGCGGATACCACAGGTCACATCAATCGACTTGCAATATATGGAGCGGGCAAGCCGCCAGTCATACCCAGAGATCCGATGTCGTGATTTCTTCAATACGTGGTCCCAGGAAGGGTCGACCCATTCCCCAGGACCGGTTTTTCATCCCGAGTCGTTGTTTAACGGTCCCAGGGCCCGGTGAGGGCCCCCAGAGCCGAAAATTGCGAAGGTCCGTCTTGATTTTGTCAATACGTTGGATCTCTGGGTATGAATCGAATAATGGCCTATCGCCCGTCGACGCGCCAGACGCATGCCAACCGGTCGGATTGCGCGCGTGCACCCCGAAGCGAATCTGAACGCGCGCAGGCTCGGCGAGAGCATCCGAAGGATGCTTCGCTGCCACCCGTCCCGCGTGCGTCTGCTGCGCGGCAGGGTTGCCCTCCTCCTCCTCCTCCTCCTCCTCCTCCTCCTCCTCCTCCTCCTGCTTCGCTGCCGCCTGTCCTGCGTGCGTTGTCTGCGCGGCAGGGTTGCCTTACCCGTGGTGCGATGCTTGCCTTAAGTCGGGCGCGTCCCCCTACAGGGGGATCTTCGACGAAGAATAAAAGATACCCAACAAATGCCCTAAAAAAATGGGCAAAGATATTCAAAAGATAGTCCCCCGACCATGCTTTGACTATTTTTGGATACTCCCCCCGTAGGGGGTCAGGCCCGACTCAATGCGGGGCCCCGTGCGCCTCGCAGGAGTCCACGAGGGCGACTGGCACTTGACGTGCGCGGCGGCTGTTGCTGCCGCCAGCCTGTTCGCGCCTGCGCTCTGCACCAGGCGTAGGCATCCCCGTGGGCGAACAGTCTGCTTTTGCAGCAGAAGCTGGTCCATGTGTCACCTTGCCATCGCTCGGACGTCCATTCCCTGTGCAATCTTCGGTCTCGTGCGTGTTCTTGCTTGCTCGATGATCCAGGATGCTCCTCCAGGGTCCTCGCCGAGAAAAAAAAATGCACACGTCCGAGCGATGCCAGGTCACGGGACAGCACGCTGCTCCCCGCACTTGTAATACAGTCCGCAGTCGTAGTCGACACCGCAGCGGTGGACCAAGCTCATCAGAAGTGGTTCAGCGCACAGCGCAGAGTGCACATTGAATCATGACACTCGCTACAAACAGTTGTAGCACGAGACGCCACAGCAACGCCAGAGTATCAGTAGCAGTAGCCAGAGCACAAAGCACAGTACACAGTCCACACTCCATGGGCCGCCAACTACTGGATGCACGAATAATAGCACCGCGCGCGAGCAACAACGCATGCCCCGCCACCGTGCCTGCACGGAGAAGGCATGTTAGAATGATCTTCGATCGTCTGGTGGAATTTGTCGAACTACTCTCTAGGCCGCCGCCCTCCCCCCCTACCGCACGCGGCATCCCCTTGAGAAGCGTCCCCTCTCTGAAGTTGGTTTTGGAGTGACCCCCCACTCTCAACGGCGCCTACCTTCGCGCTTCGCGCTGCGCGAAGCGCGCAGAACTTCGCGCTCTCGCGCCGCCCCCCAGGAAAGAAGAGGAGGATGAGGAGGAATCGGAGCCGAAACGCGAAGCGCGCGAAGAACTTTGCGCCCTCGAGGGCGCCCTTGCACCTTAGCTCACATCCGAAAAACACGGGTATGAAAACAGCCCCCCCCCGGAGGAGGGTCAAAACAGGCACCACCGAAGGCCGCCCATTATGACCCCCAGTACACCCTGCGAAATGCTTAAGAAATCATGGGTTAAGAAATTCAGAGTCTCAGAACTTGAACAAAAATCCAACATGTCTATCAAAACCTTAGGATTTACATTGAAACATTAAGAATAATCGAGACTCTGGCCGAAAATGAAAGTTTTCTAAAGCATCGCCTACGGTGTAAGGCTCCCAGGAGGCGCCCACGTGGCCCCCAGAGAGGCCCTCGAGAGACCCCCGAAGAGCCCCCCGGAAAGGCGCCCGAGACGCCCCGAGAGGCCCCGAAGAGCTGCCGAGAGACCCCCGACGACGCCCCGAAGAGGCCTCCAAGAGACCCCGCGAGACACCCCCGAACTCTCCAAGGCATGCTGCCCGCCCGCGATGCCAGAAGCTCCCCTGAGCATCGGTCCTGGATGGATGGATGGAGATACTCATGGCGTTAAAAAATTCAAAACCCTTCCTGCTACGCAGTTTTCACAGCTACGGTGACGGGGTTTGCCGCAGGCGGCTGGGCATTGCAAAAGTGCACGCTGACAATGCAAGTGTAGCAGAATGCGGTGGCCAGTCCCAAGTGCTCAGGTCATGGAAGTGGTGTGGCGGTTGTAGTAGTGGCCGCGACGTTCACTCAACATCATAACAGGATAGTCTCACAGCGCGCAGCACACGTGAGAAACCCGTCTATAGTATGGCAGGAGCAGAGCGCAGCTGCACTGCATTCGCAACGAACGTCTGGCAGTCATATTTCGGTGCGCAGTGCACGATAGTGTTGTGCGCACTCCCACTACTACTTAGTAGGTATCTGGCACCGTGCCGCAGGCAGGCCGGGGCGTGCAAGGAGGCTCCTCTGTTGTCTGGTAGTCTTCTGTAGATCTACCCACCCCCTCCCGGGGGGCGGCGTGGTCAGAGAACCCGCCGCCCACTTCGGCCTCCAGGCGGCTCCAAACATCCCAAGGACGCCCAAAGACGACCCATCGAGGTCCAAGCACCAACACAACAACCAGCACAACCAGTAGCACAACCACCATCGCAACCACCAGCACAACCATCAGCACAACCACCCGCACAACCATCAGCACACCAGCACGATCACTCGCACAACCACCAGCACCAGCAGAATCACCAACACTACCGCCAGCACCGACAACGGCACAACCACCAGCGCGACCACCCGCACAACCGCACCGCTGCAACCACCCGCACAACAACCAGCAGAACCACCAGCACAACCACCGCCGAAGCCACCCGCACAACGACCAGCACAACCACCAGCACAACCACCGACGCAACCACAAGCACAGCCACCACCAGCACAACCACCAGCACAACCACCCGCACAACCACCAACACAACCACCATCGCAACTACCAGGCCAGCTACCCGCACAACCACCAGCGCAACCACCAGCACAACGATCAGCACAACCAACAGCACGACGATGCCATACACATCGTAATGTTCTAAACTAGCCTTTTAAGTAGGACTCACGCGACGGTCCTATCGCATGGAACAACACAAATAATTGAAAACAGTTGGTTTCAACGTGGGCCCGCGAGGCTGAGGCTGGGCATGCCGTCCTCGTTTGTTTGAACTCCCTGTAAAGACAGCAACGCGTCTCGACTCCGAACTGTTTCGGTGTCGGATCGTCTTGGGAAGGCTTCAGATAGCGCCCAGAAGCTCCCAAAACGACCCAACACGGCCCCAACATCGCCCGAAGACAGCCCCAAGAGCGCAAGGTTCAGCTTCTGGGCATTCCACAAGGGCAAAAGACAATCCAACGGCTGCAAGCCCACAGGAGGACCAACGAACTCCTACTCGGGGATTTTCTGCTGGGCCTCGTGCCCATTGCTTCTGTACTTACCTTGGTGGACCGATGTTTCAAAACAACCACTACGATAGGCAGGAGAGGGAGGAGGAGGAGGAGGATGAGGAGAAGGAGAAGGAGGAGGAGGAGGAGGGGGAGGTGGGGGAGGGGGTGGAGAAGTGAAGAGGGGAGGGGAGGTGGAGGAGGAGGAGGAGGAGGAGAGGAAGAGGAGACGGAGAGGAGGAGGAGGAGGAGGAGGACGAGGAGGAGGGAGAGGAGGAGGAGGAGTACGAGGACGAGGAGGATCAGGAGGAGGGGGAGGCTCCAACATCCTCCCATGAGGCTCCAAGCGGCCCATTTGGGACGCCTGGAAAGGCGTCCGGCGAGGCCTCCGGAGGCGAACCACTACTGAACACCCCGAGGACCCTCAGTGGTATTGAGGAGGAGGAGGAGGAGGAGGAGGAGGAGGATTAGGAGGAGGAGGATTAGGAGGAGGAGCCGAGGAGCCGAGGAGCAGTAGCCGAGGAAGAGGAGTCGACGAGGAGGAGGAGGAGGAGGAGGAGGAGGAGGAGGAGGAGGGTACGGCTTCAGACCGCCTTGGGCAAGTTTCAGACAGCCACAACGAGCTCCAAAGTCGGGCCAACACTGCCCCAAGAGAGCCCCCAGATGGCCCCGAGACTGCCCGAGAAGCCTCCCACGCCTAAAGAAGAACAACTGCACAAGCATAAACGTTCGGAAGTCCGCGCGGATTTCCCGGATCGTGCCTTGAGCGGCGCCTCCAGTGCCGCCCCTAGCACGCTCCGCGCGGTAGGGAAGGCGGCCCAGCACCGATGCAAGAGATCCGCGCGAAGCTTCGAAAGTTTGTGCATATGCAGTTCTGACTTCTTCGACACCAACCAACGAGAGCTCCAAGACGGCCCCGCAACCCCCGGACGGCCCAAAGATGCCCCTACCAGAACTCGGCGGAGCAATTGCGCAGAAGTGCCCCGAGACCCCCGACGGGTGCCCAAAAGGCCCCCGAGAGGGCTGAAGAGGCCCTCAAGAGAAGCTTCCAAGACGCTCCCTAACAAGAAAGCACAAACAAAGGTAGAGAGTTCGGGTCAAAGAGAGGACGTTCAAGACCCGCGCCAATTCAACCAAGTCAAACTGGAGTGGGCCATGAAACTTCATCTGGCTCCATGAAATTTCATCTGGCTCCTGCTGAACTGCTGGGCTGGCACGGTGGCGGAACGTGACGCAGGCAGCTGCTTAGTGACCAATCTAGCAGCAATGGCATGCTTGTAGAACAACCGTAATAGCAGTGCGGTGTTAGAACTGAAAGGTGCCCACGTGTTCGCATTGTACCCCTATTCAAGCATCCTCAATGGTGTCAGCTCGGCACCTTGTATGATAAGCCGCTCACCATGCCAGAGGCGCGACGGTGATTCAACGGGACCGCCGCCGACACCATTGAACGCTGTGGTTACGAACACTCATAGTACACGCACACACACACACGCACGAACGTGCAGCAGCTCCCCTCCCACCAGAAGATCAAGGCCCGCAAGCCTTGGCTTGCTGTGCCATTGCTCCACGTCCCGGAAGAGCCGCACCATGAGCCAGTAGACGCTCTCCTAGACTCGCCAGGACTCCCCCTGTTCACTTCACAATCCCTAGCCTCTTCCCCCAGTCGCGAAACTATGAAGCCAAGTAGGGAACTAAAGCTCACACAATCTGCATGCGATTGTGAACATAAGACGAGATCAAAAGCGGCTGCTACAGGGGAAGCGAAAGCCAGCGCTACAAGTGAAGCCATGACTCAGGCGACCATGAGAAACGGGAGGGGACGGAGGCAGAGGATGGAACAGGAGGAGAGTAATGAACAAGGAAGATGAGGAGAAGGATCGGGAGAAACATGTGGATGATTGAAATCATCACTATCATCATCAACATCAGCATCATCAGCATCATCAGCATCGTCAATAGCATCAACCTCATCATCATCACCATCACCACCACCATCATCATTAAACTCATCATCACCAGCATCAGCATCAGCATGATCATGCTCATCATCATCATCATCATCATCATCATCATCATCATCATCATCATCATCATCATCATCATCACCATCACCATCACCATCACCATCACCACCACCATCAACATCATCATCATCATCATCATCATCAGCATCATCATCACCATCATCACCATCATCACCATCACTCATCATCATCATGCTGATGATGGAGTTGTTTGAGGATGGTGGCGAGAAAATGGAGGGTGGGGAAGAGGAGGGCACGTATTCACAGGGAGGAACTGAAAAAGGAGAATTTGGATGGGGGAAGAAGGGACGGGGGCATATGGCGCAGAGGGAGAAATTGAGGGACACGCATGCCGAAACAACAGCTCGAGGAGGGAACGCCCACACCACCCTGCGTCTGCTGCCTGCTGGCAGTGCTCGCTCGAAGGACCCATGCCCGTCGGCCGGGCCTCGGCTGCGCCTCCGCCCCGTCCTGCTCGTCCTCCTCCCGCTCTTTAACACGAAGCCAAGACGAGATCTCTGAGATCTGAGATCAGGCGGCTCTGAGATCTGAGATCTGAGATCTCTGAGATCTCTGAGATCTGAGATCTGAGATCTCGGGCGCCGCGGCCTTCTCGGAGCGTTCCAGAACGCACTGAGAGCGTCCCGGAATGCTCTGGGACGAATATATCCTCATCCTGGCCCCGTCCGACCTACCCCCCCTTCCGGTCCTCCATGTCCGTCACGGGCCTCAGTTCGTCTGGACAAGGGTCTCCTCGTGCCAAGTGCCTGTTGCACGGAGGGGCGCATGCAAAAAAGTCAGACAGGACATGCTGGACGAATGAAGACAACTACGACAGCGGTGACGAGTGACGGACGCTGGCTACGGCTAAGTGTGGGATAATCAAATGCCAGCCGTGGGATCGAGTAGCGGGGCAAGCTGAATATTGTTGAGCGAAACTGATCGGAATCAAGCAAGAGTTCACTGCCTCAGCTGGAAAGAATGGACAGAAGAGGGAACTGTGCAAAATGTGGATGGGCGGGATGGAGGGTGAAGAGTGCATACATGGAGCTGGAGGAGAGAGATCGAGAGAGAGAGGAGAGTGCCAGAGGCTTCTCGCCCAGAGGAGCCTTGTTGTTTGATCTACTTTGGTTTCGAACTCCAGCCAGAAATGTGTGTTAGTGCTGCGGGTGTCGAGTTTCCCGTCTGAATGTTGTTGTGAATGTTGCCAGTGTGAGCTATCCCGCCAGAGTTTGCGCTTAGTTGTTGGTTTCGAATTTCTCGCCCGACACGGGGAAGCCCTGGCGCGGATGCAAGAGAGCCGCGCGGAGCGCCAAAAGCTTGTGCTTATGACGTTTTTCGCTTCTGCGACACTCGGCCCCCGATCTCCCCTGAGTAGGCAAGCGCGTTCCACTGCTCGCAAAGTAAGTACTCGCAAATGGCCTGGATCCGCCATGGGTTAGGTCGGGCTTGTCCCCCTACAGGCGGATGCTGGACGAAAAATCAACAATACTCCCAACATACTCCAAAAATGTGCAATAAGAATAAAACAAAATTGTCCGCTGGCAATTTTCTGACTATTTCTGAACATCCCTCCTGTAGAGGGACGTGCCCGACTTAAGTCCAAGCCTCCGTCCCCGTGTAGAGGGACAGGGACTCAAGTCTTGATGCTCAAAAATATTCAAAACATCGTCCCCGGACTAGTTTTGTGGACTATTTTTGAACATTCCTCCTGCATAGGGACGTGCCCGACTTAAACCCTGGGGGATTTACAGTGGGGGCTCGGCCACAAGAAACCTCCGCAAGAAACCCAACCCTGAAATCCGCGATTTGCTCAGTGAAAACCCAAACTTGTCGATCGGAAACCGTCAAGATCTTATTGGGGGGCCCATCGAAATCCAAGAAACCCAGGGCACCCTGGCAAAATCCAACTGGTTTCTTGGCACGCGCCCCCACTGTACTGCGGACCGGCTCCCCGAGGGCGGGGAACAAGCGGTGCCCGCTGCCAGAGGGCGGCCCCTGGGCACGCGACGCCGGCTTTGTGCCAAGCCGTCGTGGCTGTCGTCGCCCCCGCAGTCGTCGTCGTCGTCGTCGTCGTCGTCGTCGTCGTCGTCGTCGTCGTCGTCGTCGTCGTCGTCGTCGTCGTCGCCCCCGCAGTCGTCGTCGTCGTCGTCGTCGTCGTCGTCGTCGTCGTCGTCGTCGTCGTCGTCGTCATCCGTCGTCGTCGTCGTCGTCGTCGTCGTCGTCGTCGCCGCCGCCGCCGCCGCCGTCGTCGTCGTCGTCGTCGTCGTCGTCGTCGTCGTCGCCGCCGCCGCCGCCGCCGTCGTCGTCGTCGTCGTCGTCGTCGCCGTCGTCGTCGTCGTCGTCGTCGTCGTCGTCGTCGTCGTCGTCGTCGTCGTCGTCGTCGTTTCTTGGCACACGCCCCCGCTGTACGAGGCACGTGTTTCTGTTACCCGGTCGGTGACCGAGGGCGGCGGCAGCCTCGGGGGGCTCTCCGGCAGCGCGGCTGCTGCCGAGCACTCCCCTGTGGAGGAGGAGGAGGAGGAGGAGGAGGAGGAGGAGGAGGAGAAGCTGAGGGAGGGGAGGAGGAGGAGGAGGATGAGGAGGATGAGGAGGAGGGAGGAGGAGAGGAGGGAGGGGGAGGGAGGGAGGAGGATGAGGAGGAGGAGGAGGAGGAGGAGGAGGAGGAGAAGAAGGAGGAGAAGGCCGGCCCTCGAACGCAGTGCCGGGAGGAGCAGCCCGAGGTTCCGTGCCGGCACGCCTCTCCTCCCCTCCTCCTCCTCCTCCCGCTCCCACTCCTCCTCCTCCTCTCCTCCTCCTCCTCCTCCTCCTCCTCCTCCTCCTCCTCCTCTCCTCCTCCTCCTCCTCCTCCTCCTCCTCCTCCTCCTCCTCCTCCTCCTCCTCCTCCTCCTCCTCCTCCTCCCTCCTCCTCCTCCCATCCCTCCTCACCTCCCCTCCCTCAGCTACTCCTTCTCCTCCTCCTCCTCCTCCTCCTCCTCCTCCTCCTCCTCCTCCTCCCCTCCTCCTCCTCCTCCTCCCTCAGCTCCTCCTCCTTCTCCTCCTCCTCCTCCTTTTCCTCCTCCTCCCTCTCCTCCTGCTACTCCTCCTCCTCCTCCTCCTCCTCCTCCTCCTCCTCCTCCTCTTCCGCCTCCCCCGTCATCCACCGTCACATCAAGGACCACCACCTCGCCGGCACGCCTCTCGCACCGATGGCGATCGGTCAGTCTGCCGCCGAGCAACGGCCACAGCTCATCTTGTCTCTGGCGGAGCCGTGCCTGCGCGCAGATGGACAATGTCGCATCGAAACGCACGTTATGTCTGTATATTAAAACATACATACATACACAGTTTGGTTTACACAAATCTGTGTGCAAACAAATAAACACCTGAAAAAAAACACAAATCCTTGCGGCACCAAGACGATGAATGAGCAATTCTGGAGCAGAATGACCAGCAAGCCCTTCCAGCAGCTGCAAGAGTCAAGGGCGAAACCGAGAATGGGAACAAAATCTCGAGGATGCAGGAGCGGAGACTGAGGATGGGGGCAGCCCAAAAAGAAGGGTTTGGTAGGAGGTTCCTCCTCCTCCTCCTCCTCCTCTTCCTCCTCCTCCTCCTCCTCCTCACTCCTCCTCCCGCTCCTCCTCCTCCCCTCCTCCTCCTCCTCTCCTCCTCGTCCTCCTCCTCCTCCTCCTCCTCCTCTTCCGCCTCCTCCGTCGTCCACCTCTTCCTCCTCGTCCTCCTCCCCTGGATCCCTCCCTTCCTCTCTCACCTTCCTCCTCATCCTCCTCTTCCTCCCCTCCTCTTCTTCCTCCTCCTCCTCCTCGCCCTCCTCCTCCTCCTCCTCCTCCTCCTCCTTCTCATCCTCCTCCCCTTTCTCCTCCTCCTCCTCTCACTCCTCCTCCTCCTCCTCCTCCTCCTCCTCCTCCTCCCCTCTATGCTTCCCTTTCTCGATGTCTCACTTTCCATGTCCTCTGTACTGACTCCCGCCGCCAGAGACGCCTCTTTGCACCTGTCGTCCAGAGGGCGACAGACTCCCAAGCTGTGGCTCCGGCGAGACCCAGTGGGAGATGCTCTGATACGCACGGGAAAATGGCGGTGCGCCGGCCCGACAAGAGAGGAGATCCCACTCCCTCCCTTCCTCCTGCATTACCCATCACTCCTCCGTCCTCCCTTCGTCCCTCCTCCTCTTTCCTCAATGCACCTCTCCTCGCTTCCGCATCCTCTATCCCCCATCATTTCTGCGAGATTCGTACACTTGTTGAAGGGAACCGCTACAGTGTCCGGAGTGAGGCAGAAATGTGACACCTTTCGCAGCAGCTGCCAGGTCCATCTGTGAGCCGATGGACGGGGTCAACGACGCCCGATTGCTGCTCCACACCACCATCGGACCATCTACGAAGACAGCCAGCGGCTGCCTCGTGTCACTCTTGTGACAGCTGCTTCAGCAGACACGCACGCAAAGATCACGCATGTTCCCGTGAGCGGTTACTTCAGATTTCACAATAAAAGGGGGGTGGTCTGATTTGGGATGGGGTCAGATTTGAGCTGTCTTGGAGGGTTCCAGTGGGTCTGGGCAAAAAGCCGCCCTTCATGGCTTGTTTGGGGGGGTCTGGAATTGCCCGTCTGTGAGGGTTGTGACCCCCTTCCCTTTATGGCGAAATCTGGAATACTTTTTGATGGCCATGCGACGGCAGACTGTCTCTTCAGTTGCGTCTATACAAGTGGACACGGGCGCCAACACCTGCAATACTGTACACACCGGCTGTTCTTGCATTACCGTCTGCAGGTGGCTTCACCTGAAGGGGCCCCAGGACACACAAATAAATACACACAAATAAAACTATTCCCCATATTTCCTATATTTTCTAGGTTTCTGTCTTCCCCCCCCACTTCCCATATTTTCCTATATTTTCTGGGGAATCGACGATTCATTGTGTCTGTGTGTTTTTTCCCCTCCTGATCACCAAGGTCTGGCCACAGGGGCGTACGGCTGGACCCGGGATAGAAGAACACCCTCCAAGAACACGAGACCCTCCGCCGGGCCAAGCCGAAGAACCGTCGAGGGCACCCTCCCCCAGGATGCACCAGAACGTCTACCGAATACGCAGCACATCAGGGCGCCCTCCCCGAATCGACCGCGATCGCCGACCTAGAAAGGAGAAGAACAAAAACGCCATGACCATAACCTTTTTGGCGCTCCGCGCGGATTTCTGGGATCTGCGCATTGACCCCCCCACTGGCGCGCGGAGCGCGCCAGGGGCGGCGCCGGAGGCGCCGTCGGGTGGGGGGCCCAGCGCGGATCCAAGAAATCCGCGCGGAGCGCCAAAAGTGTATGTTTATGGCGTTACGTCTTCTTCGAATACCTCGGTCCGACCTCGGTCCGAATTGCTGCCCGAGGCGCTGCTCTCTGGGCCGATTTGCGGTCCGGCCTCGGTCCGATTTGCGGGCCGTTCCACATCGAACGATTCTGGGTCACCCGCGACGTTCAACGTTGAACGCCGCTGGCGGGGTCGCCGCCGGTCGACACGACACGAACCTGCCTAGACGAGCGCGTTCCACTACTCGCAGAGCAGCTACTCGCAAATGGCCTGGCTCCGCCGCGGGGGATATACAGTAAATGATATCGAGGGTAACTCGGAAGCCGGGCAAGGGCTGCTAAATCCGTGGCTGCTAAAATCGACCTCCGGGAAGTTGTCTTCGTCCTTCCGGGAAGAAGCCCGTTGACTGTTTCGCGTGCCGCGCCTCATTCCGGGAAGTTGTTTTTCCCTTCCGGGAGGGCCGTTTTAGCAGCCACGGTTTTAGCAGCCCTCGCCCAGCTTCCGAGTAACATTGCTTTTTCGGGCGTTTGCGAGTAGGCACTTTGCAAGTAGAGGAACGCGCCCGGTGACTACCGTACTCTCCCGTGGCCGCCCGGATCCCACGGGATCGGAGGCGGAGGTCGCCCACGAGCCCTGGCCTCCCCGCGGGCCGTGGCCGCGTGCCCGCCCGCGTGTTCTGTCGAGCTGCGCGCACGTCATGCTCCACTCGACCTCGCTCCCTCCCACTCCTCAGCACATTGTCGCTCAGGCACACTCACAGTCATGCTTTCCCTCCTCCTCCTCCTCCTCCTCCTCCTCCTCCTCCTCCTCCTCCACCTCCTCCACCTCCTCCTCCTCCATCAGCTCCTCCTCCTCCCCCTCCCCCTCCTCCTCCTCCTCCTCCTCCTCCTCCTCCTCCTCCTCCAGCTCCTCCTCCCCCATCGCACCATTCGCACCCCCAGACGTGTGCGCAGCGCGGGCCAGGCGCCTCGCCCGAGGCCTCCACGCCACGTGTGGCCCGGACGCTCGAGAACAGGCGGCATCTCACGGCGGGCGGGTGGTTTTCAAAACGGGCTCTCACGTCAGCGCCGCGCTTTGCCGTGCAAGAGGCTTGCAAGAATTTCACAGACGGAGGGCGGACAAGCGGGCAAGCGGCCTGCAGTCTGGGCGCCGCGGGGGCACCGGAGGCTGGCGCTGGGGCGCCACTAGTGGTGGTCAAGACGGAGGGCGGGTCGGTCTCGAAATGTGACTCTCGCCTTCGCGCCGCGCACCGTCGTCTTCGAAGTTTGTACAGGTCTCAACTGCCAGGCGCGGGTCCAACAACGTCGTCCCTGCTTCGAGGGGACGCCTCTTCCCTCTGACCCCTTCCCGAGCGAAGGGAGGGCGGTCCCGGGAGGGGGTCTCTGGGGGTGTCGCAGTCCGGGGGGTCGTGCCCCCCCCACCCCGGGCGGTCCCCGCGGGCAGAGGGACCAGGGGGATCTCAAGACCCCTCCCCGCGCCTCCCCCGTGTGGGCCCGAGCAGATGGGGTCGGAGGATCGCTCCGCATCGCCAATGCATCGGCGCCGGTGGGGTCCCTGGGGTCGTCGCTCCCCATCCCCCCGGGGGGCGGTCCCCGTGGACAGAGGGACAGGGGGATCTCAAGACCCCTCCCCCCGCATCCCCCGTGTGGACAAGTAGGGGCCTCCTAGATTCGGGGGCGTGCAAACATGGATGCGGGCGCCAAATCCATGGATCGGGGGAGGTGCCCTCCCCAAAATGCGGCTGGTGGCGCCTCGTTCGGCGGCGTCAATCAGCGATTTCATATGGAAACGGGACCCGTCGCTAATCCACGCCCCCTTAATCCATGCTTGCGATCGCCTGATAGATGGGGTCCGAGCACATGGGGTCGGAGGATCGCTCCGCATCGCCAATCCATCGGCGATGTATCGCCGATGCGTCGCCGACGTCGGTGGTGTATCGGCGACGCCGGCGTGGAGAAAATCGGGCTCCGCATCGAGCCGCATCGGCGATGCATCAGCGATGCGGCGCGGTCCTCCGACCTCATCTACTCCGACCCCATCTAGGAGGCCTAGAACAAGGGGACCCCCCCGCTCAACCCAGACGCTCCCCCCCCAAATGCTCTTATCTGCTGTTCTGGGGTGCTGCATCTTTTCCCACATGCCTCCAAGCGCCTTCGGATCCGCTCCGAGACAGCTTCAAGTGGCCACGGAGCTTCCCAAAGCGTCCCCCAAGAGGCCCAACAGAGCCCAACTGGTTCCCAAGAGGGCCTTAAGACGGGCTTCAGAGCGCCAGCGTCGTCGTGGTCGCCACCGCCGCCGCCGTCGCCGTCGTCCAGCTTCAGGGTCGGCGACAACGGCCATCAGGCCTTCAGAAAAACACGATGGAGGACTCAGGAAGCAACAATCACGTGGATCCGCGGCGTTGAGGTCCCATGAACTGCTGCGTTTTGGCACGACTGAAAAGTATCAGACGGTTGTCTTCCAATGGGGTACTTCCCAGCATGAAAATAAACATCTCCGGGACCTACGAAAGAGGGAACTCGGAGGGAGGGTTTATTGCAACATCCATGGTTCTGGTTCGTCTTGGGTTTACCCTGGTCGGCTTACCCTGGTCATCCTCCTCCGCCTCCTCCTCCCTGCTTCTCTTCCTTCTTCTCCTCCTCCTCCTCCTTCTCATGCTCTTCCTCCTCATCCTCCTCCTCGTTGTCCTCCTCCTGCCATTTCTGCTCTCCTCCTTCTCCTCCTCTTCCTGCTTCTCTTCCTCCTCCTACTTCTCTTCCTCATGCTCCTCCTCCTCAACACTCCTCCTCCTCAACCCTCCTCCTCCTCCTCGCCCTCCTCCTCCTCCTCCTCGACCTCCTCCTGCCAGTCCTCCTCTCTTCTTTCTCCTCCCCCTCCTCCTCCTTCTCCTCCTCCTCCTCGTCCTCCTCCCCCTCCTCGTCCTCCTTCTCCTCCTCCTCCTCCTCCTCCTCCTCATCCTCCTCTGACCCCTCCTCCTCGTCCCTCCTCCTCCGACTCCTCGTTCGTCCTCGTCCTCCTCTGGACCCCATCCTCCTCCCCTCCTCCTCTCCTCCTCCTCCTCCTCCTCCTCCTTCTCACACCCTCCTCCTCCACCTACCCCTCCTCTTTCCCTCCACCTCCTCCTCATCATCATCATCCTCCTCCTCCTCCTCCTCATCCTCCCCTCCTCCTCCTCCTCCTCCTCATCCTCCTCGCCTCCTCCTTCTCCTCCTGCTGCTCCTCCTCCTCCTCCTCCTCCTCCTCCTCCTCCTCCTCCTCCTCCTCCCCCCCTCCCCTTCCTCCTGCACCTCCTCCTCCTCCTCTTCCTCCGTTTCCTCCTCCGCCTCCTCCTCCTGCACCCTTCTCCTCCTCCTCCTCCTCCTCCTCCTCCCCTCCTCCTCCTCCTCCTCCTCCTGCTCCTCCTCCTCCTCATCCTCCTTTTCTCCATTGTTGTTCGCGCCGTATCACTAGTTGTTATACCCGTAATACAAACATCAGCGTGATTATTAGTATTCGTCGTCTTCATGTGATGCTTATTATTATTCTTAGTATTATTATTCCTCCTCCTCCGCACCCCATCATCATCCTCATCCGCCCTCTCCCTCACCCTCCTCCGGGAGCTCCACACCCTACCCCAACAGCAGTACCCCTCGCCCGCACGGAGCGTGGCCGCAGCGCGCTCAACGCTCAGATCAGCGCGCTGAACTGGTGCAGATTCCAGGCCGCCTGGCACTTGGGCGCGAAAGTGTAATCGTACCTGGCGGGTGGCGGGGCGAGGTGGGGCCGGTCTGCCCCACCTCCTCTTTTGCGTGTGTCTATGTTTCTCCTCATCCTCCTCCTGCTTGTTTTGGCCCTCCTCCTCCTCCTCCTCTTCCTCCTCCTCCTCCTCCGCGCCTCCCTCGTCATCGTCATCATCGTGCTCCTCCTCGTTCTCCTCCTCCTCCTCGTCCTCCTCCTCCTCCTCCTCCACACCGTCCTCCTCCACCTCCTCCACCTCCTCCTTCCCCTCCTCCTCCTCATCCTCCTCCTCCTCCTCCTCCTGCTCGTCGTCGTCGTCGTCGTCTTCGTCTCCTCCTCCTCCTCCTCCTCTCCCCTCTCCTCCTCCTCCTCTCCTCCTCCCCCTCCCCCTCCTCCTCCACCTCCTCCTCCTCCCTCGTCGTCACCGTCTTTCTGCTCGAACTCCCAGTCATCCTCGTTAACTTCCTCCTCCTCCTCCTCCTCCTCCTCTCCTCCTCCTCTCTTCCTCCGCCTCTCCTCCTCCTCTCCTCCTCCTCTCTCCCCCTCCCTCTCCTCCTCCTCCTCCTCCTCCTCTAATCCTCCCCCCTCCTCCTCCTCCTCCTCGTCCTCGTCCTCGCCTCCCTCCTCCTCCTCCTCCTCTCCTCCTCCTCCTCCTCGCCCTCCCCCCTCCTCCTCCTCCTCCTCCTCCCCTCCTCCTCCTCATCCTCCTCCTCCTCCTCCTCCTCCTCCTTTTCCTGCTGCTCCTCCTCCTCCTCCTCCTCCTCCTCCTCCTCCTCCTCCTCCTCCTCCTCCTCCTCCGCTTCCTCCTTCTCATCCCTCCCTCCCTGCCTCGCTCCCTCCCAAGGGCGGACCTGGCGGGCGAATGATCCTGGAAAGGGGTGTACTCCATCACGCCTGCTGCGTGCACGATGCCGCTGAGCCCGCCACGGTACTGTACCTTCTTCTTGTCGGTCAGCATCTCCAGCGCATCCTCAACGGTCATGGCCTTCTTGATCTTTACCTTCAGAAGATCAGACGTGCGCGTCAACATAGACGTTTGGAGGTCCCCGCGGAGGTCCAGGATCAACGCTGGACGCTGGACCCCCCCTCCCTGGCGAGCGGATCGCGCCAGGGGCGGCGCTGGAGGCGCCGCCGGGGGGGGGGCGTCCAACACCGACCCAAGAAATCAGCGCACCAATCCGAGAGTCTATGTTGATCCCCAGACCTCTCCCGGGGGGGGCGCTCCGACTGGAACCTTCGAGGTGCATCCCGCCGTGGAGACGAGGGCTGCCCCCCCACTCGCTCACTCAGGCCATGCGTCCAGCTGGCCATCGCTCGGGCGTCCATTCCCTGTGTTTTTATTCGGTTTCGTGCGTGTTTTTTTTTCGCCAGATGATCAAGGATGCTCCTCGATGGCCGTCGCCGAAGGGAAAATGCACACGTCCAAGCGATGCCAGGCCAGCAGGGCGCGCCGGCACGACAACCAAGTTGGGCCATTGCAAGGGGAGCAGGAAGTCGCATGTATGCTTGAAGGCCTGGAAATGGGCACCAACACCAAAACATGGGGTTGCCTCTACAGGGGGAAGATGATCCTGGATTTCGGTGCTGGTGGTAATATGTCGGTCACCCTGGAAGCCAGAATATGATGACCACCATCACCGAGATTGGGATCTTCATCCCTCGGTGGAGGCACACCGCCGACCTTGGTGTTGGTGTCCACCTCTGGGCCTGCGGTATGCGGCACAACGCAATGGAAGGCACAGCTAGGCGAAGGCGAGGCAAGGGCAGCGGCATCGAAAACGAGGCAAGGGCAGCGGCAGCGGTACCGTTGCCCCGTGGCTGAGGAGGAGGCGGAGGAGGAGGAGGAGGAGGAGGAGGAGGAGGAGGAGGAGGATGAGGAGGAGGAGGAGGAGGAGGAGAAGGGAGGATAGGAGGGAGAGAGGAGGGAGAGAGGAGGAGAGGAGGGGAGGGCAGGGGGAGGGGGGAGGGGGAGGGGAGGGGGAGGTGGGGAGGGGAGGTCGGGTCACAACTCGGCCCTCGGGCGGCCGCTCGGAGCGACCCGGGCACCTCCCGAACGCTCTCGGCGGGGCGCAGCGGCCAGAGGGCACCCCGCGGCGGGCAGGAGCCGCCGAGGACCGACGAGACTGCCCGAACGCCTCGAAACCCCGAGACTCCGCACCTCCTGCGACAGACCTGGCCCGTTTTCTGCCTGCCCGCCCGCCCCGCCGGCCCTGGCCTCCCGCCTGGTTGCGTTCGTCGCCGTCTGCCTGCTTCTCCCCTCCCCGCCCCCTTCCGGCGGACCGCGCTGCCTGCCTAGAACCACGAGGCGGGCCGCTGAGCAAAGCAGTGCACGAACGTTCGTTCTGTTGTGCACGGTTTTTGAAGCATGTTTGCGACCGACCTTGCTGTCCGCACCCTATCCCTAAGATGGGCGAGCAAAAAGCGAGGACAATCTTAGAGATAGGCCCTCAGAAACTGAGGGAATCCTTAAGATCGGCATCGAGGTGAGGTGATGTCAAACATAGTTGGGGGGCGGAAAGATACGGATACGTGTTGTCCCCGGACCTCTCTTGGGGTGCGTTCTGACCAGAATTTCGAGGCGAATCCAGCGGTGACAACGAGGATTCCCCAGGAGGACCAGGAAAGGCCGAACACGACGGGGGGCAACACGTGTCCGTATCTCTTTCTCCCCCGACATAGGGATAGGGATATGTTCCAAACTGGTAAACCTTGCTGTCCGCACCCATGGCAGGTGCGTAGGCGACCGGCTGCACCACGGGCGCGGGGCCGGCGGCCGCCGCGGCCGCGCGGCAGCTGCTCGGGCCCGCGGGCTGCAGCCTCCGGCGCTGCCTCTTCGGGAGCGGCCAAGAGGGGGGGGTCCAAG
>CAUYUJ010006467.1:5911-15911 GCA_963575745.1 Prorocentrum cordatum
ATCATCATCATCATCATCATCATCATCATCATCATCATCATCATCAGCAGCATCATCATCATCATCATCAGCATCATCATCACCATCAATATCACCATCACCATCACCATCACCATCACCATCACCATCACCACCATCAGCATCATCATCAGCAGCAGCAGCAACATCATCATCATCATCAGCAGCAGCATCAGCAGCATCAGCATCATCATCATCATCATCATCATCATCATCATCATCATCATGATCATCATCATCATCATCATCATCATCATCAGCGGCATCGGCATCGTCATCGTCATCGTCATCGTCATCGTCATCATCAGCATCAGCATCAGCATCAGCATCATCATCATCATCCTAATCAACACCATCATCATCCTAATCAGCATGATCATCATCATTATCATCATCATCATCATCATCATCAGCATCAATCATCATCGTCATCATCATCAGCATGATCATCACCGTCACTATCGTCATCATCAGCAGCAGAAGCAGCAGAATCAACATCATCATCAGCAGCATCAGCAGCATCAGCAACAGCATCATCATCGTCATCATCAGCAGCATCATCATCAGCAGCATCATCATCATCATCCTCATTCCCGTCCTCCTTGTCCTCCTCCTGATTATCCTCCTCCTTCTTTCCTAATTGCTTATTAGAATATACTCTCATTACCCACTCTGTCCGGCCGATAGCAATCCCATTCGAGAGGTCCCATCCTGATTGTAAAAAGAAGCCATACAAAGATTCCGCTGTTCCCAACATGGCCTGTCTTGTCGTCGACGATGCGAAATGCGTTTCAGGAGTGGGACGCGGCGCATATTGCGCGCGGACGTCAATCCGGGCCCTCCCATCCTGACTGTAAAAATCAATACAAAAGTCTCCCCTTTTCCTGTAAACACGGCCTGTCTTGTCGTCGACGATGCGAACCGCGTAGCAGGAATGGGGCGCGGCGCACATCGCGTGCGGACGTTCGGGGTAACCCCAAGCGGGAGGGGCCATCCTACCTTTCAAAAACCAATATCAAGTCGGCATGTTTCTTATCATCGAGGACTTTCTTGTCGTCGGTTTTGCGAAATGCGTGGCAGGAATGGGGCGCGGTGCGCATCGCACGCGACAATGCGAAATGTCGTTCCAACTTCGGCGCCGCGCGCATGTGTTCTGAAAGTTGCACTCCCGCTAAGGCGCGGCGCACATTTTTCGCTCGCCTATTCGTCTAGCGCCTAGGGCCCCCTGGGGCCTCCCAGGGTTTCCTGGAACATCCTGAAACTTCCCGGGGCTTCCCCAGGGCCTCGTGGATACTCCTGAGGCATCCTGGGGATTCCTGGGGTTCCCCGGGGCTTCCTGACACCTCCTAGGGCTTCCTGACACCTCCTGGCTTCCTGGGCCCTCCTGAAGCCTCCTGGGGGTTCCTGGGGTTCGCTGGGGCTTCCTGCAACCTCCTGGGGCCTCCTGAGGCCTACTGGGGCCTCCTCAGGCTTCCCGAGGCCTCCTCGGCTCGTGCTGACATGCCAGCGCAGTCTTTGAGACGCGCAAGGAATTTCCCATCGGTAACCGCCATCGCGGCTGCATCAGCTGTGGCGAACCACCTTGCCGATCTGACTTCGACCCCCAGTTGCGCCAGCACTGCTTCTTATGTTGTGGGAGGGCGGGTGGAATGGGCATGCCATGCTTGACTCGTTCGAGCTGGCTAGCTTGACTCCTACTCTTACTCCTACTCCTACTCCTCCTCCCCGATCCTCCATATCCTCCTCATCCTCATCCTCCTCCTCGTCGTGTTCCTCCCCCTCCTCATCATCATGGATTTCCCACCCTCCTGCTTCTCATACCCCTCATCCTCCTCCACACCCTTGGTATCAAGTACAACTGCAACAATGGACGGGCTGGTTTCCAAAACTGGGACTCTCGCCTTATCGTCGCGCCCGTTCGTCTTCGAGTATGCAAAAAAAGGCGACAGGATTCGCTTTCAAAGTGGAGTTGCCGTCGTTTTGCGGCACACGTTCGTCTGAAATGACTGTCACTACTACACGGGTAGAGCACATGTAGTTGTCAACTGGGGCTCTCGCCTTAGCGCCCCGTACACTTGCATTACAAGTTTGCAAACGTTACAAGGATGGAGGGCGGCTGCTTTTCAAAATGGGGCCCTCGCCTCAGCGCCGCGCAGAATCGTCTTAAAAGTTTGCTGAAACTCAAAGAATGAAGGACTGCTCCGCTTCAGAATTGGGCTCACGCGATTCCAAACATTGCAACCGTGCCAAACATTAACACGGATGGAAAGGCTGTCCTTTTCAAAACGGTGATATCGCAGGATACCGAGTTGAACTGTCTAATCATAGTTTGGCGCATTCCTGACCGTGCGAATGACATGGTGAAAGACATGTCATTCTCAAAAACGGTGCTCTCGCCAGAATAACACGCCCATAGGGTACTGGTCACTCAACGGGGCGCTTCTTGTAGTGACGAGGAAGGCTTGTATGGACTTCTGAGGACGGGACTTGGGAAGCGAGTGTGGATTGCAGCATCGTGGATGCATCCTGGATTTCCTCTGGTCCTCCTCCTCCTCCTGAAACTCCTCGTCCTCGTCCTCCCCCTCCTCCTCCTCCTCCTCCTCCTCCTCCTCCTCCTCCTCCTCCTCCCCCTCCTCCTCCTCCTCCCCCTCCTCCTCCTCCTCCTCCTCCTCCTCCTACTCTTCCGGATCCTCTCGCGTCGCCTTCGCCTTTTGGTCAGTATGCCCCTCGCATCCTCGACGCGTGCACCAATTACAGCTGTTCGCGGCGCTGCTCCACGTGGTATCCACGTTATGAGTACACACTGTGCCCCGCCAAGCTGACAATACGCACCTGGGTCTTCACCCTCGCTCCTCCAGCGTGCCGTTCAGGCATCAGTGTTCGCTTTGGGTGTGCAAAGTCAGAGCCATAATTTAGTAATTGTTGTGTGCGTCTGTGTGTGGTTGTTGTGTCACGTTGTGTTTGTTATGTTCCGTCCGGTGCTTTTTGTGTGTGAATGTTGTGTGTGTGTGTGTTGCGTTGTGTTGTTTTGTTTTTTTGTGTGTGTTTGTGTTTTTTTTTGTGGGAGGGATCTGCCGCGGTCGATCGCTCCGGGGGGTTCGACTGCCGCCCCGGCGCGGATCGCCCCTGCCAAAAATCCCTCAAAAGGGGGAGCTTAGGCGGGGGCTTTTCCCTTAGGCGCCCCCGCTCGCCTGGGAGGGTGCGGGGGGTCCTGGATCGCCCCGGGGGGGTCCAGGACGGGCCGACTCGCCTGGGGGTGGTCGGTCCGAGCGGTGGAGTCGCCCAGGGGGGTCTCCACCGCTCAGTTCCTGCACGAGTCGCCCGGGGTGGTCTCGCGCGGGAACAGCCCTCGCGAATCGCCCAGGGGGGTTTCGCGGGGGCGAAGTAGCCCGGGGGGCGCCTCAAAGGACAGCGCACGGCGCGAAGGATTCACGCGAATCTTTCGCAGGACTCTCGCGAATTTTTCGCGGGGGGCCCGGACTCTCGCGAATTGTTCGCGGGAGGCGCAACGGTCTGGACAGTCGCGCAGGGGGGAGGGGAGGTCCGATGCCAAAGCCTCGAGGGCCACCTCTGGGGCCAAGCGAATGACGGACAATTGGAGCAGGGAGCGGCTGAGGATAGAGAAGGGGGGCGAAGGATAGGAGCCGGAGGGGAGCGCGAGCGGCGCACCGAGGAGCAGAAGCGGAGAGAAAGGGAGTTCTCCGGTTGATCAGACCAAGAAAAAGGCGAGGTTGATGCCTAAATTAAGGATCTGACTTTGCACACAAAATTCACTTGTGTGCTGGGCTGCGCCTAGTGAATAGGGGCGGCTTCGCTCGACGCCGGTAGTGATAAAGCTCTCTGTGAGCGGGGCTGTGTTACGCGACAATCGTGTTGTTGCTGATCAGGGCTTTATTCCAAGTGACAGACGTCGAGCGCTGTCATCCGCGTGCACACCAGCGCGGCTACTCTGTGTTTTGCGGGACTCTTGGGGATGCTGAGTTCTGGCTGCTTGCCGCATAATGCCTGGAGGTCTGCGGACCCGTCGTATGTCTGCGTGGAGGCGCCTGGAGGCTTCCACCGACCTCCAGAAGCCAAGTGGCCGAAACGTCAAAAAAAAACGCCGTCGCCATTGTCGTCGTTAAGTCGTCGTCTCCCGTCTCCTCGTGCTGCTCATCCTCCTCCTCCAAGCCTGCCCTCTCCTCTGTACTACTCCGCTTCCTCCTCGAATTCTGCTCCTCCTGCTCTTCCTCCTCATCATCATCATCCTCCTCCACCTCCTACTCGTCATACTCGTCACCATCTCCTCCCGACTTCCTCTTTAACTTATCCATCACAATGCTTCACCTCCTGCCTGTCAAGTCCCTCCTTCTCATCCCCTTCCCGATCTGGTTCAAGATGATCGCCTCATTATCATCATCATCATCATCATCATCATCATCATCATCATCATCATCATCATCATCATCATCATCATCATCATCATCATCATCATCATCATCATCATCATCATCATCATCATCATCATCATCATCATCATCATCATAATCATCATCATCATAATCATCATCATCATCATCATCATCATCATCATCATCATCATCATCATCATCATCATCATCATCATCATCATCATCATCATCATCATCATCATCATCATCATCATCATCATCATCATCATCATCATCATCATCATCATCATCATCATCATCATCATCATCATCATCATCATCATCATCATCATCATCATCATCATCATCATCGTCGTCGTCGTCGTCATCATCATCATCATCAGCATCAGCATCAGCATCAGCATCATCATCATCATCATCATTTCCGTCACCATCACCAGCACCAGCACCATCACCATCATCATCATCATCATCATCATCATCATCATCATCATCATCATCATTTCCGTCACCATCACCAGCACCAGCACCATCACCATCATCATCATCATCATCATCATCATCATCATCATTTCCGTCACCATCACCAGCACCAGCACCATCACCATCATCATCATCATCATCATCATCATCATCATGATCATGATCATCATCATCATTGTCGTCTTCGTCGTCGGCGTCGTCATCGTCATGGTCATGGTCATTGTCAGCATCGTCATCGTCATCGTCGTCGTCGCCATCATCACGATCGTCGTCCTCATCATCACGATCATCATCATCATTGTCATCTTCATCATCAGAATCATCATCATCATCATCCGCATCATCAGCATCATCATCTCCGTCACCATCACCAGCACCAGCACCATCGCCATCATCATCATCATCATCGTCGTCGTCGTCGGCGTTGTTATCGTCATGGTCATGGTCATGGTCATTGTCAGCATCGTCGTGGTCATCGTCGTCGCCATCGTCGCAATCGTCGTTGTCATAATAATCATCATAAACATCATCAGCATCATCATCATCAACAACATCGTCATCATCATCGCCATCATCAACAACATCGTCCTTTACAGCACCCCGCTCTTCCCTGTTCCCCACTCTACGTATCCGATTACTCCCTCCTCACTCCTCCCCGATCATTCATTGTCTTCCTCCTTCCCCTCCCCCTTATCACCATGTACGTCGTTCCCCTCCATTTCCCTCTCCCCCGTTCCCCTCCATCCTTGCTCATAACATTCCTACCGTACCCCCTCATGTGTCCCTCCTCCCCTTTCACCATTACCAGCCAGCTTGTGGTGTAGATCAGCGCTTCGATGCCTGTGACACTGCATATCAAACATTCGTATACATATGTGTACGATCACATGTAATTAGATAGATCAGAGTCCTACGCCACAAAATTTCGCTGACCAACCACGCTTTGACAGCGACATAGCGATTATGCGCTTTATCAGTACGTGAATGTGTGCTTTCTCTCACAGGTCATCGAGCCGAATATTAAGACTTTCTAGACCCCCACGAATGCAATACCGTCCTCCCTCCTCGCTCTGCTCCTCCCCCTCCTCTTCCCGCTCCTCCACTTCCTCCTCCGCCTCCTCCTCCTCCTCCTCCTCCTCCTCCTCCCCTCCTGCATCTCTGCACTTTCCTCCTCATCCTCCCCGACCCTCCCTCCCTATGTTCCTCCCTCTCTTCTCCGCCTCTTCCCTCCCTGTCCATTCTCCCCCTCCACATCCTTCGCGTCTGCTGCTGCCTCTCCCCCCACCCTCCTCTTCTTCGTCTTCCTTGCCTCCTTCCCTCCCGCCTCCTCCTTCGCCGTTCCGCCCCCCCTCCCACCCTCATCCCTCGCTCCTTCCTGGTCCCAGAGGACACGGCACCATCAAGGGGGCCTTGTTTTGGTGCTGGTGCAGCCTCGAGACCACGCCCTGGCTCTCGGCCACGGTCCGGGGGCCGGTGGGCGACGAACGAGGCGGAGGAGGAGGCGGACGACGACAACGAAGCGCTTGGCGAGGGGGAGGAGGATCGGGGCGACGGGGACTAGTCAGAGGCGACGATAGGGGCGAATAGCCCAGAGGGGAGCAATACATGTATCCAGGTGCGCCGATGATCGATGTCTTCGAAAAGGCTCCCGGGCGAGTACGCGTAATGCCCGCCCCTGGGCTATTCGCCCCTATCGTCGCCTCTGAACTAGGGGGGAAGGGAAACGAGGTGGAGGGATGAGAAGATACGAGGAAGCAGAAGCGTGGAGGGGGGGAAGGGAGAAGGGGCATAAAGAGGCAGCAGGACGAGGGGGCGGGAGGAGGCGGAGGGGGCAGGAGGCGGCGGCGGCGGCGGACTCGCCATTGCGACGGACTGACTTGCCGCCAGAGCCTCACAGGCAGCACCAGGAGCTGCACAACTTAACGGGTATAAACTTTCCAGCCGCCCAGGGACAGGCGCCCCCGACGGCGAAAAAGTTCATTTTATACCGTTCTTCGCTCGCTGCACAACGCAGGCCTTGGCGCTCGTCGGGGCGACGGGCTTGCCCGTGCCGGCGCGCTGCCGGAGGAAGCGTCGCCCTGCCCGCCAGACCTGCCCCCCGCGGGGCCGCGCGGGCTCCGCCGGAGCGTCGGCACGCCTCGTCGCCGGCGGCCCCTGGAGTCGGCTGCACGGTGGACTCCCTGAGTTACAGTCGGGGCGTTGACCTAAGGAGCCCGAAATGAGGAGCGAGGCCCCTTTTGTCCATAAGTTAAGCTTCGATCTCCTATCGAAAACATAAGGGGAACCTGAGGCAGGCTGAGGCAAACCTGAGCCCCTCCCCAACCAAAGGGGTTCCTTCTTCAGGGCCCCGACTGCAGGGGAACAAGAGGGAAGACGCCGTGCACGTCAGGGGTGCAGGGGCAGGGAAGCGGGCGCCGACGCGACGGCAGCCGAACGCCCTGAAACACCTCGAACACCCTATCGTCGCCAACCCTGCGGACGGGGCGCGTCTGGAAACTTCTGCATGCACATCCCCCTCGCCATGAGGCCCCCCAAGGGGAGCAAGCCATGCCGGAGATACACGAACACGGAGGTCCGCGCGGATGCCTCGCATCGGCGCCGCGCCCGCGCTCTCGCCGCTGGCGGCCGCCGCAGCCTGCTCGGCGGCGCGGAACTCGGCCTCGCTGAGCTCTGCAGCCTCGGCCCCCAGCCCAGCAGCGGCAGGGGCAGCAGCAGCAGCGGCCCCCCGGGCGGCGGGAGGCGCGGCCCCCGACGGCGGCGGCGGCCCAGCGCCTGCCGGCGGGGCGGCGGCATCGCTGCCGGCGGCGGCGGGAGCGGCGGGCGCCGAGGCGGAGCCTGGATCCGGCGGCGCGTCGCCCAGAAGCCCCCATCAGGCCCCCTTGCGCTTCTTGGCCAGGAGCCGGCGGCTCTGCTCGGCGAGCCTCTCGGCCCGCGCCAGCGTGGGCCCCGCCCCCGCGGATCGAGTCTCCAACTGCGTCTTGGCGCTGCACGGCTCGCGGCGGAAGTTCCCCACGCCGGCGCGATCCGCGCAGACCAACTCCTCAGTGCCCTCGTCGGCGAAGATCGACTCGCCCCACGCGAACTGGAAGAGGCCCCCTCCCATCGCTGGCCCGCGGGGCCGCGGGAGGCGGCGCGGCATGCGCGGGCGCCAGGGCGGCGACAGCCGCAGCAGCCTTCTGCTCCGCCGCCTCGGCCTCGGCCAACTGCATGGAGAGGCATTTCTCGCGGCTCTCGGCGGCCTTCGGCGCGGCGCGGCACCTCATGACCTGGCCCACTGCGCCCTGGCGGCGCCCGTGGAGCTCCTTCCAGACGCCAGCGGCTTTGCGAAAGGCGCCCTCGTGCGAAAGCTCCGCTGCCTTGGCGATTGCTGCCTGCGCGTGCTGCTGGTCGACCATCAAGGCCTGCTGCAGCTCAGCAGGCACCTCGCCCCGGGCCGCCGTGGCACCAGCAGCGCGAGGTGACCTCCACCTCCAGCCTGGCGACCGCCACGCGGCTTCGAGGACGGCCGCATCGAGCACGGGACGACCGTCGCACCGCAACTGCACTGCCAGCTGCGCTCCGCCAGGCGGTCGTCCCACTCGCAGCGGCGGCAGGCCTGGCAGCGCGATCGGCTGCCCTGCGCGGCGAAGCTCGCGCGCTTGGCGGCACCCGCCTAGCGGGTTCACGGCGCAAGACGCGGCTCGACCCATGACGGCGGCGGGGGCCCCGTAGCCGAACTAGACTTAGGTTCCAGGGCCACATCCCAAAAGTAATTTCGAGCACCCGGACAAGTGTCGAAACAGCGTCGAAACAGTGTCGAAACAGAGTCGGACGAGTGTCTCCCAGGGTCGGACATGTTAAAACCCTCGAGTTTCGGCATTCTTTGGTGGACGAAATTCTGTCTGGTGGTCAAGGCTACAACATGTTGAAAAATCATAAAACTAGGCGAAATCGCGCCGAATCAGCAACGCGCAACGACAGGTGGACGCCTCCACCAATGTTTAGGTCGGGCATGTCCCCTACAAGCGGATTTGCGACAAACATTATATGTTTAAGTAATTGAAAAATGCACACACAACAAAAAACAAATGGTCAAAAAATCGTCCCCATACTATGTTTTACAATTTTTGGAAATTCCGCCTGCAGAACGACACGCCCGACTTAAACCTATGGCGCGCGATCCCAAGAACGCCTCGCAGAAGCTCGGCGCGGCCCTACGGCCCCCTCCCCCCTAAGGGCGGCAGAGCCGAACGGCTCTTGAGGAGGAGGAGGAGGAGGAGGAGGAGGAGGAGGAGGAGGCGGAGGAGGAGGAGGAAGACGAGGACCTGTTTAAACCTCTACGGCTAAATTAGGAGGAGGAGGACGAGGAGGAGGAGGAGGAGGAGGACGCGGAAGGAAGAAGAGGAGGAGGGGGAGGAGGAAGGAGAAGGGGGGAAGAGTGAGTGGTAGGGAGGGAGGCAGGGACGAGGGATGCACGGAAGAGGAGGAGGAGGAGGCAGGATGAAGAGAAGCAGGAGTAGGACGAGGACGACGGCGACGACGAGGGAGGAGAAGGAAGGAGGGAGGAGGCAGCAGAGAGGGAAGGGGGGGGGGACAGAGGGACAGAGGGAGGGAGGGTGGGGCGACGAGCAGGAGCAAAGCCCGCGGCGAGCAGCTCCACCCCCTGGCGCCCACCGGCCCCCGAGACGCTCGACGCGGCGCCGGGCCGTGGCGGCCGTGCCGCCCGCCGCTGGCTGCGGCTCCTGCGTGGCGGCGTCGGTCGTCGGCAGTTCGGTCGGTCGGTCCGTCGGTCGGTCGTCGGGCGACGACGACGACGACGACGGCGAACACGACGACGACGACGACGACGACGACGACGACGACGACGACGACGAGGACGACGACGACGACGCCGACGACGACGACAACGGCGACGAGAACGGCGACGACGACGACGACGACGACGACGACGACGACGACGACAACGAGAACGGCGACGCCGACGACGACGACGACGACGCCGACGACGAGAACGAGAACTACGACGAAAACGGCGAAGACGACGACGACGACGACGAGAACGGCGACGCCGACGACGACGACGACGGCGACGACGACGACGACGACGAGAACGGCGACGCCGACGACGA
>CAUYUJ010006467.1:20911-43082 GCA_963575745.1 Prorocentrum cordatum
CCAGGCCCGAGCCCGAGCCCGAGCCCGAGCCCGAGCCGGAGCCGGAGCCGGAGCCCGAGACCGAGCCCGAGACCCCCCCCCCTCGACGAGGGCCAGGGTCGGCGCGCTGCCACACCCAGCGCTCTGACGTCGGCCGGCACGGAGGCTCCCCGCAGCTCCGGGTGCGCCCCGGGAAGAGCGGCGCCGCTGGCAGCGGGGCTGCCGCCCCCTCCGCGGGCGTCGCCGCGGGCGCGCCGCAGAGGCGCCACGCAGAGACGGCTTCCGCTCGCAGCCGCTGCACTTGGGCACGCTCACGACGAGAACGAGGACGGCGACGACGACGACGACGACGACGAAGACGACGACGACGACGACGAAGACGACGACGACGACGACGACGACGACGACGACGACGATAACGACGACGACGAGATCGGCGACGACGACGACGACGACGACGACGACGACGACAACGACGACGACGAGATCGGCGACGAAGACGACGACGACGACGACGACGACGACGACGCCGACGACGGGCTTCCGCTCGCAGCTGTTGCACTTGCGCACGCTAGCACGCGCACGTGAATGGGCAGCGCCCACCCGACACTTCGGAGGCCGGGCGCGGGGAAGAGGACACAGCGCTGCGAAAGGCAGGACCGGAGCTCTCGACCCCGAGCTTCTGCGGCGCTGCTCGAGCCGGCTCCATTTGTCAGGACCCTGCGGCCCAGGGCGAAAACGCCAGTCGTGGCCTCTTGACGACGCCCGGATCTGAAGCCTCTGGAAGTCCCCGGAAGATTCCAAAGATTCCCAGAGGTCCCTGGAGACTTGCGAAGGTCCACGGAGGTCTCCGATCTTTGAAGTGCTGCAGAGGCCTCCTGAGGCCTCCACAGCCTGAAGAAACTATAGCTCAAAGACTCCCTGTCAGGAGAAAGCCCGAGAATTTCCAAGCACGCCAAATATCCTGGCGAAGAACCCAGCCATATGCAGGTGCGAGTACCGCTAGGCAAATGAGACGAAGAAAGGGGAACCCCCTGCGAGGCCACGAACCGTGTAAGGGGCGTGCCGAAATAGACATGCGGTGGGCGGGGAGCCGCTGTTAACCCTGCCACTGGGGCCGTCGGTGGAACTCACTGTAGGGCCACGAAACGTGTGAGGGGTGTGACGAAATGGGCGGCGGGGACTCATGCGAACGGCACCACTGGGGCCTTCGGTGGAGCTCCACGTAAGGCTATGAGACGTGACAGAGGTGTGCCGAAAAGGGTGGCGGGAGCAGATGCGGGCGGTGGCACTCGGCCTTCGGTGGAACTCGCAATGGGGCCACGAAACGTGTCAGGGGTGTGCCGAAAGAAGTGACGCGGATGCATGCGGGGTGCGCCACTGAGGGCTTCGGTGGAGCTCCCTATGGGGTCACGAACGTCCTTCGGTGAAGCTCCCTATTGAGGCCACAAAACGTGTGAGGGGTGCGCTGACATGGGCGGCGGGGACGCATGCGGGCTGCCCACTGGGGCCTTGGGTGGAGCTCCCCATGGGAACACGAAGCGTGTGAGGGGTGTGCCGACGTGCTAGCGGGGACGCATGCGGGCTGACCACTGAGACCTTCGGTGGAGCTCCGAATGTGACCACGAAACGTGAGGAAGAAGAAGAAGAAGATGAAAAAGCATAAGAAAAAGAAGAAGAAGCACAAGCAGAAGAAGAAGAAGAAGAGAGCCTGGCGCGGGCCACAGCGCGTGAGCAATACGTGAAGCGTTCACGAAACGCGGATGCCTTCAGCAAGCCGCCCATGTCTTGACCGCCAGCTCCCACTTGCGAGCTGCACCGCCCTCTCGGCGGAAGTAGTCAGCAAGTCGCTCATGGGAACCGGCAACATTCCGTCAATTCTTAAGCACCATGGGCCCCAAGGGTGTCTTCTTTTTTTCTCAAGCAAGCGCTTGAGATCCAGATCGCCTGTCAAACACCGAATTTCGGACTGGATCCTCGTCCAGCATTCTGGACAAATGACCCATGTACAACATCTGACTACGCGCGATGATATCGCTCAGAGGCGTCTGTTGAGAAATCTGCAAAACTGTGCGGTTCGAAACCAAGGTGATGCACAAAGAGGGAACACTGCAAACGCGTCTGCGACAGTAACTCTGAAATCCGTCAAGCTGTTTCCGCTCGGTCCTGCTGAGGCAAGCAGTAAAAAAGACATGTGAGCTTGGAAACAATACAAGCCTTAAATATACAGGGCTTCTGTCTCCGACTCAAAGTAGAGTGCGACCAAATGCTTTCGAGCACCTTGAAATCACTTCTCGCCGCCCCTAGTCTCCGATTCAGTTCCGCGCCGATGCGCCCGTCTGCAGCAAGCGACGTCCCAAGGTAAATCAAATATTGCTTAGCTATGATGGAGGACCCGTTGCATCTCATTATGCCTGCGCCAGTCCGAACTTTCATCAGCTCCAATTTTCACAAATTGCATTGCAACCCAGAGTGACCCCCACATTCCTCAATGCAGTGCATCAGCTCTTGAACGAGGGCCGAAGTGGTTGGCGAGGACGCATGCGAAATGCGCCACTCGGACCTTCGGAGGAGCTCACTATGGGGCCACGCAACGTGTTAGGGGTGTGCCGACATGGGTGGCGGGACCGCATGCGAAATGCGCCACTGGGACCTTTGGTGGAGTCCCATTTGGGGCCGCCAAACGTGTGAGAGGTGTGACGAAATGGGTGGCCGGACCGCATGCGAAGTGCGCCACTTCGATCTTCGGTGGAGTTACATATGTGGCCACGAAACGTGTCAGGGGTGTGCAGAGATGGGTGGCGGGACCGCATGCGAATTGCGCCATCGGGACCTTCGGTGAAGCTCCCTATGGGGCCACGCAACGTGTGAAGGGTGTGCCGAAGTGTGTGGCGGGACCGCATGCGAACTGCGCCACTGGGACCTTCGGTAGAGTTCCCTATGAGGCCGCGAAACGTGAGACGGGTGTGCCGACATGGGTGGCGGGACATCATGCAAACTGCGCCACTGGGAACTTCGGTGGAACTCCATATGTGGCCACGAAACGGGGAAGGGGTTTGCCGACATGGGTGGCGGGACAACATGCAAACTGCGCCGCTGGGACCTTTGGTGGAGTCCCATATGGGGACGCCAAACGTGTGAGAGGTGTGACGAAATGAGTAGTCGGACCGCATGCGAACTGCGCCACTGGGACCTTCGGTGGAGCTCCCTATGGGGCTACGTAATGTGTAAGGGGTGTGCACACGCGGATGGCGATGATGGTGACTGTGTCAGCGAAGATGATGACGATGATGGTGATGACGGCAATGGTAATGGTGACGGTGATGGTGGTGGCGGTGGCGATGGTGTTGATGGTGTTGATCAAAATGATGGTCATCATCATCAGGATGATGATGACGATGCTGATGATGATGATCATGATGATGACGATGATGATGACGATATTGATGTTGATGTTGATGTTGATGATGCTGATGATGATGATGATGGTGGTGGTGATGGCGATGACGATGACGATGACGATGACAACGACGACGACGGCGACGATGACGACGACGACGATAACGCCGACGCCGGCGCCACCACCACCGCCGCCGACGACATCGATAATGATGATGATGATGATAATGATGATGATAGTGATGATGATGATGGTGATGAGCATGAAGATGAAGATGAAGGTGAAGATGAAGATGATGAATATGATGATGATGATGATGATGATGATGCTGAGGATGATGAAGATGATGAGGATGAGGAAGACGATGACGAGAACGATGACAATAATGGTGATGATGATGGTGAAGACGAAGATGATGATGCAGAGTACGAGTAATATGAAGATGAAGATAAGGATGAAGATAAAGACGAAGATGGAGATCAAGGTGACGATGGAGATGAACGTGAAGATGGATATGAAGATGAAGATGGATATGAATAAGATGACAAAGATGAAGATGGAAATGAACATGAGGATGGTGATGATGATGCTGATGACTCTGATGATGGTGGTGGTAGTAATGATGATGATGCTGACGATAGTGATGATGATGTTGATGTTGATGATGATGATGATGAAGACAGCGATACTGATGATGGTGACGATAAGAATGATGATGATGAACATCACCCATGTGATGTTGATGCTCATGCTAGCGCTGCTGCTGATAATGATGATGATGATAATAATAATAATGATGATAAGTATGATAATGATGATGATAATGATGGGAGTCGGGAGGAAGGGGAGGAGGGAGGAGTGAACTCTGGGCGCTGTCTCTTCAAAACGAGGACGCAACACCACAGGATGGTGGGGAAAGAACATTCAACGTTCAAGAACGTCCAAGAACGTCGAGAAAACCCATGAACGTCTACAATGTCCAAAACGTGCAACGTTCAACATCATCCAGAACATGTTTTGCGCGGCGCCAAGATGCTCGGATCAAGTCCTGCTGTGCTGCCTGACCTGGCGCCCTGCCCCTCGTATGGCTGCGGGGGAGGTGGCCCTGGAAGAAAGAGGCAGCATTATGGGAAGGAAATCATCAAAAGAAGAACGAGCTGCATCAAAACATAAAGTTGAGGTGGCCCACGCGGTCTTCTTGGATCAACGCTGGACCCCCTGCATCCACCTCCTCCTCCTCCCGAACCTCCCGTTCCACCTCCTCCTCCTCCTCCTCCTCCTTCTCCTCCTCCTCCCCCTCCTCCCCCTCCTCCTCCTCCTCCTCCTCCTCAGCCGCCGCCCTCCCGTTCCTCCTGCTCCTCCTCCTCATCCATCCTTCCGTTCCTCCTCCGGCTCCTCCCCCTACTTTTCATCATCCTCCTTCTCCTCCTTTTCCTCCTCCTCCTCGTCCTCCTCCTCCTCCTCCTCCTCATACTCCTCCTACTCGGAACGAGGAGGGAGGAAAGGGGAATAGATGTAAGAGGAGGGAGGGAGGGAGGGAGGGAGGGCGCTGCGCAGGTGAAGAGATGGAAGAATTGAGGGAAGGAGGCAAGAGGGGGGAGGCAGGGAGGGAAGGGGAGGGAGGGAGGGGGGAAGAAGGGAGGGAGGGAGGGATGACCCCTCCTCCCTCCTCGCCCCTTCCTGCCCCAACGGCGCACGAGCGCGGGGCGCCGTTCCTGGACCGCTCCTGGCAAGCCACCGTGGCGGCGGGGTCGCCACCTGTCGCGGCGGGCGCGACGAGGGACAGAGGGAGGGGGAGTGAGAGGAGGGGCAAGGGGAGGAGAGGGGAGGAGGGGGAGGAGGAGGAGGAGGAGGAGGAGGAGGAGGAGGAGGAGGAGGAGAAGGAGGAGGAGGAGGAGGAGGAGGAATGCGGGCACCCTGGGGGGCGCGGGTCTGTTCCGAGGCGCGCCACCGAAAACAATGACAGGCAGCGGCGAAAGAGTCCCTCCCTGATCATAATCCCACCCCATCCCGCTATTGATTTAGCGCTGCACCAGAGCGTGGGCAGTTGCCAGCGCTGCGGCTTTGGACACGGGCGAAGCCGCGCGCATCTTGTTGTAAATGTGGAAAGCCAGCGTGATCCTGCGCACTGTCTCGCGAAGCGAGAGGTCGCTGGGCGCTGGGGGATATGCAGCCGAGGGGCCCGAGTCCCATCGGGTTAAAGCGTTCAGAAGAGGGGGTGAGTCAGGGGACCAAGGGAGGCTCAAGAGGCGAGGATAGGCAAGGTAGTGGGGGAAAGAGTCAGGCATGTCCTGGCAACCAAAAAGGCAGCCCCGAAGCGCCAGTACGTGCATGCGGCACGAGGTTGCCCAGCCCGCCGCCAGTGTCTTGAACGTGGCCCAGCGCCAGCTGGGTTTCACTGAACTGAGTACGTCAGCGAGCGCCTTCCAACGCTCCTCCAAAATATCAGTGGCTAGGGGATGGCCCCACGAGGCGAAGCGCTTCTCGAGCGTGACCAGAAACGGGGATGCGGAGGCAGACTGGCGCAGCGATGCTGCGAACGCGCGCTGGAAATGAGCACGGCGTGGTGGGTCGGATGCACGGGCAGCGTGCATCTCTTCCTGCGCGGCTGCATGGGCAGCACGCAACATCGTCGGCGTGAAGACGGAGGTGCGCGATGCGGAGCGGAGCTGATCCTAGCATTGCACAATCGCCTGCGGCTGGGCCCAGAATGGGGGCGACCACGAGCCAGCGATCCAGCGATGGAAGCTATGCACCGCGCTTTCTAGCCATGCAGTGTCTCGGAGGCGCTCAAAGTGCGGCTCCCATGCGTGGAGGTGCGTGAGTCTGGCGGCACGAGCGGCAGCCGATACTGACATAACCTGCATCGAGCGCAGGACCAGTGGCGGAGACCAGCCTGCCATCGCTAGAAGGTCAACCTTGCGAAACGTGTTCGGTGGCAAGCTGAACACATTGTGAAAAATGTAGCGCCCCCTGTGTGGTACCAGTGGGTACAGGATAGAATTGGGCAACATAGCTAAGCGTCGAGAGCACCGATGTGTTATAGAGCCTCACGGTGGCATCACTGCCAGGCTGCACTGAATTGAGCAAGTTCGCCCGCTGCCACCATTTTTGCCCAGGAGCGTGCCATTCATCAGCCAGCGAGGCTGCAGGTCCAAGGGAAGTCCCAAGGCATTTGGCACGCCCTGAGACCGAGAAGCCAGACCAGGCGGGAGAAAACTCGGAAAGCAGGGCCTGGGTTTGGGCGATGGTGGCAGGCGCGGCGGCATCCCAGACAGGGACGACAACACACTTGCGAGGCTTCAGCGACAACAAAGCGAGGCGGGCGGCGGCGTCAAAGGGCTCATTCCCTCTACTCACGATGCCAAAGGAGCCGCACAGGATGCCAATGTCGTCGGCACAGGCCCCCAGGCAGTTGGAACGCGGGTCGCAGCCAGGATCCCCGCGGGCGATGATGAGGGCGATGTGGCGGATGACCGGGCCCATTGCGATCGCCCATACTGATCCGCTAGCAGGGTAGCCTTGCGCGACTCCCGACTCGATCGCAAACATCTCATGTCGGACGCCGTCCACCTTGACTGAGGACGCGGGCGCGTGGCACAGAGCACGGAAGAGGTTCATGAAGCCCGCAGGCATGCCGAAAAGGTGGAGCGCCTTGAAGAGCCAGGTTCTGCCCAGGGACGGGAACGCGGCGGCGAAGTCGAAGCTGATGAAGACTGGGTGCGCCTGCGCCGCGTTCTCGAGGAGGCCAACGCGGCGCATCTCGGCATCTAGGCGCCCCATGTACTGCGTGAAGTTCCTGCCAGCCACGAAACCCTGTTGAGCTGAATGTGTGCGTTCGGCGACATGCTGCTTGATCATGTTGTTCGCTGCTCCTGCGCAAGCCTTGATATCCGCCTTCTTCATGGAGAGCGGGCGGGTGTCCTCGGGGCGGCGATCCGCGGTCAGCTCACCCAGAAGGTTGTCACCCTTCGGCAGGAAGGCGAAGTCGGAGTCGTTCAGGTCGCGTGGGATAGAGTCGCCCGAGCAGAGGAAGCAAGCGAGGTCCTCGAGAATACCCAGCGAGTGGTCGCGGGCGGTCCAAGCGTTGTACGGGAGGCAATCGGGGCCAGGTGCAGAAGGCGAGGTACGCGTCAGGAAGGCCTTCAGCTGGTTCTCGGTGGGTGCGATCACGCCCATCGAGTCGCCCTGCGGCATGTGCGTCTCGATGCACTCGTGCACAGCAGCGACGTCGACCTGCTTGGCCGCGAAGACGGGCTGCCAGTGGGAGCGGAGGGCATCCACCATTGGGCCGTTCTCTCTCTGGTGACAGCTGCCGAGCCTGCAAGGCCTGTGACTTTGATCCCTTGGAGGACGAGCCGACGCTTCCAGGGGGGCCCACAGGAGAGCACGCTTCTGGGAGGCCCGTAGGGCCTTCCGAAGCTTCTCGGGGGGCAGGGCGTCGGGATGGCTCCGCGGGAGCCTCGCTGCCTGCTGCGCCAGAGAGCGCTGGCGAGCCTCGAAGTCGCGGTGCAGGGCGGCCGACATAGTCGCGAACCTGGCGCCATCGGCGAGCTTGATGGCGGGGGCGGTGACGTCGAGGAAGCGCTTGCCCAGGTCCGTGGCGGCGTGGAGGCGACGTGCGAGTTTGACGTCTCGGCGCCAGGTCGCCCACGAGATGGAGCGCACGGCGATGACCCTGCCGCCCAGATAGCCCGGCTTCGCAGCGTCACCAGTGCTGATGCGGACCCAGTCGCCCCTAACCATGCGGCAGCCTCAGCCATCCTGATCTTATGAGAGCGCTAGCGGTTCTCGACGGAGTTGCGTTGCACTGCGGACGCGTCGATGAGCTTCTGCAAGTAGACCGAGTAGTTCGAGTCCCGAAAGACGGCGGGGGGGGTGGCTTGCTCCGCGGGCGGCGCGCGCGGCTCGATGCCAATCGTAAAAAAAATGACTGCGTGGTCGCTGAGGCGCTGGTCAGACAAGATGACCGCGTCGTGGAGGACGTGGACAGCGATGGAGAGCTCCTGCGTCGCGTGAGAGGGGAGACTGATGAAGACGCGATCGATCGAAGAGGCAGTGTAGTCAGCCCTGTTGAAGCGCGTGGGGAGCTCAGCCTCGACCTCGAGCACGGTGTCAAACAGGGTATTCCGGAAAGCGTGCTGCTGCCAGTTGCTGTTATCCAGGAGGAGGCGGGCGCGGGCAGCCTGCGGCTGGAGGACGCTGTTGGGCGGGCGGCTGGCCGCATTGAAGTCCCCCATCGCGATGAAGGCACGTTTGGTGTAGTCGACGGCTGCCCAGTCACGGTGATGGCGCCAGGCAGCGCGGACCCTGTCACGATCACGCGCGTCGAGCTCATGGTTGTGGGCGTTCATGATGACCGAGTGCTGGTCAGAGAGGGCGTTGCTGATGACGAGCTGCTGGCCGCGGCCTGGCACCAGAGGATCATGCCCGAATACTGGGTGCTGCCCAGGGCGAAGTTGGGCGAGCTGCGCGGGCGTGAACCATGGGACGAGAATCGCAACACCGCCCGCAGCACACTGCTGCGTGGATGGGTCAGCGCGGAACTCGGAGAAGGAGAGCTTGCACGGGCACGGCTGCGCGTCTAGCCAAGTGCGGAAGAGAGTCTCAGAGCCGTGGACCTCTTGCAGAAGGATCACCTGCTTGGCCCGCATGAGCTTGATAAGAGTGGCCTGATTGCGGCGGCGCCGTCGGCGGCGCGAGCACATGAAGGCGCGGGCGTTCCAGCTGACGCAGGTAGAGGACAGCGTCGTGTCCGAGCCGCGCCATGGGGCCCACGGGTGGCTAGCAACGCCACGTAGCGGACTCGATGTCGGCGAAGGGCGCCTGGAAGTCCGTGAGGATGACGCCGCGGTCGAGGCAATTGAAGGTCGGGTTTTCCAGCGCCCGCTCGTTCCATTCGAGAATGGCGGGGCCGGCTTGGCCTTTGATGTCGATGCGCACCAGCGGCACCGTATCGCAGTGAATCTCGCCCTTGGAGCGGATGGCACGCCAGCGTAGCTGCGGGTACTTCTGCGACAAGAGCAGGCGCAGCTTCTTGCACTGGATCTCCGCGCGGATCTGCTTCTGCGACTTGTCGGGGTTGACGTAGATGTCGGCGTGGATGCCGCTGGTGTCGACGGTGTGGAAGCGACGCCATCGGCCCGCGGCGCCCCGAAGAGCACGTTGAAGGGCGAGAGCACGTGGGATGGCCACCTCTTTGTTGCCCTTGACCTGGGGATGAAGCGACGCGCAGGCTCGTTTCCATGAAGATCGACATGGTCGTGTTGGAGTCCAGCAGCACGGATCCACTCCTGCAGGTCGTTGAAGACGGCATTGGGGGCAACGAACCGCTGGGGGCCCATAGCGAACAGGGCAGCCTCGGGCGATCTGTCCCACGCGGCAAGCTTGGAGGGATCGGCGATGGGAACCTGAGCCTCGGCGAGGGCGATCGCGTCGCGCAGCTTGTCGATCTGACTCCACATCCTGCGCTGATCCTCGGCTTGCTTGTCCCGCTCGCGCTTGGCGCGGGCCAGCTGGTCCTGGAGGCCGTCCACACGGCGTTCAGTCTGAAGAACTTGTTGTTGGGAAAGCTGGCGGAAGCTGTCGCGCGACCGTTCCAGTAGAATGTCGGCCTGCTGCTTGAAAGTGGCAGCGGGGTGGGAGATCTGCCGCTGCATGAGAGTCTGAAGAGCATTGTCCAGGTCGTCGGGAAGTCCAGGGAGTCGAACGGGAGCACCATCAACAGCAGGGTTGGCAGACGCTTGCGGTGTCCGTTGGTATTATCCTGGCTGGTCTGCTTGCGATGGGAAGGTGGGGAACATCTCCAGGTCGCGGCGCGCCACGCCCTGCGTGAAACGTTGATATCCGCCGTGGTGTTGTTGCTTTTGTCGGTGCCATGGATAAGCTTGCAGCAGAGGGTCGGCTGCTTGCGCAGGTGGACCCGATGAACCTGGGCGGGCAGATGACCGGCCAGGTCGCGCAGCTCGCTGTCGTGCTGCGCTAGAGGAGGCCATGATGGTAAGCGTTTCAGCGGCAGCGGCTGCACGGCGCCCACGACGGCGACGTTGTTGACTGCGGCTGGTGCTGCGCTCCTCGTCGGAAGAGGGGCCCGACATGATGTCGAAGAAGTCGCAGGGCGTGATGGGGCGCTGGGCTGAACCTTGCCAGTGGCCAGGACGCCCGACCCGCCCTGAAAACTGGCCTCGGGATACGACAGGGAGAAATGATCTATAAAGAGAAGGAATGGATGAGGAGGAGCAGGAGGAAAAGGGAAAGGAAGAGGACGAGGAGGAGGGGGAGGAGGACCAGTGTGAACCCAAGAGTCGCTAACGGTGTTGGAATAAACCCTCCCTCCAAGCTCCCTCTTCACAAGCACCTGCAATGGTTCATTACCACTGAGGGAACTGCCTCATTGGAAGACAACTTTTTGAAGATCTGGACGCAAGCCAAAACATTGATCTCGCAATTTCAACGCCACGGATCAACCTGACTGTTGCGTCTTGACGATCCTAAATCGTGCCAAGACGCCGTTCACGGGACTTCTATACCGCGAATCCGCGTAGCTGTTGCACCCACGTAATCCTGAACCCTTCCAAAACACCATTTCTGGTACGTTGATCATAGGGATCCGTGAGACTAACCCTGCGCTCCCGATAATTATCCTGTGGGGATGATATAGTTCGGGGGTCCGGCGGGGATAATCAACGATTTTCCCGGGGAAGGGGATGTTAAGATGATAATGACGATGACGATGACGATGACGATGACGATGACGATGACGATGACGATGATGATGATGATGATGATGACGATGACGATGATGATGATGATGATGATGATGATGATGATGCTGATGATGATGATGATGATGATGATGATGATGATGATGATGATGATGATGATGATGATGATGATGATGATGATGATGATGATGATGATGATGATGATGATGATGATGATGATGATGATGATGATGATGATGATCCTGGACGCTCGTGTAGACTGACCTTGTAGATCTTGGCACAATCAGGGTCAAAAAATGGTGAAGAAGTCTCCTTCGAAACGCCCGGCCAGCCTCAAAAACTGGCCTCGGGGTGCGGCAGGGAGAAATACTTATAAGGAAAAGGAATGGAGGGAGGAGGGGAAGGGGAACACGAGGAGGGTCTGCAGAGGGCTTGCAGGAGAGAGGACAAGGAAAAAGAAGCAGAGGGGGAGAGGGGAGGCGGACGGGTGGAAGGAAGAATGCGGGAGGGGGGAAGGGAAGAGGGAGGAGAGACGAAGGAAGAGGGCAGGGGAGGGGGAGGAGCAGCAGGAGGAAAACTGGGCAACGCGAAAGGGACGACAGCGGCGGCGGCAACGACTGGCGACAGCGAGCTCGTCGCCGCCCGGCTCGTCGGCGGACGCCGTGACCAAGAGCTCGTCGGAAGCCCGGAACACATCCTGCGGGAAGGGCGTACCGCCTCCGAAGAGAGAGTAGAGGGGGGAAAAGCGAAGAGGGGAGAGGGAGGAGGAGGAGGAGGAGGCGGAGGAGGACCTGTGCAAACCCAGAGCTCATCAACGATGTTGCAGAAACCCTCCTTCGAAAATCCCTCTTGGGAGGTCCCTGCATAGGGCCCTAAAAAGGTTGATTCTCAGTAGGGAAATGTCCCGTTGGAAGACAACCGGAAAAATCAGGAACCGTGCCTGAGCACCATTCCTGGAACTTCAACACCGTGAATCAACGGCACTGCTAGGTCCTGGCGATCCTGAATCGTGCCAGAAGACCACTCTTGGGACGTAAACACCGCGAAACAGCGCAACTGCTTCGCCCTGAGAGTCTTGTTCGTTCCAAAGCACCGTTCTTGGGACGTCACCTATAAGAGCGCTTGAAACTTACGTGAACTTTTGAAACGAATGCGCGCGGCGCCAAGGCGAAAAACAGATTCTGAAAAGGTAGCGCCTTCCATCCGTCACACATCTGCAAACGTTGAGGGCGAATGCGCACGGCGCAAAAGCGAGAATCAGAATCCCACCAGCCCTCTGGGCGCAGGTGGTCTAGAGCGTTCCTGTTTCCAACATCCTTCCTTTCCCTGCTCGAGAGGTTTACCTCCCCCCCCTCCCTGGGCCCTGGGTCCGGAAGGGGGGGGGGAACCGAGGGGTTAGAGCGTCCAGGGTGGCCCAAGATAGCTTCAAGAGGGCTTTCGATAGCCCAAGATGGCCTCCAAGATGGCCCAAGATACTTCGAGTTGGCTCAAGATAGCCTCCGACACGCATCCAAGAGACCCCAAGACGGCCCCAAGACGGCTTCAAGTGCCCTGGAGGGGCGGGGGGGGGGGCGCGCGCGCGGGCCGAGCGGCGCCGCTCAGGAGAGGAGCTCCTGCGTGCTGGCGAGCACGTGCAGCCATACCCACGCTCAAATTACTTGCGAAGTGCCCAGGCATTGGCCCGCGGAGAAGGGAGGAGGAGAAGCAAGCGGAGGAGGAGGAGGAGGAGGAGGAAAGGGAGGAGGAGGAGGAGGAGGAGGAGGAGGAGGAGGAGGAGGAGGAGAGGGACGACGACGAAAACAAGGACGACGACGGCGACGACGACGACGACGACGACGCTGACGGCGATGGCAACGATGACGACGACGACGACGACGACGACGACGACGACGACGACGACGACGACGACGGCGACGACGACGACGACGGCGATGGCAACGGCGACGGCAACGGTGACGACGGCGAAACAGGGGAGGAGGAGGAGGAGGAGGAGGACGACGACGACGGCGGCGGCGTCGACGGACGACGGCAACGACTACGGACGGCGGCAACGACGACGACGACGGCAACGACGACAACGACGACGACGAGGACGCGGTCCTGCAGCAGGTCGCCCTCCCACAGCCTGGCCGCGCTCGGCAGGTCGGCCGAGGCCCCAGCGAGCTCGGCGCCACAGCGCAGGCACAGCTGCTGGAGGTCCGCACGGTGCGTCCTCTCGAGGCCGTCGCCGTCGTCGGAGGCCGTCGCCGTCGTCGTCGTCGTCGTCGCCGTCGTGCTCCTTTACGTCGCCGTCTTCGTCGTCGCCGTCAACCTCTACGTCGTGGTCGTCGTCGTCGTCGTCGTCGTCATCGTCATCCGCCTCTACGTCGTCTTCGTCGTCATCGTTGTCGTCGCCGCCGCCGTCGCCGTCGTCATCGTCGTCCGCATCTAATGTCGTATTCGTCGTCGTCTTGGTCGTCGTCGTCGACATCGTCGTCGTAGTTGTCCTCCGCCTCTACGTTGTCATGTTCGTCGCCGTCGTCGAGGCTCGATGTTCGAGGTTCCACGATCGACGATTGAAGTTCTCAACCATCTCTGGGCCTCCAGGGACCTCCTCGGACCTCCGGATCGTGGTTTTATCATTCCCGTCGTCTGTCGTTTGTCGTCAGTCGTCGGTCGTCAGTCGTCTTCGACATCGCCGTCGATCGTCGGTCATCGTAGTGATCAACGCCGTCGAGCTCCACCTCCCGCCCCCTCCTCGCGAAAACCACGCGGACAGGGCCGCACTGGCCTCTTCCGCGACCCCTCTCTCGAAGCCCCCCTCTCTCGAAGCCCTGGCCCGCGCGCCTCGCCTCCACTGCCCAAGGCTCTGACGGCTCCCTGGCGCTCTCCAGGGAGTCGAAGACGACCAAGATGGCTTCCAAGATGGCCAGTCGGGCCACCAAGGCCGCCAAGATGGCCCAAGATGTCTCCAAGACGACCCACGATGGCCCCAAGACAGCCCAAGATGGCTTCATAACTACCCAAGAGGCTTTCAAGACCGCTACAAGAAAAGTCTCAGCCGAGCCCGAAGATGCCACAATCCTGGAAGTCCCCGTGGGTGTTCAAAGGTTTTCGCGTTCCCACCCTTTCAGATCTCCGCTGGCTCAAGATGGCCCAAGAGGTCTCCAAGATGGCCTCACGCCGACCCAAGACAGCCTCAACAGGGCCTAAGAGGCCTCCGAGACGGCCACAAGACGGCTCGTGAGCGCCATGGAAGGCCCAGGTCGAACCCAAGAGAGCCTCAAGGTTGCCCAAGAGGGCGTCCAGAGGGACCCAAGACGGCCTCAGATGACACCTGGACAGCGCAAGACGGCCTCACGACAGCCCCAAGAGACCCCCCAGACGGCAACGAGGGCCCCAAGAGGGGGCCCCGAGACGGCCCCAGAGGGCCCAGGGACCCCCAAGACCGCCCCACAGGAGCACAGGACAGCACCAAGACAGCCCAAACAGTGCTCCTGAGAGGCTCCTCGAGAAGTGAAAGCGAAAGGTGCAACATGTGACGGTTCTTCTCCGCCTCCTCCTCCTCCTCCTCCTCCTCCTCCTCCTCCTCCTCCTCCTCCTCATTCTCCTCTTCCTCCTCCTCCTCCTCCTCCTCCTCCTCCTCCTCCTCCTCCTCATCTTCCTCGTCCTCCGTGTCATGATATTCAGTATCATCATGCACACCGCCAACCTCGTCCGTGTCATCGTCCTCGATCTCACACTCACGATCATCCTCATCCTCATCCTCATCCTCATCCTAATCCCCATCCTCATCCTCATCCAAATCCTTATCATGATCCTCATCCTCATCCTCCTCCTCATCATCATTATCATTATCAGAATCATCGTCATCATCGTCATCCTCATCACCGTCATCATCGTCATCATCAGCATCATCATCAGCATCCGCATCAGCATCATCATCACCATCGTCATCATAATCAGCATCGGCATCAGCATTAGCATCATCATCAGCAGCATCAACAGCATCATCATCAACATAAGCATCATCATCAGCAGCAGCATCATCATCATCAGCAGCATAGTCATCATAATCGTCTTCATCATACTCATCATCAGCATCATCATCATCAGCAACAGCAGCATCGTTATCCTCACCATCATCCTCATCATCATCCTCGTCCATCTCCTCATCCTCATCCTCGTCCTCATCCGCATCCTCATCATAATCCTCATCATCATCCTCATGTTCATCCCCTTCCTCATCATCATCATCATCATCATCATCAGCAGCAGCATCATCATCATCATCATCATCATCATCATCATCATCATCATCATCATCATCATCAGCATCATCATCATCCTTATCATCAGCATCATCGTCATCAGCATCACCATCGTCAGCATCACCATCAGCTTCACCATCGCCAGCATCATCATAGCAATAGTCAGTATCATCATCATCAGCCGCAGCATCGTCATCATCAGCATAATCATCATACTCATAATCATCATCATCAGCAGCAGCAGTCTCATCATCATCAGCATCATCGTCATCATCATCACTACCATCATCATCATCATCATCATAATCATCATCATCATCATCATCATCATCATCATCATCATCAGAATCACCCTCATCATCAGAATCATCATCAGCATCACCAGCATCGTCATCATCGTCAGCATCATCATCATCAACAGCAGCATCATAGTCATCATCATCAGCAGCAGCATCAGCATCACCACCACCGCCATCACCATCATAGTAGCAATAATAATAAAGATGATGATAGTGCTACGAATGATAACAGTATGACTACTACTGATACGAGTCCGAACACTACCAATTATCATCATTAGAATCAGAATCATAATCCTGTTCATGATCAGAATCGTAACCACAATCAGAATCATCATTATCAGCAGCAGCAGCAGCATCATCAGCATCATTATCATCGTAATCAGCATCATCACCATCAGCCACATTAACATCAACATCAACATCATCACCAACAGCATCAGCATCAGCATCAGCATTATCATCATCAGCGTCATCAGCATCGTCATCATCATCAACAGCAGGATCATCAGCAGCAGCATCATTAACATCATCATCACCACCACCACAACCATCAGCATCATCATCATCAAAATCATCATCATCATCATCATCATCATCATCATCATCATCATCATCATCATCATCATCATCATCCTCATCCTCATCATCAACATCATCTTCATCATGCTCCTCATCCCCATCCTCATCCCCATCCCCTATCCTAAACCTCATCCTCATCCTCGTCCTCATCGTCATCAGAATCATAGTCGTCATCATCATCAGCAGCAGCAGCATCATCATCATGGTCGTCGTCGTCATCGTCATCGTCATCGCCATCGCCATCGTCATCGTCGTCGTCTTCGTCATCAACGTCACCATCATCATCATCATCATCATCACCACCATCGTCGTCATCCTGAGCATCGTCTTAAGGTCCCTCCCTCACTTCATCGTCCTACTCCGCTCTAGGAGTGAATCACGGCAACGCAGGATGGGCTAGAAACGGTGGAGGTGTCACATGTGACACCGGTCGGCATTCCCCAAGCGGTTGCTGCAGAGAGTCCTGGGACAGGCCAACAAATTCCGAAGTCCAGCGATGTGTCCCATGTGACGGCTTCCTGGGCTTGCTCCAACAGTCGCCGCAGTGAAAGCATCTATCGCCACTCGAGGTGTGACACATCAGGACATCCCGTCTCCCTCGCGCAGAGACCACCGAGAATGCTGTGCTGGCACGGTGGCGAAACAAGAGTGGGGAGTAGGAGGACGACAGGGAAGGGAAAGATAAAGAAGACTCCAACGTCTCCTTCTCTTCGTCGTTCTCTTGGTCCTCGCATCAATCATCATCACCATCATCATCCTCATCCTGATCCTCATCCTCATCCTCATCCTCCCTCTCCTCCTCACTTCTAATGTCTCTCCCTTTTCATGAGATTATCCCTCCTGACTTCTCCTCCTGCTCCTCATCCTCCTTATCCACCTCCATCATCCCCCCCCTCCTCCTCCTCCTCCTCCTCCTCCTCCTCCTCCTGCTCCTCATCCTCCTCCTCCTCCTCATCATCATCATCCTCCTCCTCTTCCTCCTCCTCCTCCTAGCTATTCCTCTTCACTCTCCGGCTGTTCCTGCTCATCGTCATCTCCCTCCCTCGTCCTCTCGACATCTATCTCCTCATCCTCCTCCGCCTCCTCCGCATCCTCTTCCGCCTCCTCCGCCTCCGCCGCCTCACCCGCGACGCTCCTCGCGCGCTCCTCGCGTAGCCCCGCGACGACCACGGCGACGGCGACGGCGACGGCGACGGCGACGACGACGACCTGAGGCCCACCGAAGGTGCTCCGCGGGAGCCCTCCGAGGCGCGGCCCGCAGGAGCCGCCGCAGAGCGCCCGGCGCCCCGGCTCTCCGGGGGCGGTCCCGGCCCTTCCCGCCCAGGAGGGCCCCCATCTGTCTATAGACCCTCCACTGTCCATAGGCCCTCCTCTGCCTAGAGGTCTGCCCTGCCCAGAGCCCCTCCCCTGCCCAGAGGCCCTCATCTGTCTAGAGGCCCTCCCCTGCCTTGAGGTCCTCCTCTGCCTGGAAGCCTCCTCTGCCTAGAGGTCCTCCTCTGCCTAGAGGCCCTCCTCTGCCTGGAGGCCCTCCCCTGCCCAGAGGCCCTCCTCCGCCCAGAGGCCCGCCTCCGCCCAGAGGTCCTCCCCTGCCCAAGAGGTCCGCCTATGCCTGGAGGCCCTCCTCCCCTCAGACCATGGCGCTGCAATTCTTTCACGGCGGGGACTTTCCCCGGGTTTCGAGCCCCGGGGCCCTCACAGATCGATCGGGCTCGAAAAAAAACGCAGGGAGGTAAGGTCGAGGGTGCCAGTCGCGATGCTTGGCGACGTTTCCATCTGTTCGCAGCGTCGGATCTCAGGGCCTGCCTGCGCGAGCTCCCTGTCGCCTGCAGGCGCCTCCCATGTCGCCCAGGGGCCCTCCTCTGAGTGCGGCTCCTCCTGCCCTGCCTCTGTTCCCTGCCTGCCTGCAGTGAAGGGCGAAAAGCCAAGGGGCTCCCAGCGCAGGTCCAGGGAACCCACGCGGAGCTCCGAAAGTTGAGGTGCTGCCGTCTTCTCTTTCTCGACCTGGGCCCTCCTCTGCCTGCAAGACCTCCCCCTTTCGCCTCCGTGCAGGCACCTCCTCGGCCTAAAGGAGGAGGAGGAGGAGGAGGAGGAGAAGGAGGACGAGGAGAAGGAGGAGGAGGACGAGGAGGAGGAGGAGGAGGAGGAGGAGGAGGAGGAGGGGGAAGGAGGAAGAGGAGGAGGTGCAGGAGGAGGAGCAGAAGGAGGATGAGGAGGAGGAGCAGGAGAAGGAGGAGGAGAGAGGAGGAGGAGGAGGAGGACGAGGCGGAGGAGGAGGAGGAGGGAAGAGGAGGATGAGGAGGAAGAGGAGGAGGAGGGGGAGGAGGGGAAGAGGAGGAGAGGAGGAGAGGAAGGGGGAAGGAGGAGGAGGAGGAGAAAGAGGAGGAGGAAGAGGAGAGGGGGAGGAAGGAAGAGGAGGATGAGGAGGAGGAGGAAGGAGGAGGAGGAGGAAGAGGAGGAGGAAGAGGAGGGGAGGGGAGGAGGAGGAGGCGGAGGAGGAGGAGGAGGAGGAGGAGAGGAGGAGGGAGGAGGGAGGGGGAAGAGGAGGAGGAGGAGGAGGAGGAGGAGGAGGAGGACGAAGAAGGAGGAGGACATCCCTGCCTACCGGCGCGCGCGCTCCCTAAGGGCAGCGCCTGGCTCTCTGCCGCACCATCTCCAGCAGCCCGCCGACGGTCAGCGCCGCGGGGTCGCTCTTGCCCCACAGGGGCACGACCAGCGCCTCCTGGCGACGGCGGCAGCCAGGGCTGGACTTAAACGTTGATGTTCGTTTTGTTGTCGTTTTGCTCTTCGTTTTGCTCTGCCTGTTTTCCCGTACCTCCCGCCCAAAAACGAAAAACAAAACACAGCCGAAGCACAGCAAGACAATGGTGAGGTCCAGCCCTGGCGGCAGCGAGGTGACCGAGGGCGGCTTCGCTCCCTCTCTCTCTCTCTCGCACCTCGCGGCGCGCGAGGCGCGAGCACCTTCGCGCACCTCGCGCCGCAGCCCACCCAAAAGCGGAGTCGAGGACGAGGAGGCCGAGGACGAGGAGTCGCGAGTCGCGAGTCGCGAACCACGAGCAACGTCGCGCCCTCGTGGCGGCCGGGTGAGGAGGGGAGCGGCAGCGGGGGTGCCTTAGCTCCGGGGGGTGGAAGCATCCGCCTGGAATCGGCGGCGCATCGCAAGACAGGTCGGCTCCAGGCCCGCGATGGCGAGACCGCGCGTTCCTGGGCGGGGTGGGCTACCAAGCCCCCCATCAGCGATGAACGGGCGTTCAGGGGTCGATGCATTCCCCCCTGAGCCTATCCCCCAGCTGTCCCTGAGGAGGAAGCAAGAGGAGAAGGAGAAGGAGGGGGAGGGGCGCCAGAGGACAGAAACGAAGGAGACAGGAGGGAGGTAATTAGACGGAAACGGAAATGAAAGCGGAACGCCGGAATCGTGCGCGCTCCTGTGGGGAGCTCGCCTGTGCCAGTCAGGGTATGGTGTGGAAGCCGTAGCCTCGAAAACGATTAGGCTCAGAGTTCGTTCGTGGTGTTGTCGTGGATGAGGGAGGTGGACTAGGGGGGAAGAAGAGGAGGGGGAGGAGGAGGAGGAGGAGGAGGAGGAGGAGGAAGGGGAGGTAGGAGGAGGAGGAGGAGGAGGAGGAGGATGCGGCGTCCGACGTCTCGATTTGTTGGAGTCACGCACGGGCCCACAACCTCTCCACCCATTCCCTGGGACTGGGTCATCCCGAGTCGTTCCTTGACGGTCCCGAGGCCCGCCAAGGGCCTCGAGAGGCCGAAGACGATGGAACACCTCCGTCTGGATTTTGTCGAGACGCCAACTGTCTGGGACGAGGGCGGCGGCGGCGGCGGCGGCGGTCACCGCCGCTGCCCAGCGGGCGCGGCTGTCAGGGCGGCCCCTGGGCCGCAGACCTCGCGCACCCTCTGCGGCCCCGCCGGCCGCGCGACGCAGGCCCCCGGCTGCGAGGCGGCGCCAGCGCGTCGAGGCGGCGACGGCGGCGAGGCGCCGGCGTCGGCGCGGCGAGGCGGCGAGGCGCCGCCGTGTTGCCGCAGCTAGTGGGCCAGAAGGCGGCCTCGGCCGCGGCGACGGCGGGCCGCGTGCGCGGCGAGGCGGGGCCCCGTTGCCCCACCCGGCAGGCGGCGGCGGCGGCGGCGGCGAGGCGGCGGCGGCGTCGCGCGCTGGGCGGCGAGCCGCCCGAGTCGGCGGCGGCGGCGCCGGCGGCGACGGCTGCGCTAATCGGCGCCGGCCCGCGACAGGCAGGTCACTCGCAGGGACTTCGGCAGCGGCGGCGCGCGCACGCGGGGCGGCGCGCCCGGGCGACCGGGGCGTGCAGGGAGGAGAGAAACATGGCTGGAGCCCCGGTAGGGGGGGAGCGGAGGAAGGGGGGGGGGAGGGGTATGGATGAGGGAGGGAGAGGGGAGGCGAGGAGAGAGTGGGAGAGGAGGAGCCGGAGGAGGGGGGGAGGGGGGGTGGGGGGGGGGGAGAATCGAGGCATCGAGGTTTTCGGGCGCCGTTGGCCCTCTTCGGGCCTCTAGGGGCAGATGTTGACATCCAGAGGCTGCGGGCGGCCTCGAGACTTCTCGAAGCCCCAAATCTGGATCAGATCGGGAGGCCTCTCGACTTGCGGCGACCGAGGGAGGGAGGAAAGGAAGAGGGAGGAATAGGAGGTGGTGGAGGAGGAGGAGGTCCCAAGTCCAGCATCCCCAACCGAACCCTGTAGGAACGGGAGGGGGCCCAATTAAGGAGAAAAGCGGGACGGCCACCTCCGACCGAGACCCCGCGGAGCTCAGACGTCGAGGGGCAGCCTCAGCGCCGCTGGCGCAGGCAGCCAGCGCGGGAACACGAAGGGCCGACGGCCAGGAACACATCGATCAAGCGGCCTGCAGGCCGCGGGACGCCTCGAGGACCATGCGGGCTACCTGGGCCACCTCGAGGTCCTCGGGGGAGAGCGCGGCACGCTGCGCCTCCACCGCGTCCGGGAGGGGCTCGAGCTCCGCAGTGGGCGAGGGGCCGCGCCGCGTCGACAGCGCCGCCCGCTGCAGCCCGAACCGCAACCACCACGGCTCCGTCACGTGCTCTGTCTCGCCCTCTGCGTGCCCGCCACCTGCGCCGACGGCGCCACCAGGACGGCCAGGCGCCGCAGCCTCCGCCACGCCGCGGCCACGGCAGATCGGAAGGGCGTCAGCCCACTCATCGTCCAGGTCCTCTGCGGCCCCCACCTTCTCGACAGTGGGCGCAGTCGCAGCAGCATCGGGTTGGGCAGGAGCGGGGGCAGGCCGCGCGCGGCGACGACGCCGCCGCCTCGACTTGAGGCCGTCCCCGTCATCCGCCGCCATCCCTGTGTCCACGACCTCCTCGCCGCAATCCAGTGGGGCCCCCTCGGCCGCCGCGCCCGCCGCCCCGCCGCGCCCGCGGCCACGGCGGCGCGGAGCAGCCCCTCCGCCGCGCGCAGCGGGCGGGTCCCCGACGGGGACCGCCCAGCCGCGAGGCCAGAGGCGGCGTGGGCCGCGAGGACAGCTCCGCGCGCGGCCTCGACGGCGCCGCGGAGCTCTGCACTCGGCTGCGTACCTGGCATCGGCGAGGCGGCGACGACCCGAGTGTGCCTGCGACATAACGCTTGAGCAAAATAGATACGGAGGAGGAAGAGGAGGAGGAAGAGGAGGAGGAGGAGGAGGAGGAGGAGGAGGGAGGAGGATGAGAAGGAGCAGGAGGAGGAGAAGGAGGAGGAGGAGGAGGAGGACGACGACGAGGAGGAGGAGGAGAAGGAGCAGGAGCAGGAGCAGCAGCAGGAGCAGGAGCAGGAGCAGGAAGAGCAAGATGGAGTCGGAGGAGAAAGGGTTAGCGGGAGGGGGAACGGGTGTGGCAGCCGACTCATACTCTTACTTGGATGCGGAGTCCCATCTTCCTATTTGAAGTCCTCCCACCTCCGACATCCTCCTCATTATCCTCCTCTTCCTCCT
>CAUYUJ010006467.1:43182-53405 GCA_963575745.1 Prorocentrum cordatum
GGGGGGTTGCGATCTGTGAAACTGCCGCAATGTTCGAGGCCTGCTGGGGGGGGCCAGCACAGTGAGGGCGACGCGCAGATTCAAATTAGACCTCGCCATCCCTGGGGGGCTGCGAGCTGTGAAGTTGTCGCCATTTTCGAGGCCTGCTGGGGGGGCCAGCACAGTGAGGGCGACGCGCAGATTCAAATTAGACCTCGCCCATCCCTGGGGGGCGGCGATTCTGTGAAACGTCGCTCACTTTCGAGGCCTGCTGGGGGGCCCAGCACAGTGATGCCACGGGCAGATTCAAATTAGACCTCGCCATCCCTGGGGGGGGCTGCGATCTGTGAAACTGTCGCCATGTTCGAGGCCTGCTGGGGGGCCCAGCACAGTGACGCCACGGGCAGATTCAAATTAGACCTCGCCACCCCTGGGGGGCTGCGATCTGTGAAACTGTCGCCACTTTCGAGGCCTGCTGGGGGTGCCCAGCACAGTGACGCCACGGGCATGATCCAAATTAGACCTCGCCATCCCTGGGGGGATGGAGGGGGCTGCGATCTGGAAACTGTCGCCACTTTCGAGGCCTGCTGGGGGGGGGGCAGCACAGTGACGCCACGGGCAGATTCAAATTAGACCTCGCCATCCCTGGGGGGGCTGCGGTTTGTGAAACTGTCGCCACTTTCGAAGCCTGCTGGGGGGGCCAGCACAGCGACGCCACGCGCGGACCCAAATTAGACCTCGCCATCCTTGGGGGGGCTGCGATATGTGAAACTGTCGCTGCGTTCGAAGCCTGCTGGGGGGCCCAGTACAGTGACGCCACGGGCGGACCCAAATTAGGCCTCGCCATCCCTGGGGGGCTGCGATCTGTGAAACTGTCGCTACTTTCGAGGCCTGCTGGGAGGCCCAGCACAGCGACGCCACGCGCGGACCCAAATTAGACCTCGCCATCCCTGGGGGGCTGCGACCTGTGAAACTGTCGCAACGTTCGAGGCCTGCTGGGGGGCCCAGCGCAGTGACGCCACGCGCGGACCCGAATTAGACCTCGCCATCCCTGGGAGGCTGCGATCTGTGAAACCATCGCCACTTTCGAGGCCTGCTGGGGGGGACCCGCACCGGGGGGACCCGCACAGTGACGCCACGGCAGATTCAAACGTAGGACATCGCCATCCCTGGGGGGGCTGCGGTCTGTCTGAAAACGTCGCACTTTCGAGGCCTGCTGGGGGGGGGGCCAGCAACAGTGACGCAACGGGCGGATTCAACATAGACCTAGCCAATCCATGGGGGGGCTGCGATCTGTGACAACTGTCGCCAGTTCGAGGCATGCGGGGGGGGGGGGGGGCAGCACAGTGACCGCACGCGCGGACCCAAATTAGACCTGGCCATCCTTGGGGGGGCTGCGATCTATGAAACTGTCGCCACGTTCGAGGCCTGCTGGGAGGCCCAGCACAGTGACGCCACGGACGGATTCAAATTAGACCTCGCCATCCCTGGGGGGCTGCGATCTGCGAAACCGTTGCCACTTTCGAGGCCTGCTGGGGGGCCCAGCACAGTAACGCCACGGGCGGACCCAAATTAAACCTAGCCGTCCCTGGGGGGCTGCGATCTGTGAAACTGTCACCACTTTCGAGGCCTGCGGGGGGGGGGGGGCAGCACAGTGACGCCACGCGCGGACCCAAATTAGACCTCGCCATCCCTGGGGGGCTGCGATATGTGAAACTGTCGCCATTTTCGAGGCCTGCTGGGGGGGGCAGCACAGTGACGCCACGCGCGGACCCAAAATTAAACCTCGCCATCCCTGGGGGGGGCTGCAATCTGATATCTCCGCTTTCGACATGGTTAGGGTTGCTCAGGGATTGTAACTAATCAGCTTTGTCGAGTCCTTGTCCTGTAGCCAATGTCCTGCGAGTCTCCCGAATTCCGTCTGCTGACCTATGTAACCGTGCTCCGTCATCGCCCCCCTTATAAAGTGTCCTAAACTATCTGCGCCCCGCGTTTGCGCAGGGGTTGGGTACGTCGCCAGGGTAATGATTAGTCTGGTTATTGTTATTATGATTATTATTAGTAGTAGAATTGGTAGTATCATTATTACTACTAGTATGATTAGTATTATGATTATGATGATGTGTATGATCATGATTCCTAGTATTAATAGTATTAATATTACTACGATGATTAATATGATTATTATTAGTAGTATTATTATTAGTATTATTATTAGTATTAGCAGTAGTATTCGTATTACTATTATAATTATTACTACGATTATTATTCCTCATGCTCCTCCTCCTCCGCCTCATCCGCCGCCTCCTCCTCCTCCGCATCCTCCTCCTCCCCATCATCAACATCATCATCATCATCATCATCATCATCATCATCATCATCATCATCATCATCATCATCATCATCATCATCATCATCATCATCATCATCATCATCATCATCATCATCATCATCATCATCATCATCATCATCATCATCTTCATCATCATAATCATCATCATCATCATCATCATCATCATCATCATCATCATCATCATCATCATCATCATCATCATCATCATCATCATCATCATCATCATCATCATCATCATCATCATCATCATCATCATCATCATCATCATCATCATCGTCATCGTCATCGTCATCGTCATCGTCATCGTCATCATCATCATCATCATCATCTTATCATCGTCATCATCATCATCATCATCAGCTAATCTATCATCATCATCATCATCTCATCATCATCATCATCATCATCAGCATCATCATTATCTATCAGCATCAGCACCATCGGCATCATCTCTCATCTCCTTCTTCATCTTCATCATCATCATCTGCATCATCATCATCCTCATTCTTCTCATCATCATCATCTTCATCCGCATCATCAGCATCATCAGTCATCATCATAAGCATCATCAGCATCAGCTGCTTCATCATTGTCAGCATCGTCATCTGCTTCACCTTTCTTCACTCTTCAGCTCACATCATCATCCGGTCTGCATCAACCATCACCATCCATCATCATCTTCATCATCATCATCATCATCATCATCATCATATCGTAACTTCAGCATCAGCTTTCAGATCTTCATCATATTCAGCTTCATCCTCATCATAATAATAAGCATAATCATGCATCATTTCAGCATCATCACAGCATCAGCATATCTATGGTCAGCTTCATATTCATTCTGCATCAGCTCATCCTTCTTCTATCATCAGCATCATCATCAGCATCATCTTCGTCAGCATCATCCTCATCATAGCGCAGCAGCATCCATCAGCATCAGCATCGTCAACATCATCTTCTGATCATCTGCAGCAGCCATTCAGCATCGTGCTTCATCATCGATCATTCATCAATCAGCATCATCACCATCACCACCACCATCTTCACCGCATCATCTTTGATCATCAGGCTTCATATCATCATCATCATCATCGTTCATCAGCATCGTCATCGTAATCGTCATTCGTCGTCGTCACATCATCGTCATCATCTTCATCTTCGCTTCCTGCTCTGCTCCTGCTTTTTTCTGCTCCTGATCATCCTCCTCCTCCTGCTCCTGTTCGCTCATGCTCCTGCTCAGCCCTGCTCACTCCTACTTCCTCTTCCCTCCTAACTTCTCCTCTCATCTTCTCCTCCTCTCCTCTCCTCCTCCTCCTCCTCTTCCTCCTCCTCCTCCTCCTCCGCCTCCTCCGCCTCCTGTTCCTCCTCCTCCTCCTCCTCCGCCTCCGCCTCCGCCTCCGCCTCCTCCTCTTCCTCGTATTATGATTATTCGTCTGATTAATATTTCTATTATTATCATCATTCGTCTTGGTATCATTATTGTTGCTATCCTTAGCACTCTTCCTATCATTATCACTAGTCTGGCCATGCGTAGTATTATTTTCAGTAATAATATTACTAGTATTACTAATAGTATGAGTGTTATTATTAATATTAGTATTACTATTAGTATGATTAGTAGTGTTGGTTTTATTATTAGTAGTAGTAGTAGTATTAATAGTACGAGTACCAGTATTACTATTATTATTAGTAATACTATGAGTATTACTATGAGTATCAGCATTAATATTATTACTATGATTATTAGTATTATTATGATTAGTATTACTATGAAAATTAGTATTACTATGAGTATTAGTATTAGTAGTAGTATTAGTATTATTATTAGTAGTACTATGAGTATTAGTATTACTATGAGTATTAGCATTACTATGAGTATTAATATTATTAGTATTACTATGAGTATTACTATTGTTAGTATTAGTTTCATCTGTACTATCAATAGTATTAGTATTAGTATAACTATTATGGTGTTTAGAACTATCATAGTTCTTATGTGGCGATAATAGGCTTACCATTCGCAGCATTATTCTTACTCGTATTCATAGTACTAGCATTCGTTTGCGTCGTCTTCGTATTCGTATTAGTCTTATTCTTAGTCTTAGTAGTATTATTCGTTTTCTTCCTAGTATTATGATTTTCGCATCGTATTAGCATTCGTCTTCTGATTCTTGGTGTTCATAGTATTGTTCGTATTAGTTGTCGCATTCGTATTCTTAGTAGTACTAGTAGTATGCATATTATGATTGTTCGCCTTCTTCTTATTCTTCGTAGTATTATGATTATTCGTCGTCTTCCTACTATTAATATTCGTCTTCTTAGTCGTAGTACTATCATTATTATGATTGTTGTAATAAATGTTAGTACTATTACTACTACTATGAGGCCAAGGAAGAGGAGGAGGAGGAGGAGGAGGGGGGAAGGTGGGGGGGCCCTCGCGCTGGCGCTGAGGCGCCCCTGGGCTGGCAGTGGCCGAACGGCCGAAGACGACGAGACCGACGACGACGACGACGACGACGACGACAACGACGACAACGACGACGCGGACGAGGACGACGACGAGGTCGACGACGGGACGATGATGACCCACCAGCGACGACGACAACGACGGCCAGAAGGACGACGACGAAGCCGTGGGCGAGGCCGAAGCCCACGACGGTGACGATGACGGCTAATACAATGCGGCGGCGACGGCGACAATGACAAGCCGAGCTGGCCCCGGAAAGCCGCTCCCTGGATGCTCTGCAGCGGCGAGCTTATCCTCTTCTCTCCCCTCCCCATCCCAGAATCCTGGTGATCTTTGGTGATCGGCAAGGGGAGGAGAAGGAGGAGGAGGAGAAGGAGGAGGGGGAGGAGCAGGAGGAGGGGGGAGAATCGCCAAAGATGACCAGTAGTCGAGGAAAGGGAGGAGGAGGAGGAGGAGGAGGAGGAGGAGGGAAGATCGCCAGAGATCACCAGTAGTCGAGGGAGGGGAGGGGGATGTGAGGAGGAGGAGGAGGAGGAGGAGGAGCAGGAGTGACCCTAGGCAAGAGTGATCTCTGGTGAGCGGCTCGCCGATCGCTGCACGCGACAGGACAACAGCGGCCTGCGTGTACAGGCTGGGCCCACGAGCGCGTCATAAAAGCAGTGCACCGACGGTCCCTCCAAGAAGGGTTTACCCGTAGGTCGGACATGTCCTCCTACGGGCGGGTTTACAAAGAAATACCACAAAAATAATCGAAAAAGAATGAACTGGCGAAGGACCCGACCACATGCAGCTGGAAATACCGCAATTGTGAATATCTTCTTCGGTGGCGCCCCCTATGGGGCCACCAACCCTGTGAGGGGTGTGCCGAAATGGCTGCGGCGGACGCATGCGGACGGTGGCACTGGGGCCTTCGGTGGAGCTCCCTATAGGGCCACGAAGCGTGTGAGGGGGGTGCAGACATGGGTGTTGGGGACGCATGCGGGCGGTGGCACTGGGGCCTTCGGTGGAACTCCCTATGGGGTCACGAAACGTGTGAGTGGTGCGGCGAAATGAATGTGGGGGACGCATGTGGACGGTGGCACTGGGGCCTTCGGTGGAGCTCCCTATGGGGTCACGAAACGTGTGAGTGGTGTGGCGAAATGGGTGTGGGGGACGCATGCGGACGGTGGCACTGGGGCCTTCGGTGGAGCTCCCTATGGGGTCACGAAAAGTGTGAGGGGTGTGCCGAAATGAGTGCGGGGGTCGCATGTGGACGGTGGTACTGGGGCCTTCGGTGGAGCTCCTTATGCGGCCACGAAACGTGTGAGGGGAATACCGACACGGGTATGGGCACGCATGTGGATGGTGGCATTGGGGCCTTCGGTAGAGCTTTCTAGGGGGCCACGAAACGTGTGAAGGATGTGCCGAAATGGGTGCGGCGGACGCATGCGGACGGTGGCACTGGGGCCTTCGGTGGACCTCCCTATGGGGTCACGGAACGTGTGAGGGGTGTGCCGAAATGAGTGTGGGGGACGCATGTGGACGGCGGCACTGGGGCCTTCGGTGGAGCTCCCTATGGGGCCACGAAACGTGTGAGGAGCCGACATGGGTGTGGGGGACGCATGCGGACGGTGGCACTGGGGCCTTCTGTTGAGCTCCCAATAGGGCCACGAAGCGTGAGAGGGGGGTGCCGAAATGGGTGTCGATGATGGTGACGATAACGGCGATGACGATGATGACGATGATGTTGCTGATGATGCTGATGATGATGCTGAAGATGAGAAGATGGAGGAGGGGGGAGAAGGAAGGAAGGAGGAAGGAATGCGGGAACCGTCTCTTCAAAACGAGGATCAAACACCACAGGATGCTTGGGAATCAAAAACGGTCAAAAGAGCACGCAAAATCGTCGCCCGGCTACCTTTTCACCATTCTCGCACATTCCTCCTGTGGAAGGACACGCCCGACTCAAGTTTACGTTTACGCGAAGCAGACGCGAAGCCGAGCGAAGCCGAGCGCCGCGGCGTGCGCTCAAGGTCGAGCGCCACTGGCGGTCCCGGGGCGGCCGCTATCGAACGAACGGGCGGTCCCGATCCGTGCCAGAAGGCCGCGATCTAAGCCAGACGACGGAGCCTGCCCATTCCCCCCCTCCCGTCCTACACCTCCTCCTCCTCCGACGGCACGTGCCCAGCCCCCCCCGCGGATCCACTCGGTGGCGATGACCCCCGTTGACGTCAGGAGGACGCTAACCTGCCCTGCGCTGGGTTCGCGTCGCGATGACGTCGGCGCTGATTCCTGACACCACATGGCCCTCCAACCTTGAACGGCGCCTTTCAACGTGGCACACTGGCGCTGGGGTCGCCACCGAGCCGACGCGGCACCCACCCAATTAGCGCGGATCCCTCCCACGACCCGTCCTGCCAGGCTTTTCAAGCAGCGTTCAATGACAACGTGGGGAGGTCTGAAGGCAGGAGAATGATAAAGACACAACATCAATCAGCATCGAACCGGGCAATCGGATCAACTCGAAATGCGCGTCGGGTCGGGCCGCATCGGTACCGAGATGGAATCAGAACGGAATCGGCCGCGCCAGAACAAAAAACAGCACGAACCATCGGAACGCATCGGATCACCAGGATGTCGGAATCAAATCGGACACGAGAAGCCGAAATTGCACTCGAACCGGATCGATCGGATCGAAATGGGCCCTGAATTGGAAAGCCGCTATGATTCGCAGGCCGTCGCCATCCTTGGTAGGCAGTCGCCTTGCAACGCCAGCGTGCACCATCCGTCTGGCAGCATGCGGGGGGCGCGGCTGCCATCCTGCCAGCAAACGCGAGGCGGTTCGCTGCGGCACTTCGGGGGGGAGTGGACCGCCGCGTTGCACAGACACTACGGAAGCTGAGAAAGCTGGGAGAAGGAGAAGAAGAGGAAGAAGAAGAAGGGGGAGAGGGAGAAGGAGGAGGAGCCGGAGGAAGAGATGGACGGCGACGAGGAGGAGAAGCACGACGAGGGGGAAGGGGAGGAGGATGATTAGTATAGGAGGCGGATACAGCAATGACGTTGGAGGACGAGGAGAAGGACTGGAATTGAAGGGCCTGGGTAAGAGTGCGATTTTCCAATACCGACATGAAGTGTCAAACGGTTCACAAGGGCAAAACAATACCAAACATTTTCCCAGACCCAACCATATGCAGCTGTGGGTACCGCAATTGTGAATATTTCTTTCGGTGAAGCTCCTTATGGGGCCACGAAGCGCTGCACTGGGTGGGCGGGAATGCTGTACTGGGTGGGTGGTGTGCCAAATTGGGTTTCCAGGACGCACGCGGACGGTCCCACTGGGGGCTTCGGTGGAGCTCCCGGTAGGGCCACGAAACGCTATACTGGGCAGGTGAAAATGCCAAATGGGATTTCCGGGACGCATGCGAACGGTCCCACTGGAGGTTTGGGTGGAGCTCCATATGGGGCCACGAAACGCTGTAGTGTGGGCGAAAATGCTCAATGGAATTTCCGGGACGCATGCGGACGTTCCCACCGGGGGTTTCGGTGGAGCTCCGTATGGGGCCACGAAACGCTGTATTGGGTGGGTGAAAATGCCACGTGTGGTCTTCGGGGCGCATGCGGACGGTGGCAGTGGGGTTTTCGGTGGAGCTCCTTATGGAGCCACGAAACGCTGTACTGGGTGAGTGGAAATCCCACATTGGGTGTTTCGGGACGCTTGCGGACGGTCCCACTGGGGCCTTCGGTGGAGCTCCCTGTGGGGTCACGAAATGCTGTACTGGGTGGGTGAAAATGCCACATTGGGTTTTCGGAACGCATGCGGACGGTGGCACTGGGGCCTTCGGTGGAGCTCCCGATGGGGCCACGAAACGGTGTACTGGGCAGGTGAAAATGCAAAACGGGGTGTTTCGGGGCGCTCGCGGACGGTCCCATTGGGGCCTCCGGTGGAGCTCCCTATGGGGCCACGAAACGCTATACTTGGTGTGCGGGACGCATGCGGACGGTAGCCCTGGACCTCCAGTGGGGTTCCCTATGGGGCCACGAAACGCTGTACTGGGTGTGCGGGACGCATGCGGACGGAAGGTGACCTTCGGCGGGGCCCCCTACGGGGCCAACGCTGCACTGAATGGGTGAAACGCAGGGAGGAGGGGAACGAGGACCACAAAACGCTGCACTGGGTGGGGGGGACGCATGCGGACGGTAGCACTGGGACCTTCGGTGGGGTCCCCTATGGGGCCACGAAACCCTGCACTGGGCGGGTGAAACGCAGGAAGGAAAGGGGGTGGCGGAGGGAGGAGGGAGAAGGAGAAGGAGGAGGAGGAGAATGCAGGGACAGTCACTTCAAAACGAGGACCCAACACCACAGGATGGTTCAGAAAAAACATGTTTGATCCGCGGGTCGAGAGCGCACCTCTCCCGGTCGAAGCTAAGCGGGCCGCGCGAAGCTTGAATTAGGCAGAGACGGGGGAGGAAAAGGGGGGCGCAGCCTCAGAACAAGGCCGGGAAGAGGCAAAGCCTCGGAATCAAGCGGTGTCGGAGTCGACGAACAAAGGAGCGCCGTCTTTGAATCTGGTGGCGAAATACCGGTCGAAGCAAAATACTGCGGTTGGTGCTGCCGTCTACGGCTCTTCATTTAACACCGGCCGAGAGTTGGCGGCGAGAGGCGACGCGCCTTGCGTCGGGATCAGGGAGAGCGAGGAGAGCGACACTGAGACGAAGTGCAGCGTTGTGCCATCGCACAGGCAGCAGGAGCGGGAGCCACAGGGCCGCGGTGATTCACGGCGCCACCGGCCCAGGGTACAGGAGCCGCAGAGACGCGAGGCGCGGCAGTCAGGAAACTTCAAGAACGCGCCGCCTGCGACGGCCGACAGGGCGCCGGCGCACTGGAGCAGGAGGCCGAACGGATCTGGTCCTGCAGGGGCGAGCGCTCAGGACCGGACTGGGCCGAAGCTGCGCTGTACCCGGGCGCCGCCGTTGTCCGCGGAGCCCAGGGCCGGGCCGGGGCCGCGCCGCGCCCAGGGCCGCGGGGCCGCCGAGGCGGCGGGAAGGGGGTGGAGGGAAGGAGGGGGGGCCAGCCGCAGCTGGCGAGATGGCGCCGTAGCCGCCCGCACCAGCACCTCGGCGGTGGCCCCGCCGGCCATCAGGGGAGCAGGGCAGGCGAGCCCGTGGAACCAGGGAAGGAGGACCAACGGGAACAGGAGGGACTAATCGCCCCATGGTCAGGTGCATTCGAGAAAGAGAGAGAAGGAGAGAAAGAGAGAGAGAGAGAGAGAGAGAGAGAGAGACAGAGACAGAGACAGAGACAGAGACAGAGACAGAGACAGAGACAGAGACAGAGACAGAGACAGAGACAGAGACAGAGACAGAGACAGAGAAAGAGAGAGAGAGAGAGAGGGAGATATATATATATATAGAGAGAGAGAGAGAGACAGTGATATAGGGGGG
>CAUYUJ010006468.1:0-32500 GCA_963575745.1 Prorocentrum cordatum
CTCCTCCTCCTCCTCCTCCTCCTCCTCCTCCTCCTCCTCCTCCTCCTGGTTTGACCGTAAGCCTGGGGGGACACCAGCCCGCTGGGGGTTCCTCCGCGGGCAGCCCCCGGCGACCGGGCCCCCCCTCGGTGGCAACTCCTGAGAGCCTCCACGTGCCATCATGCTGGCTCGTTCGGATCGACGCCTCTTCCTCCTCCTCAGCCTCCTCTTCCTCCCTGCCTACTCCTCCTCCTCCTCCTCCTCCTCCTCCTCCCTCCTCCTCCTCCTCCTCCTCCTCCTCCTCCTCTCCTCCTCCTCCTCCACCTCCTCCCCCTCCTCCCCCTCCTCCCCCTCCTTCTCTTCCTCCTCCTCCTCCTCCTCCTCCTCCTGCTGGTTTGACCGCCGACGCGAATCGATGCTGCATCGACGACGAATCGACGCTACATCGGCGCTTACGCCATCTTGCTGGCTCTTTCGAGTCGACGCTAGTGGACGCGAATCGCCGCTCCTCGACGCGAGTCGACGCTGCATGGACGACTCATCGACGCTACATCGGCGTTTGTGCTATCTTGCTGGCTCGTTCGGATCGGCGCCCACCGACGCTGATCGACGCTCCTCGACGCGAGTCGACGCTGCATGGACGACTCATCGACGCTACATCGGCGCTTGTGCCATCTTGCTGGCTCGTTCGAATCGACGCTAATGGACGCGAATCGCCGCTCCTCCACGCGAGTCGACGCTACATGGACGACTCGTCGACGCTGCATCGGCGCTGTCCCATCAATTAGCAGGCGCCAACGCTCGCTAGTACTCACTCTACGAGGACACATGCAAGGTTCCCATTATTTGCTACCGAAGGTCCCCCCAACTCGCCGTGGAGGGAAGACCATGGGGACCATGACCAAGACTGAACGCGGAAACGTCGTGTCGATCTTGGCCGCCGTCTGTCTTGGCCAGTGCCAATTCGCACATTATCCTCGCCCCTCGGCGACGGCGAGGACCAAGGACGAGGACCAAGATCGGCGTCGACTGGATCCCTCGACGTGGTGGCCATGGTCCCCGTGCTGTTCCCTCAGCCAGCCGCTCCTGTTCATCGCGTGGCCGCCCTCGGAGCACTCGTCCACCCAGGCGGACGAGCCGCGGGACAGCGATCCGCGCAGGAACATCGCCTGCGGAGCCGCGGGCAAGCTGGCGCGACCGGCTGCCTGGCCCGTGGGCGCCTCCCAAGATGGCCCCTTGCAGCAGGACCCAGAACCCCGTCGGGTCATGGAAATCTCCCCGACCCTCCGGCGCGTGCGAGACGCTGTCTTCATCTTCGTCGTCGTCGTCGTCGTCGTCGCCAGCCCACCGGAAATTCTGGAACGAACAAACAAAAGACACGGCGCAGTTAAGTCGATTCGAGCCCCTTTTTCCCCCTCCCTGACGGTGGGGGGGTATGGGAGGGGGGGAGGACGGCGGGGGGTAAGGGGGGGGGCCAGGGGTCAGAGTACCGCACCCCCATTGGTGCCCTGGCGGCCCCCCCTCCCCTCCCCAGCCCCCCCGTGGACGGGGGTTCCCCCCCTCCTCCTCCTCCCCTCCTTCCTCCTCCTCCTCCTCCTCCTCCTCCTCCTCCTCCTCCTCCTCCTCCTCCTCCTCCTCCTCCCCCTCCTCCCCCTCCTCCCCCTCCTCCTCCTCTGCGGGGGGGGATCCTGGAGGGGGGGGCCCCGGGGAAGCCCCGCCCGCGGTGGAGGAGGGCGGCCCCGGGCCGGAGTGCTGCCCCCTCTCCGGGGGGCACCGGGCGGGTCCCATGAAGGGGCCGGGGCGCCAGCCGGGGGCCCCTCGGGAGGTCCCCCCTTTTCAGGGTCGGCGGCGCCGGCCCTGAGGCCCTGGCACATGGCATGAGAGCACCCTGGCGGCTTCTCCTCGGGAGTGCTGAAGCAGGCGCCGAGCCAGAGGCATCTTCACCAATCTGCTCCTGGAAGCAGAGGGTGTTGCGCACCCACACGAGCGAATCGCTCGAGACAGCCCCGCAATCTGAGCTCGAACACCCTGGCGGCTTGCGCTTGGATTGCTGGAACCAGCGCCTCGCTCGAGGCATCATCACAATCTGCTCTGGTCTGACTGAGTCTGTGTGAGTGAGTCTGAGTGTGAGTGAGTCTGAGTGTGGAGTGTGATGAATGAACCTGCGTGAGGAAGAGGAGGGACGAGGGTGAGTGTGGGTATGAGTGCGTCTGACTGGGAATGAATCTGAGTGTGCACGATTCTGAGTGTGGGTCAGTCTGATTATGGGTGAGTATAAGTGCAAGCGAGTATGAGTGTGAGTGAGTCTGACTGCGAGAAAGTCTGAATGTGAGTGAGTCTGGGTATGGGTGGGTGTGAGTCTAAGCGTGATTGAGTCTGAGTGAGGAAGGGGAGGCAGGAAGGAAGGAGTTGGAGGCGTCTCGGTACTGCAAAGACCCGGATCTCAGGATACGGTGGAAAAACTGGTCCCAGAGAGTGGGTCTGGACTGCTGGGACTCCCCTTCATGAGAGCATTATGGCGTCGGGGGTCTAGGGACTGCGCCAGGACGTGCCAGCCAGCCCCCAACCGTCCCACAACGGCCCCTGCAGCCCGCCAGACGGCTACCACATGCTCACATCTCAAACCACCCCCACACGCACACCGACAGCACACGAGAGCGCCCAAATCGGCCGAAGGGGCTCCCCAACGCCCCACCCCTTCCTCCACCAAGTGCTTCCCCAAGGACTTCCACAGCGGCCGGGGGACCACATCAATAGCTTGGCCAACGTTTGGCCACATCGGCATTTCTACAAAGGCAGGGGGCGGTACTGACTCGGGGTAGGCGACTCCGATAGTAACACGATCGGCGAACTGAATCATGCGCGACAGGATCTCGCTGCTTACGCAAATGTCTGTGAGCAGTTTATTTTTTCACCGCGTCGAATGTAGTATGCCAGAGCCTGTGCGTAGTAGTCAGTTGTCAGACTTGACGATACTGGAGTGGTGCGTCTGCACATATGGAACGAATATGGAAAGAAAAAAACATGTTCGATACGAATGTCGTCGTGTGTCGTTCCAACGACGTTGCTGCGAATCCCCTCCACCTGCACAATGGGTCGCACTGTACAGTAGGTGCTCGAAATGGCTGCGTAGACGGGCACAGTTGGCCGCACTGCACCATGGGGTCGCATCTTGGGCTCGCTGAAGAGGGGGACCAAGAAGAGGGGGGCGAGCGCATCTTGGCACGAGGTATCTGCGCGGATGAGGGGAGACCAGGAGGTTAATTTTCAGAAGACACAGATTTCAGGCCACGGTCCTGAAATCCACACGCCCCCGCGATCTTCCTCCACGGCCTCCTAATCATTAAAAAGTAAAAAAAAAAAAAAAAACTCCTCATCATTAAAAAATGGCCAGGAGGCGCCCCCCCCCGACGGGGTCCGTCTGGACTGGCATTTCTACCCCGGATCGATGTCTGAGGGCATCGGGGCCGACAGCGACCCCCAGCCGTCGAAACGACTGACAACTGGGACCAAACGAATATCAGCGCTGTCCTCGACACCGAGCAATGCAGCGAGGAGACGCAAGCTCAAAAATCGAACAGGGGAGTCTCTCTGTACAGTGGGTCGCACTATGCGAGCGCACAGCGCGTCGCATGAAAACGACCGACCACCTCTACGAAGGTCGCACTACAACGGCTCATCACACAGTTCAGTGGGGGAAGCCTCTCCGCCAGTTGGTACGTTAGTCATCCTAGTACGGCTCGACTTCTTCCAATTAACATGAATTCCCGCATCCAGGGTGGGGTCTTGCTTCCTCGGGGCACCCCGCGCAGTCCTCACACCTGCCCCCTCTCCTGCTCTCTTCTTTTCCCGCTCATCCTCACCATCACTCTACCATTATCATCATCACAAATACCATACCACCATGACCACCGATCATCCTCATCGACATCATTATCATCGTCATCATCGGCATCATCAGCAGCAGCATCGTCGTCATCATCTCTAACATTCTCAACGACAGCAACAACATCATCATGCACATCGCACACACAGACACGATCACGATCGAACACTTACCAGAGGCGAGCCATGGCCATCACCATCGGGAACATTACCACTCACGAGCGCACTATGACTAATATCATCAAATCACCATCATCACCACCATCACTACGATCATCAACATCATCAACATCTCACACATTCACATCATCAACTTGAAGAACTCTCCAGGGGGATACCGGTCTGCGAGTGAATCGTGAGGAAGCCAGCCTCCTCCCTGTGTAGCCCGCACTTCAAAGTATACCACTCCGAAGCGGTCATCGGCATGCCTGTCCGTAAGTGTGGTTACTCTTGGGCCCCTGATGCTTGAATCAAAAGGACTTCTCGAGCGGAAGGCATGTCCTTGAGTGAATAGTGAGAAAGTCTCACGCGGGAGCCCCCTCCGTGCGGGGCCCGCCCTTCATATTGACACTCCGAGGCGGTCATCGGCATACCTGGGACTGTCGTCACTTTTGGGCTCCTGATGCCTGAGCCAGGTGAATGTCTAGAGAGGGAGCCTCCTTCTTGTCTGCATCGCGAGGAGTATCAGGCGAAAGCCCCGTCCCTAAGGGTCCCGCACTTCACATTATTGTTTTCCGAGGCGACCATCAGCATACCTGTAACTGTCGTCACTTTGGGGCCCATGATGCCTGAATCAGGCGGGCGTCTCGAGCAGGAGCCTCGTCTGTGAGTGACTAGCGAAGATATCTCAAATGAGGGCCCACGCCCTATGGGGCCCGTGCTGTAGGCTCCATTTCCGAGGCGGTCACCAGAGTCGCTCCTGATGCCTGAATCAGGAAGCCCCCTCTTATGCGGGCCCGGACTTCGCATCACCATTCCCAATCATCATCGGCATACCTGGGACTGTCGTCACTTTACGGCCCATGGTGCCTGAATCAGGTGGACGTCTCGAGCGGAAGCCTCGCCTGACAGCGAATAGAGAGACAGTCTCAGGGGGGAGCCCGCTCGCTATGGAGCCCGCATTTCGTAATCATTTTCCGAAGCGGTGTTCGGAATAATTGCGAGTGTCGTCAAATTTGGGCCCAGGATGCCTGAATCAGGAAGACGTCTCGAGCGGGAGGCCCGTCCGTGAGCGAATCGCAAAAAGAAGTCACAGGCGGGGGCCCGTTCTCTGTTGCCCAAGAGGCCCCCTCACAACGGTTGGGGGAACGCATGGCCCAATAGCGTGGCCAAGCTTTGCCCTCACGTTCGGCCACAAATCGGGGATGGACAGACCCCCCTTTCGTAAAACGTGGTTTCGTGAAACGACCTGAGGCCCAAACCTGGCGGGCGCAAGCCTGGAAAACAACGGCCACGGCGCCCTCTCGAGAACCGAAAACGGACAATCCACGAATCGACGTGTCACTGTTGGGGTGTTCCGTCCCCCCCCGCACAAAGGCGTATCCTCAAGAGGCATGGGGCGGCGAGGACTCGCCGTAGGCCTCTCGGTAATCGTTTACGGTCCAGTACGTGGGCTGCCGGATCGGGAAGGAGTCGCGCGCCGTGGCCTCCCGTGGCCGCCTGTTGCCACTGGAGGCCACGGGAGAATTCGTACGAGTACCCGTCTTGGTAGCAGTGTCACTGCGCATGTATAGCACAGTCGGGGAGTTGACCTAAGGAACCCTAGATAAGGAGCGAGGCCCCTCTTCTCCACGAGTTGAGCTTCGATGTCCCATCGGGAGCCTAAGGAAAACCGCGGGCAGACTGCAAACCAGCTGACAAACACTGAGCCTCTCCCCAACGAACAGGAGGAGGAGGAGGAGGAGGAGGAGGAGGAGGAGGAGGAGGAGGAGGAGGAGGAGGAGGACCTTCTCAGCGCCCCGACTGTACGAGAAATGGCAGTGCTATTCGCATTCGTAGCAGTGTGTGGAGCTGCCACCGTGCCCTTGGGCACGGAGTGGGCGTGCCCCCAGGTCCTTGGGCACCGTGCCCTTGGGCACCGTGCCCTTGGGCACGGAGTGGTCATTTGCGTCATCCCCTCAGCCTCCATCCTGACCACCTACCAGACCACCCCAACCCAACCCGAAGACCCGAATTTCGGGTTGGGGGGGTTATGGGTTCCATGCGTGTTTTTGTCGATGTTCCCCGATCCCCCCCCCCCCCACTGGAAAGGGAGGGCAAATTGAGGCCTTCGGGTTGGGCTTGGGGTGGTTTGGTGGGTGGTGACATCCTCACCTCGGAAGAGTTCTTTTAGGGTCCCGGACACGCAGTGCGCCCACGTACTAGGGGCTGCCCGCGTCGTGTCCGGGGCTTCCCGCACCCTGTCGCGTGACCTCTCCGGGCCCACCAGGGCCTCAAGACGAGCCAAGGGAGCCTCAAGAGGCCCTCGGGACGGCCCCAAGGGGGCCCCGAGACGCCCAAAGATCGCACCAGGACGCCCAAGATGGCCCGAAGACAGCCAAAGAAGCCCCCAAGACGCCTCTCAAGAGGCCTCCAAGAGGTGTCCCAAGAGGGCTCCAAGGATTTGGGCGTTCTCGCCTGTTCGGCTTCCCTATGTTTCAAAACGCCCCAGGAAGGCCCCAGAGGCTCCGAAGAGGGCCCCAAGACGGACGATGAGATCTCCAAGACAGCCCAAGAGGCGCCGAAGACGGCCCAAGGGGGTCCCAAGACGGCCCCAAGAATGACCGAATAGGAGGACCACGAAACAGAAATCCGAGACTTCCGAGCCCCAGGGCGCCCAGGACGCCCCAAGAGGCTCCCAAGAGGCCCCGAGAGGCCCTCAAAATGCTCCCACGAGGCCCCAAGAGGTACAAAGGAGGCTTGAAGAGGCCCCAGAACATTCCCCCAGAGGCACCACAAGTGCCTCCAGGAGATCCCAACAACCATCCAATGAGGCCTCAGACCCAACCCAGGCACGGTGGCGGGATGGGCCGAAGGCCATTCGACACGCCGCCCCCCGTGGTCTTGCCACGGTGGTGCCCGTCGCGCTGGATCCCAATGGTTTAGTTTGATTCTTTCGGCGGTGGACGAACCTCCCTTTAGTAAACCTCCCCTTAGTGAAAGCGGCCTGGGACCGAAACCGAGGGACACGGCCCCCAAAATGACGGAAGCGACGCCCTCTCGCGAACCGAAAACGGCCAATTCCTTAATCGACGTGTCAGGGTAAGAGGTCGGCACCGCCTGCACCCCGCACCCTCCGGCCGCCTGAGGCCCCGCCCGCCCGCGCTCTGTCTCCCCAATTAAGGCTTTGCGCGCCCCGCCTAGCTCTTAACCGGAAGAGGCCCGCTCTCGACCCGCAGACCAACAAGTCAGGGTAGGAGGTCTATCCACCTCCGATTCTTTTTCAAGATCTCTCCCCTGGGGCTCTGGCCCAGTGCGCCAGCCACGCGGGAAGCCCCCCCAGCGAGCACAACGTCCACACACATCTCCAAGACTGGCTCGAGATGGTCAAAGTTGCCTCCAAGATGCCTCCGAGTCTGCCCACGAAGCCTCCAAGAATGCACAAGAGGGCCCGAGAGGCTCCCAAGAAAGCATCCAGGACGGCCCGGAGAGGCCCAGATCAGTGATTGTCCTTAGGTGTTTGTGCAGGATCTGGGTATGTGCTTCTTTTCGGCCTTTTGACAGCTCAAAATGGCCCAAGAGGCCCCCGAGATCGCCCCCAGATGGGCCTCCAAGATGACCTCCCCGAGACGACCTCCAAGACGGCCCAAGAGGTCCCAAGAAGCTTCCAAGTCCGCCCAAGAAGCCTCATGGCCCAAGACGGCTCCAAGATGGCCCAAAGACGGCCCAAGAGGGTCCCAAGATGTCTCCAAGACGGCCCAAGAGGCCTCCAGGAAGACCCGACGAGGCCAAAATCATTGATTTTCCATAGGTGTTTGGAGGATCGTGGCATTTGCTTCTTTTCGGCTTTCCGACGGCCCGAGGCGGCCCCAAAAAACCCAACGATCGCGCCAAGATGGCCTCAAAGGCCTCCAAGGTGGCCCCAGAACGGCCCAAGAGGCCCCCAAGACGGCCCGAAGGAGCCCCACGACGGCCCGAGAGGCTTCCGTTACGCCCAAGATAGCCTCCACGCCAAGTCGGCCCAGAGAGGCCCCCAAGACGGCTTCCGACGGCGTCAGACGGGCCAGTAGGCCACCAAGACGGCCAAGACGGCCCAAGACGGCTCTCAGATGGCCCAAGACAGCCCAAAAGGCCCCAAGAGGTCCCGAAGACGGCCCAAGAGGCCTCCAAGAGGTTGAAGGAGTTTGGCATTTGCTTCGTTTCGGCCTTCCGACGGTCTGGGACGAGATCGCCCCAAGATGGCCTCAAAGGCCTGAAAGATGGCCTCATGACGGGCCAAGAAGCCGCCAAGACTGCCCAAGAGGGCCCCAAGAAGGCCGAGGAGGCCTCCAGGACGCCCAAGATGGCCTCCAACACGGCCCTGGAGCACCCCGGGGAAGCCCCAAGTCGGCCCAGAGAGGCCCCCTAAGACGGCTTCCGACGGCGTCAGACGGGCCAGGAATGCCAGAAGACTACCAAAGAGGCCCCCGAGAAGCTCCCAACGGCCTCCAAGAGGTCCGAGGAGGCCCCCAAGATTCCTCCACGAGGCTCCCCCTGGGACGCACACATAAATAGACACGATTAACCAGATTCTCCTTATTTTCCTATATGTTCTGGGTTTTTGTCTTCCCCCCACTTCCCATATTTTCCCACATTTTCTGGGGAATCGACGATTAATTGTGTCTATGTGCTTCTCCCCCCCTGATAGTCGAACAGACAGACAGACAGAGACGCAGAAGCACGCCATGCCTTCTGGCGCTGGGCGGCCATCCAACCTCTGCACGTGCACCTCGGTAGTCGCCGAGCTCGATGTCCGTGTGTGGCAAGTCGACCGGGCCGCGCCCGAACCCGCGGGAGCCGCAGGGGCGCAGAGAGCCGCCTGGCGCGGGCGCACTCGCCCCAAGCTCGCCGCCCGTGCTCGGCCAGCTCGCCGGGCCGAGCCCTCAGAGTCACAGGGGGGCCAGGAGCGCGGAGCGCCGCTGGGGCGCGGGCGGCGAGCGCGCCTCCCACGCGCAGCCGGGACCCGCGGCGGAACACTCCAGCTGCTGGGCACTGGGCCACGCGGCCCCGGCGCGGCGCACTCGCCAAGCTCGCTGTCCGTGTCCGGCCACTCCACTGGCCCGCACTCAAACTCAGACGCCTGCTCGGTGCCGCCGTCGCCGCCGGCGGATCCCGCACGAGATGCGGCAGCGGATCGGGGCAGGCCGGGCATCAGTTTCAGCGGGCGCGTGAGAGTGCCCATGTGCAGAGCGTCTTGCGAACCAGACCTGGTGATACAATTGGACTCGAATGCGTGGCCTACGCCAGAACGCCCTGAGCCGACGTAGCTGCGGATTGACGGCAGTGAAGAGAACGAGCGCTGGCGCGAGAAAAACGTGAGGCGCACTTGACGACAACCATGAGGATGCTGCCGCGGAGAACGAGGACGACGACGAGGATAACGATGAACAAAATCCCACCAACCCTCTGGGCGTATGTGGTTTAACTGGTCCGTTGTTCCAACTCCCTTGCACCCCCTCGGAGAGGAACTCATATCTGCTCCGCATTATTGATCATTTGCCCCTCCCCCGCTCCAGCACCCGCCAAGCAGGAACAATTAGCCCCCCCATATCCCTGCCAAAAGTCACCAGGTAATGCAACGTGTAGGAGTTTGCGGCGACAGCTGAGAAGTGCGATAGCGCTACATCTCATTATTTCTGCTTTGGGATGCAAACTCACATGTAAGCATGACTTGGAGCTCGCGCGAGAAAATTGAATGCACGGAAGCATTCCGTCACTGACCGTTCAGGGCGTGCGCTTCATCAATACCTTGCCACGCTGCGTTAATAACTGGGATAAGGCCGTATGTCTATGCGACCCCAGTCTATTCAAAACGTTCATCGCGCTTGTACTGTTGCAGCGTCATCCTCGACGCTCCGACAGTGTCAGAAGTCAACGGTATCGGAAAATGATATCGTTGTCGTCCAGAGCAGTGCGCCAAATCGACCCCAGCCCAGTATCCAACCAGCGACAATTTGAAATTCTCGGGGGCGGCAATGAAAACAACAACAACTTGGCTCGTAGACCGAGCTCAACCAAAAGACTACTATTTGTGGAACGCCGAAGGCCGCTTCACCCTTGGCCCCTCAATCACGAACCGCCTGGATTTCTTTCGCAATCCAATGGAGGCATGCCTGGTTTTCGGCACTTGTGTTTCCAGGCAGTAGCAGCACTCGCCACGGCGGAAATATCTTCCCCACCGGCGAACATCAACATGTTTCAAATGCACGTTGCGCAAATCCGGTACATGAGTGTTCTTGGCAAAGCGCTGGCATAAAACTTGAATGATCCCGTGTTCCCTTAGAACCTTGAAACATAAGAAACATGGACAGGTGGAATCACTCTGGTCCTTGAAACTCCATCAAGTGTATGACACATTTGCTGCTCGCTCGCTGCTGCAGCGAACTCCGCTATAGACGCAATTGTTCTGGGGATGAACTAGATCCATGTATTGCGCCGCTGCTCCAGGCAGCCAGATTACGAAGACGTCAGTGCGAAAAAGTAGGTGTTTCGCACAACTATGATCCGCCACCTGACTACCTACCAGACCACCCCAACCCAACCCGAAGACCCGGATTTCGGGTTGGGGGGGGTACGGGGTCCATGTGTGTTTCAATGTTCCCCGGCCTCCCCCCCACCGAACATGGAGGGCAAATTGAGGCCTTCGGGCTGGGTTGGGGCAGTTCTGGTGGGTGGTGACCACCGTGCCTTTAGGCACAGAGAGGGCGTGTCCTCAGGTCCTTTGTCGAATGCCCTGAGCCTCAGCCCTGCATGAGCTGTTCGGGCCCGTGAGGGCCCCAAGACGGGCCTAAAGGGCCCCGAGAGGCCCCGAAATCGGTCTAAGAGGGTGTCGAATCGCCGCACGACCGCTCCAAGACGTCCAAGATGGCCCATGGCAACCCAAGAGGCCCCCAAGACGCTCCAGCGTCCAAAGAGGGCCCAAAAATACCAAAATCATATAATGTCCGGGGGTGTTTGCAAGATCTTGGCGTTCTCGACTTTCCGGCTCTCCGACGCTCCAAGACGGCCCAAGAGGCCCCCAAGACCGCCCCAAGACAGACGAAGACGCCCGCAAGAGGGCCCTAAGACGGCACAAGAGGGAGCCAAGACGGCCCAAGAAGCGCCCAAGACGGCCCCAAGACGGTCCTAAGAAGGGCACAAGAGGGGGGCACGAATCGAAGATGTGAGCCTTCTGCTCCAAGGCTCCCGGGGAGCCCCAAGGAGCGTCTAAGAGCCCCCAAGAGGCCCCAAGAGACGCCCAAGAGGCTCCCAAGAGGCCCCTAGGCCCTAGAGGCCTCCCAAGAGGGCCTCCAGAAGCTAGCATCATTGATTCTCCTAAGGTTTTTGACGCATTTGGGGGTTCTCGCTTTTTCGAACACCCGTCGCTGCAAGACGGCCCAAGGGGACCACAAGACGACCTTAAGACGGCCCAGATGGCCGCCACGATGCTCACCAAACGGCCCAAGAGGCCCCTCAGACAACCCAAGAGGTTGCCAAGACGGCCCACGAGGGCCCCAAGAGGAGCCGCCCACGAGGGGGAACACGAACCGACAATTCGAGCCTTCCGTTCCAAGAAGCCCCCAGGAGGACTCAAAGGGCTTCGAAGAGGCCCCAAGAGGGCGCCAAGACGGCCCAAGAAGAGGCCCCCAAACAGCACCCCAAGGGGCTTCAAAACTGCCTCCAGGAGGCCCCTGACAGGCATCGGCGCGATCCCAACGACCATCCAAGAAACCTCAGACCCACAACACAGGCACGGTGGCAGGATGGGCCGAAGGCCATTTTAGATCCGCCGCCCCCTGTCGATTCATCGCAGGGGTGCCTGGCGTGCCAAATTATTACGGTTTTGGTTTTGGATCTTTTCCAAAACAACTCCCCCTGCGGCTTCGGCCCGTCCCGCCGGGGTCCTGGGAGGATTGCCCGGACCCGGTTGCAAAGGATTGTTCTCTCCGGATGGCTTCAAGACGGCCCAACATGGCCTCCAAGATGCATCCAAGACGGCCGAGATGGCCTCCAAGACGGCTTAGATGGCTGCAAGATGCCTCCAAGACGAGCCTAGATGCACCCAAGACGGCCTAGGATGGCATCAAAATGGCCCAAGACGGCCTCAGAGGCGCCCAAGAAGCCTCCGATACGGCCCACGAGGCCCCCAAGAAGTCCTTCAGGAGGGCCCGAACAGGCCAAAATCATTGATTTCCTTAAAAGGTTTTGAAGGATTTTGGCATTTGCGCCGTTTCGGCTTTCCGACGGCCCACGACGCCCAAGAGGCCCCCAATGTCGCCCCAAGATCGCCCAAGAGGCCTCCAAGATGGCCCCAGGACGGCCCAAGAGGCCCCCAAGACGGCCCCAAGAGGGCCCCAAGACGGCCCAGGAAGCGTCCAAGACGCCCAAGATGGCCTCCAAGACGGCACTGGTGCATTCCAAGAGGGCCTCAAGTCGGCCCAGAGAGGCCCCCCAAACGGCTTCCGACGGCGTCAAACGGCCCAGGAGCCCACCAAGATGGCCGAAGTTGGCTCGAAGCTGGCCCAAGACGGGCCTCCAAGAGGGCCTCCAGGAAGGGCCGAAAAGGCCAAAATCATTGATTTCCAATGAGTTTTTGAAGGATTGTGGCATGTGCTTCTTCTCGGCCTTCCGACGGCCCGAGACGGCCCAAGTGCCCCCAAAGATCGCCCAAAGATCGCCCAAGAGGCCTCCAAGATGGCCCCAAAGGCCCAAGAGGCCCCCAAGACGGCCCCAAGAGGCCCCCAAGACGGCCGAGGAGGCTTTGAAGACGCCCAAGATGGCCTCCAAGACGGCCCTTGAGCATTCCAAGAGGGCCAGAGGGGGCCCCCAAACGGCTTCCGACGGCGTCGGACGGGCCAGGAGCCCACCAAACGTCCGAAGATGGCCCTAAGATGGCCCAAGACGGCCCAATAGGCTTCCAAGAGGGCCTCCAGGAAGGGCCGAAAAGGCCAAAATCATTGATTTCCAATGAGTTTTTGAAGGATTGTGGCATTTGCTTCTTCTCGGCCTTCCGACGGCCCGAGACGGCCCAAGTGCCCCCAAAGATCGCCCAAGAGGCCCACGACGGCCTCCAGAGGCCCCCAAGACGGCCCAAGAGGCCTCCAAGTCGCTCAAGATGGCCTCCAAGACGGCCCAAGAGCCCTCCAAGACGTCTTCCAAGAAGGCCCGAAAGGGTCAAAATGGCTTCCAGACGGCCAAGATGACTTTCCAGATGCGCACGTGTTCCCCGAAGGCTTTCCAAACCGACTCGGGGAACACATGGTCCGATAGCTTGGCAGGTCTGGCCTCAACGTTCGGCCACATAGGCGCTTCCAAAAAGGCAGGGGGCGGCTGTGATTCGCCGTAGGCGTCTTAGATAAAGCTCGGGAAGCGGGCAATACTTCGTCGACGTGTAGATGTGTATCCATACTGCTGCATGTCTCATTATCACGACGTTCGCGATCATCCACGCATGGTACCATGGTGCTGTCACGCAACAGGAGACGGGAGAAGCATGACGGCCGATGTCCCCTCATCTTCTAACACGGGGCTCTTGTTATCCCTCGCACGTCCCCACCTCACCTCACACCCGCCTCCCTCACGCACCCACTTCCTACTCAGACTCGGACTCACTCACGCTCAGACTCAATCACGCTCAGACGCACTCCGGCTCACTCGCAGTCAGACTCAGTCGTACTCAGACTCACTCGTGCTCAGGCTCACTCGGGCCACTGCTCACCGCGATGAAGCAGGCGTGGCCCTTGGGCATCCCAAGGGGGGGCCGCCGTGAGTGAGGACACTCCCAGAGTCGCGCCCGAAATGTGGTGATGTCGTAGGCGATTTGCGTGTCTGGGTGCCCAACATCCTCTGTTTCAAGAGCAGACTGCTTACCGCGATGTCCCAGGCGTAGCAATTGGCAATTGGGCACCCCAGGGGGGGGGGGGGCGCCGTGGGTGAGGACACTCTAGGGCTCGCGCCCAGATCGTGGGAATGTCTCGGGCCGTTTGCGCGCTCGGGTAACCAACAGCCTCGGCTCCCAGACGAAATGGTTTGTGCGCGTTGGGGTGTCCACCACCTTCTGCTTCCAAAAGAAACATCTTTTGGTCCGCGGGTCGAGCGCGAGCCTCTTCCGGTCGAAGCTAAGCGGGCCGCGCACAGCTTTACTTAACAGCTTCCAGAAAGAAACTCCTCATCGCGACATACATGTTTATTAGTACTATTATGAATAATGTTTTTATTATTATTATTATTATTATCATTATTATTAATATTATTATTACTATTATGATTGTTATTATTATTATTCGTATTATTATTAGTATTATTAATATTATTAATATTATTATTGGTATCATCATCATCATTATTATTATTAGTAGTATTATTACTAGTATTATCATTATTAGTAATATTTTTATTTTAATGGTTTGCTGTTGTTACAACAAAATAGAAATAAAAAAGGGGCACCTGGGCACCCCGGGCGGGGTCCGCCGTGGGTGCGGGCGCTCCAGGCTGCCCGCCCAGACCTGGGCGGCCCGCGAGGCTGCCCTGTAAGCGAGGCGCCGGCTTCGGCCCTGCGTGTGCCGAGCGCCCCGCGCGGCACGCCGGCCTCGCAGACGCGCCCGCGACCGCCAGCACTGCCCACAAAGAGAGGCGGCAGATCCCAAATGCCTTCCGCGGCCGCCGTCCAGCAGGAGGAGGAGGGGACGGGGGAGGAGAGGGAGGAGAGGGAGGAGAGGGAGGAGAAGGAGGAGGAGGAGGAGGAGGAGGAGGAGGAGGAGGAGGAGGAGGAGGGAAAGCAGGAGCCCAGCGTAGAGGAGGAGGAGGAGGAGGAGGAGGAGGAGGAGGAGGAGGAGGAGGAGGAGGAGAGAAGAGAAGGGAGAGAGGGAGGGAGGGAGGGAGGGAGGGAGGAGGCGGCGGGGAAGGAGGAGGCGAGGGAGGAGGAGCGAGCACGGCGGCGCTCGCGCCTCCAGGGCCTCGTGCGCGGCCACGACCTCGGCCTCGTCGGCGAAGCCGTCCCAGATGTGGGCGTCGCCGGCTGCGCGGCGGGACGACGGCGACGGGAGGGGGGGGGGCAGGGGCAGGCTTATGTCGGGCGTGTCCCCCTACAGGGGGATTTTCGACGAAAAATAAAAAATACCCCCAACATAATCAAAAAAGAAAACAAAAATAAGCTGGGGACTATTTTTTACCTATTTTTTGACCTTCCTGGGGCATTTTTGGGGTATTTTTTATTTGTCGTCGAAAATCCCCCTGTAGGGGGACACGCCCGACAGAAGGGCAGGCGACCGTGACATCTTCCACCCCGCAGCGCCAGCGGCCGCTGACGCGTTCGCTGGCCAGCGGGGCGCGCCGCGCTGCTGGCGTCGCGGAGGCAAGGGGGGAGGAGACGAGGGCGGCGGCAGAGGAGGAGGAGGGAATGGAGGAGGCCTCCACTGATGGGCCTGTTTTCCACCACCACCACCACCATAAGTTGGAGGGGGAGGGGGTCCTCCTCCTCCTCCTCCTCCTCCTCCTCCTCCACCACCACCACCTCCTCTCCCCTCCAACTTATGGTGGTGGTGGTGGAAAAGAGGCCCATCATCAACCGCAGAGAGTTTGCCTCATGAGTGGAGTCGCGCGCATGCAGAGCCTCGGGCACCGAGGGCCCGTGCGCTGGCCGTTGGCGCGGGACAGCGCATATGCTGCCGAAGGGGGGAGGGCAGCGCCGGGGCCCATCCGAGACAGGCACGGCCGTCATCAGGAGGCGCGGCGGGCAAAAATGGCATCGAGGATTGTGAGGACACTCGGGGGTCGGCTTCGGGGAGAATCGGCGAACCAGGGGTGGCCTGAGTGCGACTGCCAAGCAGGAGCAACTGCGGGCATGACCACCAAGCAGTGCGATGGAAACACGGGAGGATCAAGAATCGAAGTTCTGGATCGGCCTGGGTCCAAGGATCGCGGCCGAGCCAACAACGAGCAACACGGGGAAGCCCAGGAGCAGGCGAGCGGCCTCGGCGAGCAGGAGGGACGACGAGGGCAGGGGGCAGGTGGAAGATAGATTTGGAGAGGAAGGGAGAGAAAGAGAGAGAGAGAGAGAGAGAACGAGCACACACAAACACAAGCACAAGCACAAGCACAAGCAGAACAACGACCGGGAGCGCAGGATGGGGCAGAGGGAGGGAGAATCCGGTGCGAGGAAGGTTGGGGATCGTGGAAGAACTGCCAGGCTTCAAGCTGATGGGAAGGAGGCCCCACGATGCCAGAACCGGCCGGAGACAGGGAGCGGAAAGGGAAACTCGGGGATCTTCTGACCCGGGTGAATCCAGACCCGGGTCAGCAGGAAACCAAAAACTGCAATGCAGGAAAAACAAACTGCAACGCGGCCACGAGCGGCTCGCTAACCCGGGTCAGCCAGAGGGGGTCTTCGCAGGATCCTGCATGATCCGGTGCCCTGGCTGACCCCCGTTTGCATTGACCCCCGTCTCAAGGCTCCCGAGAAACAACGACGACGACCCCGCCAGCGGCAAGAAGCCGAAACGGAACCACCCGCCTCTGCAGCAACTCCTGCGCCCAGCGCCCCACCAAGGAGCGCAGCGGAATGATGGGCCGCGGAGGACCAGGGAAGACGCGAGACTCGGCTTCGGTGGGGTCGGGTTGGCCTCGACAAAACGACGAGACCCAGTCTGAAATTCGACGCGAACTCCCACTGCCCCACGAAAACTTGACAGCCAAAATCCAGAACGAGCAGACACCTCACGAAAACCAGACACCCCACGAAAACGAGGTTGAAATTCGAGACACCCCACGAAAACCAGACACCCCACGAAAACCAGACACCCCACGAAAACCAGACACCCCACAGCCAAAATCCAAAACGAGACCCAGTCTGAAGTTCGACGCGGACTCCCGCTGCAGACACCCCACGGAAACCGGACAATCAAGATCCACGACGGGGCCCCGTCAAAGAGCGACGGCAAGCCCGAGCTCCAGCGTACTCGAGTCCTGCGCTTCTCCCCTGCGAGGAGGGGGGGGGGGGACGACGACGAGGCAGGCCTCCCAGATGGGGTCGGCGTAGACGGGTCGGCGACGCGCGTAGGGGGGGGGGGGGAAGTGAGAGTGGGCGGGCCCTCTCAGAAGGCTCGGAAGTCCCCCAGACTCCAAAAAACATTGTCTACGCCTTCCCCGAAGACGCAGCACAGCACACGTCTCAGAAGGCCGGAGGGCTGCTGAGAAGCCCCGCCGCCTCCTGAGGGGGCCTTCTCCTTCTCCTTCTCCTTTCCCCTCCCCGCTCGCCGCCGACTGGGGCCAGGAGGATCGCGCCGCATCGCAGACGCACCTGCCATGCATCGGAGACGCACGGGCGATGATAAAGGGGCCCCGGGACACACAAATAAATACACACAAATAAAAGGATCCCCCATATTTTCCCATATTTTCTGGGTTTCTGTCTCCCCCCCCCACTGCCCACATTTTCCCATATTTTCTGGGGAATCGACGATTAATTGTGTCTGTGTGTTTTTTCCCCTCCTGAGATGAGTGGGCGTCGTCGCCGAGGCATCGGCGACGTCGGCGTGGAGAGCATCGGGGTCCACCTCGGGCTGCACATCGCCGACGCCTCGGCATCGGCGACAGGCGGCGCCGTCCCTCGACCCCTGCCTACGGTCAGCCGGGCTGCCGCAAGAAGGGACGCGCTGGGCAGAGAGCGAGGCCCCCCTTTGGCACCGAGCAGGAGGGCCAGGACGTACCGCGCCAATGCATGCTCCGCGCGCGGACCATGCATCAAAAATAAAGGGTTGATTCGTAAATGCAAGGCTGAACTTATGCATCAACTTATTCATACCTTAATAGTGTAGAAAAGCTCTTATATATATGTGTGTATATATACACACATATATATATATATATATATATATATATATTGAAAATCCTATGTATTAAAACCTGCCCTGTACAAGGAGGGCCAGAGGAGCAACCACGGAACGACCAAAGTTACTTCCCAACCCAGAGGAGGCGTTTCTTCCCTCTGGGCTTCGACATGTGGCCCGCAGGGTGGGGGGAGGGGGGGGGAGTTCTGGGCCTGGGCTGGTGCTGCGTCGACCTGCTGCTGCCAGTCGCGCAGAAGCAGATTTGGGCTTCGGCATGTGGCCCGCAGGGTGGGGGAGAGGGGGGGGAGTTCTGGGCCCGGGCTGGTGCTGCGTCGACCTGCTGCTGCCGGTCGCGCACGCAGCAGATTTGGGGGACGGGGCCCCGGCCAGTCGCCGAACAAACAGCCGGGATCTGGTGCCTCCATGGGGGCCCGGGGAAGGGGGGGAGGCCAGGCGCCCCCGCCCATCGGCGGAGCAGTGAAGCAGGCCACGGCGACGACGCGGCCCTTGCCGCGGCGCCTTCGCTGCACTCGGACCCACCTGTACCTGGGGAGGCCTGGCAGCGAGGCGGATCGATCCCCCTCGATCCTCCTCGATCCTTCTCGATCCTCCTCGATCCTCCTCGATCCTCCTCCTCCTCCTCCTCCTCCTCCTCCTCGATCCTCCTCGATCCTCCTCCTGGCATCGAAAATCGGCGGACATCGGCAGGCTGGCACGCCCCCAAGGAGACCTCGGGGCCCAGCCCGGGGCCCCGAGCCGAACCCGAGCAGGAGCGGCAGCCATCGGCGCCGAACCGAATCGAAGCGGGGGCCTCGAGGAGGAGGAGGAGGAGGAGGAGGAGGAGGAGGAGGAGGAGGAGACGAGCGTAAGAGAGATGAGGAGGAGGAGGAGGGAGGAGGAGGAGGAGGAGGAGGAGGAGGAGGAGAGAGCCCTGCCTCCGGGGAGGCCCGGCAGCGCAGCGGCGGCGGGGGGGGGGGAACCCGAGCGGCCCCCGCGGCCGCCGATGAGGAGGGAGCGAAAAGGCGCGGCGGGCGGAGGCGCGCCGTCCAGGCACCGCGCCGCCGCCGCGCCGTCGAAGGAGGCGGGCAGCTCGTGCTCGCGCGGCGGGTGACTGCCCGCCCGCACGGCCGCCGCCGCCGCACGGGCGGGGGCGGGGAGGCGCGAGGTGAGGAGGCCTCGGAGGGGAAGTGGCGAACACGAGGAGTGCCACATGCACGCGTCCACTGCCTCCTCCTCCTCCTCCTCCTCCTCCTCCTCGAGGATCCTCCTCCTCCTCCTCCTCCTCCTCCTCCTCCTCGTCCTTCTCCTGGCGGTGGGCCGGACGGGTTGCACTTCGGCCGCAGCCTTCCCCGCGCGTGCCGACGTTGAGCTTTGGGAGGCGGGGGAGTGCCCACGAATTGTTCCCCTCTACCTTCGGGGACCGAACTCTATACACCGACGTTTTTCCCGGCCCTGCACTGAAAGTTGCACAAGAAAGCGAATCCTGGTGTATACGGGGTGCTGGTGTATACATGTTTCGTCTTGTTCTCGGGAAACGGGAACAGCAAGTATACATCACACCACCCCGACGTCGTCCCCGACCCTCGAAAAGTCCTTAGATGGAAAAGCTGCCCGCCACTGGTAATATATATGTTCCAGCGTCCGATAAGACTCGGATACGGGGGACTCGGGTTGGCCTGGCGGGGCCATCATAAAAGAGTGACGAGGCCCAATCTGAAGTTTGACGCGCGTTCCCGCTGCAAACGTCCTCCGAACACTGGGCCGTCACAATCCAAGACGCGCTCGTCAAAAACGTCGCCTAACCCGAGTTCCGGCCGACTCGAGTCTCACGTTTACCCGAACATATCCGCCGCCCGGCAGGCCCGGCACCGCCGTCGTCGACGGCGAGGGGCGCGGGGGGCGCGCGAGGGGGCGGAGGAGGGCCAGGAGGAGGAGGAGGAGGAGGAGGAGGAGGAGGAGGAGGAGGAGGAGGAGGAGGAGGAGGAGGAGGAGGGGGGGGGAGACAAGGACAGCTTCATCTGCAGAAAGCCTACAGGGGCATCCTCCTGAACAACACTATTGGCAAGATCAACAGCAAGTTCCTGAGAGGCCTCTTCCGCGACATCTTACCCGACCTGCTCATGGACACACAATGCGGCGCCGTCCCTCACAAGGCGACTGACTTCATCACTCACACCGCCTACACCTTCTTGGACGACTGCCGTACGCAGGCTCGCACGGGCAGCATCCTCTTCCTGGACTTGAAAGAAGCCTTCCATTCGGTAATAAGGGAGTTCATTTTCCAGCTGCCGACACAGGAGGACGAGCTCGAAGACGTCATCGACAACATCGAGATTCCCATATGCCTCCTCCCCTCCCTACGACAACGTCTTCGCTGTCCAGCACATCTCAACGCCCACGTCGACGACTCTCACCTCTGCGCCCTCGTTGCCGACCACCACACGGCCAACTGGATGACCGCCAAGGGCACCGACGCATACGTGATCCCTCGCACCAGTACCAGGCCAGGGGTGCCATACTCCGACGCGGCTTTCAACATGCATTTCTCCCTAGTGCTTCAGGCCATCGCCGACGACGCTGAAGGGGCAGAAGACGGTGAGAGCGGCCACCACATCCGCCCCTGCGACAACCCGCTCTTCTCTACGGCCCCTCATCAAGGCGGCAAGCTGACCAACATGTCCTTCGTCGACGACCTCACCGACTTCAACTCGACCACCCGCCACTCCGACATCATTGACATTACAAGAACTTCAGCCGAACGTCTATGCCGTACAGCCTTTACCTACGGGCTCAAGCCACACCCAGACAAGACCAAGGTCATCATCTCCTTTAACGGGACGGGCTCCAACGTCGCACGCAGCAGGATTGCACAGCAGAACATTACATCAATCCAGCTGAGCATCATGTCGATCTCGGTCCAGATCACAGACCAGCACCGACTTTTAGGCACCATCCTAACCAACGGCAGCATGGGCCCCGAGGTGCAGAATCGCATGCGACGAACCGACGCTTCGGCACGAGCTCTTGAGAGGCAAATCCTAAGACGTCGACGCCTACCCCGCAAAACGAAGATCAAGTACGTGCACGCCCTCTCGACCGCCTCATTGACCTTCAACCATCACGTCTGGCCAACACTGACCCAGACTGACCACCAGCGCATCTCCAATGCCTACTCGAAGCCCTATCGCACGGCAGCTGGATTACCTAAAGCTAACTCGCAGCTTCATCATTTCACGGCCACCGAAGTAGTAGCTTACACCGGCATCCCCGACTTCGACCACCACCAGTCTGCTGGACGGCTGCGATACTTACCACGGCTTCTACGACACGCTCCTCAGCAGCTCCTCCAACTGCTTGACAACCAGCGACGGAGAAAGGGCTCATGGACATACATGCTTTTCCAGGACTTCGACTTCCTGCGTACATACCTGGACGACCAGCGCTGGCCCACGACCAGCAAGCTCGACCCCGACGTTTTTGCATGGGCTCGCACCACGCCGAAGCACTTCACCAACTCCGTCAACCTGGCCGTCACAAACTACATCCGCGCCTCCAAAGACCACGCCCACGCCGACAAGCTGACCAAGGTGTTCAGACCCGACGGCCCCATTGGTGCGGGCACCACACCATCACGCGACAACGGCGCCAGCAACTTCATCTGCTACGAGTGTGGAATCGTAACCAAGACCAAGCAGGGCATGGCAATACATATCGGACGTGAACACCGACGACCTGATCATCCGCGAAACTGGGCATCGGGTACATCGTGCAGAATATGCCGCCAGAACTTCCACTCCTTCGCCAAGCTAGTGAAGCATCTAACCACGGTCGCCCGCTGCCGACGGTCATGGCACACGTGGTACTTACAAGGACCTGCCCTCACGGAGGAGGACGTGGCCACCAATCAGGCGATCTACGCGGCCAGCATAGTCGACAACAAACGCAGAGGCCGCCCTGAACTATACCACCCTATCCCTGCCCATGCATCCGACGTCACTCCCTTACCCGCCCTTGACCTATCACCTTCACCACCGCCATTCTTCCCGACTGTACCAGCGCTTACACCACCACCACCAGCCCACTACCCTCGGACACCGACCAGAAACAGATCTCTGCTTTACCTCACCAACACCGATAGACACCCGAACGATCTGCTCGACATCACGGACCAACGACTATGCTACAATGGAATGGCGATGGAACGGGTTACTATGACCTTCGATATCTACTCTGTCGATCACCCATCCCAGTACGACGCCCTCGACTCGATCCACCAGCACATTCGACAAGGCGACTTCGCGGGAGTGATGATCAACCTCTCACCCAGCACTTGGATCGACCAAGTCGATGGCGACCCGCACGACAGAAAGGCAGCATCTTCCAGAACAACCACGGACCCTTGGGGCAGAGTAAACCTTGGAGGTGAGGCAGCCGAACGTCGACTGATCGCGAACCACCACGCCCGCCTCGCCATCCACACCTTCCATGCTGCCCACGCTGCCGAAGTACCAGCACTACTAGCGCAATCTGCAGCCCCAGCAGGTCCGTCAGTGATGTGGAGTACTGAGCTGATGTTATACGCTACGGAGAATCTCGCTATGAGACGACCGACCATGGTAGACGACACCAGCAGCCTCTACGCCATCTACTACGGCCTCTCCCAGGAATACGGCAATCCCCTCGACGATTTCGTAACCTCCATTTTGGGCAGTCTGCCCCAGCATGAGGTCGGACGGCAGCCTGCTGATCCGACGACCCGAGCTGGCCGTAACATGGCCCATGACGGTCGAGACAGACGCCCACCACGGCAAGATGGCCGTAGCGCTCAAGGTGGCCGCCAACCCCATCCTGGACGCCCCCTCGAGGGCGAGGGGGGGGAGGACACGGTTAAGGCCTGACCGACCTGCCGCCGCCTGCGTGCAGGCCGTCATGGGGGTGGTTTCCCTTCCTCATCAGGCCTTTAATGAGCCCCCTCCTCCTGCTCCATCTTGCCACCCCCATGCGGCCTCTCCGGGAGCCCCCCCGAAGGAGGAGCAGATCCGCTGCACTTAAAGGCCCCTTAAGTGCAGCGGGCTGTCTTGGCCTCCGGGGACCCCCCCGAAGGAGGAGCAGATCCGCTGCACTTAAGGGCCCCTTAAGTGCAGCGGGCTGTCTTGGCCTCCGGGAGCCCCCCCCCCCCAAATTTTTCTCGGCCCTTTTCGGCCCCCGCCCCTCCCCTTGCGAAGCCTTGGCGGCTTTCCCCTTGTCCTCCTGGCGGGGGTCTGTGTCGGGGGGTGGCCCCCCCTACGCGCTTCGGGCGCGCGCGTGTAGCCCCGGCCGCGCGGACGGCTGCGTCCGACAGGACATCGAGCCGATAGCGATAGCGATAGGGGGGGGGAGGGGGGGGGGCGATAACTTTTTTTTGTGTGGGGGGGGGGGAGGCGGGGGAGCGTGCGCCCCCCTCGTGCCCCTTCTGGGCCACAGGGGGGGCCCCCTCAAGGGGGGCGCCCCACTTTGGGGTGCAGAAGGCGCGCCTTTCTCCCCCCCCCCCCCCTCCTCCTCCTCCTCCTCCTCCTCCTCCTCCTCCTCCTCCTCCTCGTCCTCCTCCATTCATTCTGCTCAGAGATAGCTCCCCCCTGCCGCACCCCGAGACCAGTTTCTCCCTGGGGGGATGCAGGCAGGAGGGGGGGGCGATGGGGAGGATAGGGAAGGGCGGCGGGCTTTGCTACTGATGCTGCTGAGCCTTTGCGGAGCAAAGTGCGCCTCTGAACGCCAGCATCTTCACGCAATGTGTGCACCGCAGCGACGGGTCTACTTTGAACAGGGGCGTCTTCGAGGGCGGGAAGGAGGCCAACAGCGAGGAGGCAACCCGAGCAATAGCAGCAGGAGCGCGCGACACTTCGCAATGCGTGAGACTGCTGGCTTCCCTGCTGGTGGGAAGGGGACTCCGCCCTGTGGACGCTGGCCATGGAAGACGAAGACGCGGAAGACGACTGTCGGCGACAAATTTGTACTAAGCCTCGCGTGGGGCGCACCGAAATGCTCGCTCGCCCCGGGGAGGAAACAAATCGTAGTAATGATGATGATAATGATGGTGAAAAGCATGCTCATGCTGATCCTGATGATGATGATGATGATGATGATGATGATGGTGGTGCTGCTGCTGATGATGATGATGGTCAGGATGATGATCATGATGATGCTGATGATGATGCTGCTGATGATGTTGTTGTTGATGATGCTGATGATGGTGATAGTGATGCTGATGGTGTTGCTGTTGCTGCTATTACTGTTTCTGCTGATGGTGATGCATGATAGTGATGAGTATGGTGATGATGATGATGCTGATGATAATGATGATGTTGATGTTGAGCCTGATGATTATGACGTCGATGCTAACGATGACGATGATGATGATGATGATGATGATGATGATGATGATGATGATGATGATGATGATGATGATGATGATGATGATGATGAGGCTCTGCCCAGAAATGCAGTCGGGGAGCGGCGCTCTCAATCCGCCAGCTCTCTTCATGCGCGCCCCCTGAGACCCGATGGGCCCCTGGGGACAGGGGGAGCCCTCGGGCTTCCCAAAAAGGTCGGCGACGAAGGAGGTCCCGAGACGCCAAACGGGCGGTCGGTCGCTACGGTCCCTGCCGTCCGAGGCCAACAGGTCCCGTGGCGGCCGACGAACCCTCCAAGCCAGCCGAAAAACTGTACGTAGTGTCAGGTCGGGCATGTCCTCCGACAGGCGGATAATGGGCGAAAATGTAAAATTATAGCCGGAGTGCAGTATCCCCAAACAGGGTTTTTAAACCCACTGCGGCTTCCAAGGTCGATTGCGTGCCCGTCCAGTGCGGGCTGGCATGGCATGTTAGATTATGATAACATGATGTTTGCACATGAGATGTTTGCACATGATAACATGGTGCCTGCTCCCTCATCCACATCATCCTCCTCCTCCTTCTCCCTTCCATCTCCTCCTCCGTCTCCTCCTCCTCCTCTACCTCCTCTTCATCCCGAACGGCATCTCGGAGCCCAGAGTTGCGAGGATGTCTCCAGCTTAACGGGCTGGACCACCTCGCGCGCGGCATCTCGGACCCCAGAGTTGCGACGATGTCTCGGGCGAAACGTGCTGCGAGGAAGTCTCAGGCGAAACGGGCCGGACCACCTCGAGCGAAGCGTCTCAGAGCTCCGACTTGCGGGGGTCTCCTGGGGCCTCCTGGGGCTTCCTCCTGGGCCTCCTGGACCCCACCTGGAGCTTCCTGAAGCCTCTTGGGGCTCCCAGGGGTGGGCGCCACAAAAGCAGGAAAATTCAACGAATCGGCACCGGATGTGTATTAACTTGACACGTTCTGATAGGGGGCCTCCTTGGAGCCTCCTGGGAATCTCCTGGGGACCCCTGGGGCCTGTCCTGGGCGTCCTGCGGCCTCCTGAAGCTCTCTGGGGCCTCCTGGGGCTCTCAGGGTCCCAGGGGGGATATGTAATATGTGGTCTTCTGGGCCCACAGGCTTGACCACCTCAAACCTGGTGTCTTGTGCGAAACGGGCCACACCACCCTGCGCACGGCATCTCAGAGCTCAGAGTTGCACGGATGTCTCAGGCGAGACGGGCCAGACCACCTCGCGCAGGGCATCTCAGAGCTCAGAGTTGCGAGGATGCCTCAGGCGAAACGGGCTGGACCACGTCGCGCGCGGCATCTCCGAGGTCAGAGTTGCGAGGATGTCTCAGGCGATACGGGCTGGACCACCTCTTGCGCGGCAGCTCAGAGCTCAGAGTTTCGAGGATGTCTCAGGCGAAACGGGCCAGACCACCTCGTTCGCGGCATCTCAGAGCTCAGAATTGCAAGGACGTCTCAGACGAAACGACCACCTCTCGCGCGGCATCTCGGAATGCAGAAGTGCGAGGATGTCTCAAGTGAAACGCAGGACCACCTCTTGGGCGGCATCTCGGGGCTCAGAGTTTGGAGGATGTCTCAAGCGAAACGGGCCAGACCACCTCTCGCGAGGCATTAGGTAACGCAGAGTTGCGAGGACGTCTCAGGCAAAACGGGCCAGACCACCTCGCGCACGCCATATCAGGGCTTCGAGTTTGGAGGATGTCTCAGGCGAAACGGGCCAGACCACCTCTTGCGCGGCATCTCGGAGCTCAGAGTTGCGAGGATGTCTTAGGCGAAACGCGCCCGACCACCTTGCGCACGGCATCTCAGAACTCAGAGTTTGGAGAATGTCTCAGGCGATACGGGCCGGACCACCTTGCGCACGGCATCTCAGAGCTCAGAGTTTGGAGGATGTCTCACGCGAGACGGGCCGGACCACCTCTCGCGCGGCATCTGGGAGCTCAGAGTTTCGAGGATGTCTCAGGCGAAACGGGCCGGACCACCTCTTGCGCGGCTTCTGGGAACTCAGAGTTTGGAGTATGTCTCACGCGAAACGCCCAATCCCGGACAACTCAGACAGGAGAGTTGCGAGGATGTCTCAGGCGGAACGGCCCGGACCACCACATTTCTTTGAGGACGTCTCTGCTTTGAATTCCCTCGGCTGGAGTTTGCTTCTTTCTATCACAACAGCACCCCGTTCAGCAAGCTGTTTGGGGAAATAATCAAAAACATATTCAAAAATTTCCTAAACGAATCACGCACACAAGAAAAACGTCCCCAGGCTATGTTTGCACTATTTCTGGCTATTCCTCCTGCAGAGGGACAGGCCCGACCTCAACGTAGTGATGGAGCACCCACAGACCCAAGGACGGATCCCCGATGACACCCACGATGCCGTCGGCCGAGCCTTCCCAGCCGCGCCAATCGGCTACGCGCAAGAGTGACCCTGGGTAAGAGTGACCTTGAGTGCGCGGCTTTTTGGGGGCCGCGCGGGGACCAAACTCAGGCGCACAAGACGCTACTATCGCATCGCAATCGGTGATCGGGGGACCCAATTGTGCCCGCACCAAAGGTCACTCTGGCGAAAGGTCTAAAAACTCGAAGGTTCGCGCGGACTTCTCGGATGGGCGCTGGGGCCCCCGGCAGCGCCTCCGGCGCCGCCCCTGGCGCGCTCCGCGCGACAAGGAGGGGGGTCCAGCGCCGATCCGAGACATCCGCGCGGACCTCCGACAATTTTTATGTTCATGCCACTTTTTTGTTTATTCCCAGCCGCGCCAAGCAGGCCTGCCAACCAGCCAACCGGCCTCTCGAAGGGAGAGGCCACCCGCACAAGCCCAGAAATCCGACGTCGTGATCTACTCGATACGGGGTCCCTGGAAGCCTCGACCCGTTCCCCAGGACCGGCTTTGTATCCTGAGCCGTTTTTTGACGGTCCCGAGGCCCGGCGAGGGCCCCTGGGGGCCAAAATCTTAGAAAGACCCCCGTCGTGTTTTTTTTGCGATACTTTGGATCTCTCGGGGATGGACTTGCGATACTTTGGATCGATTTTTTCCAACACTTTGAATCTCCGGGGGGGCTCGCAGCCCACGCCGCGCGGCAGCGCCGCCGCGCGGGGGCGGACCCTCGGGCGGCCCGCGCTCGCGCCCCTCCCCCCGACGGGGGCTGCACGGCGGGCCTCCTCCGACAGCGGGCCCGGCGTTGCCCGCCAAGGGGGGCCTCGCGTCGCCTCGCTCGTGCGGCTGGTCGCGGGGCCCAGCAGACCGCCTCCTCCTCCTCCTCCTCCTCCTCCTCCTCCTCCTCCTCCTCCTCCTCCTCCCCCTCCTCCTCCTCCTGCTCCCTCACGGGCGCCCCGAGGCTGCCTCCCAAACACACACACACACACACACACCTCTCGGGTGGCCTTCCCGCGAGTGGGGCGCAGGGCCCTGGCCCATGGGCTGGCCCAGCTCTCCTGCCTGCCCCGCGCGGCCCTCGCCTCCGCGGGCGGGGCCTCCGGCTGCGGCCGCCCAGGAGACGGTGACCCAAGGATCCTCTTGGCTCGCACCCGGCCGCCGCGGCGGCGGGCGGCGGGTGGAGCACGGCGGGCGGAGGGTCCGCCGCGGCGGTCGGCGGGTGGGTCGCGGCGGGCAGCCTCAAGACGAAAACGATGATGATGACGATGATGATGACGCTGCTGCTGCTGATGATGATGATGATGACGATGGTGATGATGACGATGATGACGATCATGATGATGACGATGATGATGATGATGATGATGATGATGATGATGACGATGGTGATGATGATGATGATGATGATGTTGAGGATAATGATGATGATGATGATGATGACGATGGTGATGATGATGATGGCGATGATGATGATGATGATGATGGTGATGATGATGATGATGGTGGTGGTGATGATGATGATGACGATGGTAATGATGATGATGATGATGACGATGGTGATGATGATGATGATGATGACGATGGTGATGATGATGATGATGATGACGATGGTGATGATGATGATGATGATGTTGATGATGATGATGTGATGATGATGACGATGGATGATGATGACGATGGTGATATGATGATGATGATGTGGTGGTGATGATGATGATGATGTTGAGGATAATGATGATGATGATGACGATGGTGATGATGATGATGGTGATGATGATGATGATGGTGATGATGATGATAGTGATGATGATGATGATGATGATGACGATGGTAATGATGATGATGATGATGACGATGGTGATGATGATGATGATGACGATGGTGATGATGATGATGATGATGACGATGGTGATGATGATTATGATGATGATGATAATGGTGATGATGATGATGACAGTGATGATGATGATGATGACGATGGTAATGATGATGATGATGACGATGGTGATGATGATGATGACGATGGTGATGATGATGATGATGACGACGATGGTGATGATGATGATGATAACGATGGTAATGATGATGATGATGACGATGGTAATGATGATGATGATGATGACGATGGTGATGATGATGATGATGATGATGATGATGATGATGATGATGATGGTGATGGCGGTGGTGTTCATGATGATGATGGTGATGACCACGATGATGATGATGATGATGATGATGACGGATGGTGCTGATGATGGTGAAGATGGCGATGGCAGTGATAATGATCGTGGTAATGATGATGATGATGGTGATAACGATGATGATGGTGATGATGGTGATGATGCTGGTGGCGATAACGATGGTGACTGTGCTGATGCGAATGCTGGTGATAATGCTGATGATGATGATGATGGTGATGATGATGATGATGATGATGATGATGATGATACTGCAGAGGAAGGTGGTGACGGTGATGATGATGGTGCTGCTGAAGATGATAACGCCGACCTTGACAACGATAACGATGCTGCTGCCGAGGATGATGGTGCTGTTAATGATGAGGATGCTGATGCTGAGGATTGTGCTGGCGATAAGAGAACTGATTGGGATGCTGATGTTGACGATGGCGCTTGTAGTGGTGTTGATGGTGATGATGGTGTTGATGGTGATGCTGGCGATGATGATGATGATGATGATGACGATCATGATGATGGTGATGCTGATGATGATTATGATGGCGGTGGTGTTATGATGATGATGATGATGATGATGGTGATCATGATCATGATGATGATGATGATGGTGATGATGATGATGATGATGATGATGATGAGGATGATGACGACGCTGATGAGTACGATTATGCTCGCGGCGGTCACTGATGATGATGATGATGCTGCTGCTGCTGATGATGAAGATAATGATGGTGATGCGGATGCTGATTATGATGATGACGATGATGGTGGTGATGGTGATGGTGATGCTGGTGGTGATGGTGATGGTGATGATGGTGGTGGTGGTGGTAATGGGGAAGAGGAGGAGGAGGAGGAGAAGGAGGAGGAGCAGGAGGAAGAGCCTCGGCGCCGCAGATGCCGAAGGACAGGGCAGCGTCGCGCCGGCACCTTCGTGGGCGCTTGCCGGTCCGAGGGGTAGGGACAAAGTGATCCCTTGCTCCACCAGGACAGCAGCATCTGCTGTTCTGAGGCCCGCGCTGGCGCTGCGTCGTCGAAGAGCGGGCGCTCCTCCTCGGGAGCTGGCGCCGCGGCGGCGGCGGCCCACCGCCAGATGGCCACGCCGACGGCCGCCGCCGTCTGGCGCAGGAGGACGTAGAGACCGAATGCCCGACTTCTTCCGCCGTGCGCACCCGCCGTGCGCACCGGCAAGTCCCAACGGCGTGCCGCGAGCGCGCCCTGTATTCTTCCTCCTCCCTGTATTCCTCCTCGTCCTCCTCCCTGTGTTCCTCCTCTTCCTCTGCCGCGAGCGTGCCCCCCTCTTCCTCCTCCATGTTTTCCTCCTCCTCCGCCTCCCTCTCCTCCTCCTCCTCTTCCTCCTCCTCAGCATCGTCATCATCATCATCATCCCTGTCCTCTTCGTCCTCCTCGTCCTCCGCCTCCTGTGTTTCCTCCACCTCCTCTTTATCCTCCTCTCCCCCCTCACCACTCGCCCCTCACCTCCTCCTGCTCACCCCTCATCCCTCCTCCTCCTCCTCCTCCTCCTCCTCCTCCTCCTCCTCCCTCCCTCCCTCCCTCCCTCCCGCCCTCCCTCCCGCCCTCCCTCCCGCCCTCCCTCCCGCCCTCTCTCCCTTCCTCCCTTCTCAGCTCGGCAGGGAGGACGCGCCTGCCCGCCCGCACCTGGCCCCCACCGCCCCTCCAGTCGTGCAGCTCCCAGAGCCAGTCGTCCATCCCCTCGCGGCGTCGCGCGGGAAGAGCAGCAGCAGCAGCAGGAGCAGGAGCAGCAGCAGCAGCAGCAGGGCGAGGATTGGGAGCAGAAGCAGGAGGACAGCTTTGGCGGTGCGCACAAGGGGGGTAGGGGAAGGCAGGGAAGCTTCTTAGAAGGAGGCTGCTTCTAAGAAGCCTTCCCCCTTGCCCCGAGTACCCCCCTTCTGCGCGTGGCCGACACTGAGGCGAACAAGAGGCAGCAACCGCAGGAGAAGGGAGGGGCAGCCGGAGGACAGGCCGAAGGGGCAGAGGCAGCAGAACCAGCAGCAGCACAAGCGGGGATGCGGACAGGATGGGAGAGATTTGGGAAGGGCCAAGCTCCCGTCCCTTCCCTCCTCTTCCCCCTCCCGCCCACCCTCCCCGCACCACCTCCCGTGCCCCCCAGTGACCGGAGCTTGGCCCCCCCCCCCGCTTCGCCCTCGGAAGGTGCAGACCCACCTCTCTATCTCCATATTTATATACAATATAGCATGCGATCATACTGGTTCGGATGGATGTATGTGAGTATGCATGCGTGCATGCACGCATGTATGTGCGTATGCATGCATGTGTGTGCATATGGATGTATGCATGTATGCATGCATGCATGTATGTATTAACATATGAATGTATGAATGTGTGAATGTATGCATGTATGCCTGTACTTATGTATGAACGTATGCAGGTATGGATGCAAGCATGCATGCATGCATGCATGTATGGTTGTATGGTATGTATGTATGGATGCATGTATGTATGCATGTGTGTGCATGTACGTTTGTATGTATGTATCAATGTAAATATGCATGTATGTATGGACGTATGCAGGCATGTATGCAGTGATGCACGTACGTATGCATGGTTGTATGCCTGTATGCCTGAATGCATGTGCGTATGCTTGGACATCTGTATGTATGTATGTATGTATGTATGTATGTAACCCCATGCCGATGAGAATAAAGCACCCCCCCCTTAAGTCATTAGAGTTTATTATCGTCTCCCTATATAAAATTCAAATTGGGCGGCGAGCGTTGAGGCCGAACTTCATTATCACCTCGGAACGTTATGTTGAGATAGCAAGATCAAGCTATGCTGAAATAGTATTGAGGATGTTATGTTGAGGATGTCTCCAGCAAAATAACTAAGCAATCGTTCTCCTCTCCTCTTCTACTTCTCCTCTTCATTTGTTATTCTTCCTTTTATTCTCATTGTTCATGTTTATCTTCTTTCACTCTTGTTCTTTTCATTTCTATATGTTTCTCTTAGTTGTTGTTTCTGTCTGACTCTCTATTTATTTCTCTCTCTATCTCTCCCCATGTGCCCCTGAACTTGTTTATCCCTGGGGTTGATTATCCACGGAAAGTGAGGCACATGAGCTACCCTACACGAGCACTTACAAATTTTAATTTTCATACAGCGCTTGTAAATAAAATTTAATACATTTGAATCTTCAGATTTTTTGTTGTATCCTCATTTCCTCTTCTCTTTATACTTTTCATGTATGATTCTGCTTTTCTTTTTAAATATATCTCCTCTCTTTAAGTCCTTCCTTTCTTTTTCTTTATGATGTATCTCTCTTTCTCTCTCTCTCTCTCTTTCTCTCTCTCTCTCTCTCTCTCTCTCCATGCCCCCCCCCCCTCTGAACTGTTTTATCCCTGGGGTTGATTACCCATGGAAAATGAAGCACATGAGCTACCCTACACGAGCACTTAAAATTTTTAATTCTCATAAAGCGCTTGTAAATAAAGTCTAATACATTTGAACTTGAGAGTTTTCCTTCTCTTTCTCCTCCTCCTCTGTTTTCTTTTGTTTTTGATGTGTTCCTTTTTCTTTTCATTTCTTATTGTTTCTTTTTTATTTTTGTTTTTGTATATCGTTTTCTCCATTCCTCCGCCCGCCTGAACTTTATGATCGCCGCGGTTGATTATCCAGGGACACCGAGGCGGATGAGCTATTCCGAGGATGTCTCAAGCGAAACAA
>CAUYUJ010006468.1:37500-53404 GCA_963575745.1 Prorocentrum cordatum
TGCGGGCCTGAAGGGGTCCAAATTAGACCTCGAACTCCTGGAGGCTACACACTGTACAGCGGTCGCCCTCCTCGTGGGCTCCTGGGGGGGGCCGCTATGGGGACTGCCAATTACAAGTGTCGCCTCCCGGGGGGGGGGGCTGCAAACTGCGCAATTGACATCAATGTCGCAAGCGTGTGGGAGGTCCCGCAGAGGGCGGTGTTACGAGGGTCCAAGCTTGACCTCGCCCCTAATGGAGCTGCCAGCTGTGCAATTGTCGCCACTTTCGTGGGCGTGGGAGGGGTCCAGCGGGTTGCGTTGCGAACGGGATCCAAACCTGGCATCGCTTCTATGGGGGCTGCCAGCTGTAGCTGCCGCCACTTGCGTGAGCTCCTGGGAGGTACAGCGGAGTGCTGCGCTATGGGGTCCAAGCTGGACCACGCATTCCTCAGGGCTGCCAGCTGCGCTGCCCAATCGTTTATCGAAATTGTGGGAGGCCCAGAGCTTAGTGGGCCCTGGAAACGACAGGGCAACTTTTTTACCGGTTCCGTTTTGCCGTTTTTGTTGCCGGTTCCGACGCCGTTTTTTTACCGGTTCCGTCGCTTTTTCTGACCGGTTCCGGCTCCAGTTCCAATCCTGGAGCCGTTTTTTGTCGTTTCCGGTCGCCGTTATTTTGCCGTTTCCATTTTCAAGGGACATTTGTTTGGAAACGGTGAAAAAACGGCCCTGCCGTTTCCGGGGCCCACAAAGGCCCAGAGGACTGCGGTGCTAAGGAGATCCACGCTTGACCTCGCGTTCCTGGGGCCGCTCCCTGCACCTGTCGCCAATGTCGTGAGAGCTCCTGGAAGGTCTAGCGGAGCATAGCCGGATACACATCCATACTTGCGGGCACTACTTGTCTATATCCACTGCAGTATGGAGTTTCGGGCTCCCTTCCCAAGAAACCCGAGGCCCCCTGAAGGCTCGCTCCTGAAGGCCCCCAAGGAACCCAAGGCCCCCTGAAGGCTGAACCCTGAGGCACTGGATATGGATAAATTTGCCCCCTGAAGGCTCGATGTTTATCCATATCCAGTGCGCCTCGGCCTTGTGGCGCCGCTTCCAAAAAAGTCCACGAGGCACTGGATATGGACATGAATCTTGCCCGCAATACTATCACACCTGCCCCTGGATAATGTCAATTGCGCAAGGGCCGAGCCGTGACGTTCGTGAGCTTGTGGTCCTTGTCTGGTCCACACTATTACTGCCCCCGCTGGGGTACTGTCATCCGCGGACCCGATACCGTCTCCGTACGCATATGCGGGGCAAACGGAAAGTAGTCCTACGCGGGGGCAAACTGGGACCTCGCCCTGCGTCTGCGTGTTGTCAACCACACAGCACCGTTGCTTCTCTTGGTCGTCGTCGTCGTCGTCCGTCCGTCCTTCCCCTCTCCATGTCCTATCCCTTCGCGTTATCAGATCGGTCCCGTGAGGCTTGCAACGCGTACGCCCTTTATGCAATTTGCAAACATGGTCGAACTCCTTGGCATATCACCATCGCCTGGGATGACCCTACCGATGTGGGCAACTGATTCGGATGGGAAGGGTGCGTCACCAGGTAATTCACACGACGCGACTGGGCGTGGGGACGACGGTTTGGGGGGCCAGGGAGGCGGATTGGTGGGTTGGGAGAGGAGGGGGGACTGGGGACGGCAGGGGAAGAGGCCACGGCCAGCATGTGTGAGGGCCAGGGCCCAGGAGGGAAGATGTAGGACCCTTCCTCCTCGCTCTTACGCCCTTACCCCCCTCCTTGCTCCTCCACTTCATCGCTCTTCTCCCCCTCCTTGTTCCTCCTCGTCCCCCTCCTCGTTCCTCCTCCTCCTCCTCCTCCTCCTCGTCCTCCTGTTTCTCCTCCTCCTCCGTCTCCTCGTCCTCCTCCACCTCCTACTCCTCATCCTCCTCCTCCTCCTCCTCCTCCTCCTCCTCCTCCTCCTCCTCCTCCTCCTCCTCCTCTTCCTTCTCCTCCTCCTCCGCCTCCTCCTCCTCCTACTCCTCAGCCTCCCCCCTCCTAATTCTCCTCCTCGTCCTCCTCCTCTTGCGCCTCCTCCGCCTCCCCCTTCTACCACCTGGGAAGAGATGAGCAGGAAAGGAGAGGAACGAGGGATCAGGAAAGAGGCGGGCGGTGTGGACTCAGTTCGGGAGCGGCCACGGAAACAGCAGGAGAGGGGAACCGCTCTCCGGGCACCTTTTGTCACCTCTCGCTGCCGACGCCTAGGCGCGCCGGGATGTCATCCCACGAGGCTGGCTGTGCTGTCAGGGCCTCGCTTTTGAAAAAAACGCGGCCGAGTCCGGAACGAGACGCTACTACGACGACTACCACTACGACTACGACTACGACTACAACTACGACTAGGGCGACGACGACGACGACTACTACCACTCCTGCTGCTGCTGCTGCTGCTGCTTCTCCCATTCCTCCTCCTTTTCCCCCGCCTCCTCCTCCTCCTCCTCCTCCTCCTCCTCCTCCTCCTTCTCCTCCTCCTCATCCTCCCCATTTTCCTCTTCCTCGTCGTCCTATCCTCCTCCGCCTCCTCCTCCTCCTCCTGACTTCCCTTTTCCTCCTCCTCCTCCTCCTTCTCCTCCTCCTCCCCCCTGCCCTGCCGCAAGGCCGAAACGTATACACATCTAGCGCCCGAGGCAGCACGGGCCACCTGACTTCGCGAGTCGCGCCCTGCGATGCACGGCGCGCGGTGCTCGCCGCGCCTTCGCGAGGCCACCTCGGAGAAGGGCAGCTCTCAGGCCCAGGCCGCGACGCGCCCAGATCGATTCTCTTCGCGCCCCTCGGAGGGGAGCTATCAGGGGGACGTAAGACCTGGGTACAGGGGACTCGGAAATCCCCGACGAGGTCGTCAAAAAATGACGAGGCCGAGCCTGCATTTTGACGAGGCCTCCCGCTGCAGACATCCAACGAAACTCCTCCTCGTCAAAATTAGAGGCGCGGTCGTCAAAAAACGATGGCGAACCCGAGTCCTGGCAAACCCAGGTCTTACGCTCCCCCGAAACTACCCTGAGATCCTGGCGACTCATTTCTGTTCGAGCCAGGCCGTCTTCGCCCAGTTTGGGGCCCCGGGGCACTCACAGATCGATCCGGCTCGAAACACGGCGCAGACAGCTGGGATCTAGGGCTCCGGTCGCGTTTTTTCGGAGGCGTCGGACCTCAGGGCAGGGGAGCCGATGCGTCAGGACTCCCAGGAAACAGTGGACCCAGACCCCCGACGCCATGATTTTTTGCATGCCGCGACCCCCAGAGGTCCGGACCTACTCGCCGGTGCCGGTTCTTCACCCCGAGTCGTTTTTTGACGGTCCCGAGGGCCGGCAAGGGCCCCCGGAGGCCGAAAACATAGAAAAACCCCCCGTCGTGATTTTTTCATGGCTCGAGGGGGTGGGGAGGCGTCGGATCTCAGGGCAGGGGAGCCGAGGCGTCAGGACTCCCGGGAGGCCATGGCGGCGGACACCCGCGGTCCGCCGCCCCGCCAGGAGCCGTGCGCACCCCCGTCCGCGCGGCCCTCCCGAGAAGACCCTGGAGGCATCGGCGGCCCAGGTTAAAGGGGCCCCGGGGACACACAAAGAAATACACAGAAATAGAATGAGTCCCCATCTTTTCCCATATGTTGCGGGGGTTTGTGTCTTCCCCCCCGCTTCCCGTATTTCCCCATATTTTCCAGGGAATCGAGGATTCATTGTGTCTGTGTGTTTCTTTTCCTCCTGGCAGGTAGATGTTCCAGCCCCGGGGGCCTGCCGCCCCCCCCCCCCCCCCCCCCCCCCCCCCCGGGAGCGCCGCCGAGAAGCTCCATGGACCCCCACGCCGGGCCCCCGAGCGGCGAGCCTCGCACGGAGCTGGCCACGGGGAGGGGAGGGGTTCGGCGGCGGGTCGTGGTGGGGGACCCGGAGGAGGAGGAGGAGGAGGAGGAGGAGGAGGAGGAGGAGGAGAGGAGGAGGAGGAGCAGGAGGATAGGAGGAGCAGGAGCAGGATCGGAGGTCGGGGGGTGAGACCGCAGTGAAACGGAGACCCCCCACCGGGAAATCGGTTTCGGTTTCGTGCTCGTGTCGTTCGTGCGGGCGAGGCGAAGCTGCGCGTGATCCTCCTGTAGCTAGGCCGAAGTAGGAGCGAAAGTCCGTTCCCGTCCGCCGGTGGCTGGGAGGTGTCCCAGTTGGGCCGGGCGGTGTCCCAGGTGTCACGGGTGTCAGTAGGAGCGAAAGTCCGTTTCTCGTCCGCCGGTGGCCGGGAGGTGTCCCAGTTGGGCTGGGCGGTGTTCCGGGTGTCCCGGGTGTCCCGGGCGTCCCGGCGCTAACGCATGTCGCTAATTTCATCGTTCATTTTTTTCGGCGCCTGCGGGGGGCTTTCTTATCCAATCCAGCCTATCTGATGCAATCCATCTTGTCCAATCCAGACAGAGAGAAAGAGAGAGACATGTGATCAAGATGACAGGCTGGAGGTCAGTCAGGGTTGGCGTTTGATCTCAATGCCCCCCAACCTCCTTATCGCCGGCAGGGCGGTCGTATAGGTATGGCAGGAGGAGGAGCAGGATATGGCAGCAGGAGGAGCAGGAGCAGCAGGAGGAGCAGGAGCACGAGCAGGAACAGGCGCAGGACATGGGGCCTCACGCAGTGCGAACTCAACCTGGGGCCTCCTCCCGTCCGCAGGGCCCGATCCCTCAGGGCGGGCCCGCGTCTCGGAGCCGACGAGGTGCCAAGGTGGAGGAAGGGAGGAGGAGGGGAGGAGGGAGGAGAGGAGGAGGGAGGAGGAGGAAGGAGGAGGAGGGAGGAGGAGGAGGGGTGCGAGTAGGAGGGAGGGAGGAGGATGGGAGGAGGATGGAGGAGGAGGAGGCAGGAGGAGGAGGTGACGGGAGGAGAGGAGGAGGGGGGGGGGAGGAGGAGGGGGCGAGGATGGGGTGAGGAGGAGGGGGGGAGGGGGGGGGACGCAAACCTTCCGCTTTTCCCAGACCCGATGGACCCTCGATCAGCCACGGCCATCTCGGCTTGCCGACAGGCGCCGCCGGCGGGCGCGAGGCGCAAGGGTGCCTGTGTGCTCCTTCCACCTCTCCCCTCCTCCTCCTCCACTCCCTTCCTCCTCCTCTCCACCTCCTTCTCCTCCTCCCTCCCTTCTCCTTCCTCCTCCTCCCACCCTCCTCCGCTCCTCTACCACCTCCATCCTCTCCGCCATCCTCCTCCTCCTCCTCGCTCCTCCTCCTCCTCCTCATGCCTCATCCACCCCTCCACTCATCCTCCTCCTCCTCCCCTTAAAAACCCCTCCTCCTCTACCTGCTCGCTCGCCCTCTCCTCCTCCTGCTCCTCCACCGTCGCTCCTCCTCCTCCTCCTCCTCCTCCTCCTCCTCCTCCTCCTGCGTTCGCGGACGTGGCGGCCTCGCGCAGGAGACTCCGCGCCGGCCAGCTGCGCGGCACGCCGCGCGTCGGCAGGGAGCGCTCACGCGCGACCTCGCGGCGCGGGCAGCCCACGCGCCAGTGCCCGCGCAGCCGGCCCCCCGCTTCCCCTGCGTCGCCCAGCTGGCGGGGCCAGCTGGCGTCCCCCGCGTCCCCTGCGTCGCTTCCCCTGCGTCGCCCTGCCGCGCCCCCAGGAGGCCCCCCCGGGGCCCCCCGACGAGACCCGCAGGCTGACTTCTGCATGGGCGGGGCCCTTCTGGCGAGGCGGGGCACCGGGTGGCCCCGCTGCCGCCGCGGCCGCAGCGGGCACGCGCGCGCGGTCGCGAGAGCACGGCACGTGCAGGGGAGGGCGAGGAGGCGAGGGGGGCGGCCCCGCGAGAGGGCACGGAAGGGGGCCCTCTCGGAAGGGCTCGGAGGCCCCCGAGAAGCCTCGCGCAGGGCGGCGGACCGGCAGTCTCAGTCGGGCCCAGGGGCCGCCGATCCCGCCCCCCACCTCGCTGGGGGCGCTCAGCCCCGGATCCCCCCCTCCCCTGAGCTCAGACGAGGCAGACGAGATGCTCCGAGTGTCGAAGCGCATGTGCATGTCAAGTCCACGTTGCTGCGCTGCCGTGGCCACGTCCTGCAGCAGCCAGCGTCGGCGGATGCTCGAGGCCTTTGAAGCCCCTGCCCCCGAGCCCCTCCTCAACGCCCTGACAGAGTTGAGGTCGCTCCCCCCCTTTGCTTGCCTGTGAATGGGGTCGTCCATCTTGTCTGCTTAAGCCTGGACCTCATACTCCTCCTCCTCCTCCTCCTGCTGCTCCTCCTCCTCCTCCTCCTCCTCCTCCTACTCAGCTCGTGAGGGAGGCACCCCCGAACATCCGGCCCATCGAGGACCGGCAGCCCCGAGGCCGCACGTCTGCTGGCTGCCACGCCCACTCTCAAACCGCGTCCCGAGTCACAGCTGACCGAGAGCGAAACTGCCGCGAGGCCCCCCTTCTTCCTCCTCCACTTCCATCTCCTCCTCATCAGCTTCCCCTCCCTCTTTTATGTATTACCCCTCCTCCGCAACCTCCTCCTCCGGATCCTCCTTATCCTGTCTTTCATCCCCTCCTCCTCCGCCTCCTCCTTATCCTGTTTCACCAGTTTCACCAGCAGCCGAGGATCCGCAGTGCCGAGGCGGCGCAGAACCTAGGCCAGAGAGAAAACTTATCCCTGTCACGCCCCGAGGCCAGTGTGTAGGGCGGGCCGAGCGTTTCGCCTGACTTCCTCACCACTGACGACCCTGAAGATTCAAAAGTCGGCAACCGTTTCACTAATAGAAGGCGGGCGATTTTCAAGCTGTGGCTCTCGCCTTCGCGCCGCGACCATTCGTTTTTTAAGATTGGCAAGAGCTTCATGGATTGAGGGCGGGTGGTTTTCAACATGTGGCTCTCGCCGTAGCGCCGCGCACATCCGTTCTGACGATGTACGAAAGTTTCACGTATTCAGTGCGGGTGGTCTTCAGAATGTGGCTCTCGTCTTAGCGCCGCGCACATTCTTTTCAAAGATTTGCAAGAGTTTCACGGATTCAGGGCGGGTGATCTTCAAAATGTGGTTTGCCTTAGCGCCGCGCACATTCGTTTCAAAGATGTGTCAGAGCTTCACGGATTGAGGGTGGGTGGTTTTCAAAATGTGGCTCTCGCCTCAGCGCCGCGCACATTCTGTAAAACAATGCAGTTTGTTTCAAAATGTGGCTCTCGCCTTAGCACCACGCGCATTCGTGTCAAAGATTTGCAAACGCTTCACGGATTGAGGTCGGTTCCATTTCGAAATGTGGCTCTCGTCTTAGCGCCGTGCACATTCGTTGTGAAGATGTCCAAGATTGTCACGGTTTCCCAATATCAGCGTACCAAAAAAACGGTGTTTATAGGAAGGGTTCAGAATTATGAGGGCGAGACAGTTACGTTGATTCACGGCGTTGAAGTCCCAGGGATGGCGTCCTGGCGCGATTCAGAATCGTCAAGACGCAACAGTCAGGTTCATCCGTGGCGTTGGAATTCCGAGAACAATGTTTTGGCATGGTCCAGGGTCTACAAACGTTTGTTTTCCAACGAGACAGTTCCCTCCATGGGAATGAATCGATGTAGGGACCTGTGAAGAGAGAGCTTGGAGGGAAGGCTTATTCCAACATCGGTGACGACTCCTGGGTTTACACTGGTCCTCCTCCTCCTCCTCCTCCTCCTCCTCCTCCTCCTCCTCCTCCATCCTCATCCATTCTTCACCGTTTCATTCTCAATGCTCGCCCTCATCGTCCACCTCCCCATCTCCCCCCACCCCTTCCCTGTCTCACTCCTCCTCTCCACTGCCTCTGACCAGAAGCTGGCGGTAAGCCGTCAACCTGGCTAGCGCCTGGGACCTCGTAGAGCTGCCTGTCGTGAGCTCAGAAGACCAGTGAGGTTAGTCAGAGTCGCCTGAAGCAGGCAAAAGACCGTCCACCAACGGAGTAGCGGCAGCAGCGGTGGCGACGGGCTCCGAGGGCGACTCCAGGCGCAGCGCGCAGAGGAGGAGGAGGATGATGATGGTGATCATGATGATGATGATGATGATGATGATGATGATGATGATGATGATGATGATGATGATGATGGTGGTGGTGGTGGTGGTGATGATGATGATGATGATGATGATGATGACGATGATGATGATGATGATGCTGATGATTAGGAGGAGGATGAGGAGGATGAGGAGGAGGAGGAGAGGATGAGGAGGATGATGAGGATGAGGATGAGGAGGAGGAGGAGGATGAGGAGGAGGAGATGGAGATGGAGATGGAGATGGAGATGGAGATGGAGATGGAGATGGAGGCGGACGAGGCCCCTCTAGCGCGGGGGCCCTTCGCGACGTGCTCCAAGCCAGCACGCCCAGGTCTGGGAGCCGCCTCGACCCCTCGAGGCGGCTCCCCGGGCCCGACACCGGCTGCCGCGGGGCCCAAAGCCAGCGCCTCCGAGGGAAGGCGGAGGAACGAGAAGCCCCCTCCGTCCTCCCTCCCTCCCTCCCGCCCGCCCGCCCTCCCTCCCTCCCTCCCTCCCTTCCTCAGGAGCACTGCCTGTAGCGTTCTTGCGTGAAGGATCAAAGACGCAATGCAAAAGGGGAACCACTAGTTCTCCTCATGCATCGTGGTGCCATTTGTTCTGCCTGCGACTGGCTCAACCATTCGCGAGCAAAGGACCGCCAACGCCGACGACGCGGTCGACGACGACGACGACAAGGAGAAGGAGGAGGAGGAGGAGGAGGAGGAGGAGCACGATCAGGACGAGGACGTCGACGTCGACGACGACGACGACGACGACGACGACGACGACGAAGCGCGCCTTCGACCCACACCGAAACACAGATTCGGGAAAAGGACCACCCGGCCAGTTCTGCTACACAGTGCATCGTTTGAGCGGTGCCGAGGCCAACCCCCCACCTCCTGCTCGGGGGGGGGAATCAGAGACTCAGGAGGGGGGGGGAGAAGAGAGAGGGACGGACGAGGGACGAAAGAGGCAGGGCTGGAACAAGAACGGCGACGAGCGAATGGAGAAAGGCAGAAAAGGGAAGGACGCCACCTCAGCAGCGGTCCTCCTGCCGCGGGGGATGGGGCGAGGGGGGCGCGAGCAAAGCCATTGCACCGAACCCACGGGCCTGCTGCCCGCCAACTAGGGGGCGCTCTTGCCCGCGCCCTTCTTGGCCGCCGCCTTCTTGGCCGACGCCTTCTTGGCTGCCGCCTTCTTGGCTCCAGCCTGATTTTTATAGTATGTGTATTATTAGTAAAAAATTTATTAGTATGTTTTTTTTACTGTTATTCTTATTAGTATTATTATTAGTATGATTATTATTGGTAACATTATGATTATTATTATTATTATTATCATTAATAATAGTATGATTATTATTATGATTAGTATTAATATTAGTGTTATTATTATTATCATCATTATTAACATTATTACCATTATTAATGTTGTTATTTTCAGTATCATTATTATTATGATTATGGTTATTATTAGTAGTAGTATTGGTATTATTACTACTGTTGTTATTATTATAATTATTATTAGCATTAGCATTAGCATTCGTATTCTTAGTATTAGTATTAGTGTTGTTGTATTTGATGTTGCTTTCTATGCTTTGTTTGTTCGTGGCTCCCGCCTTCTTGGCCGGCGCCGTCGGTGCCTCGGGCGCGGAGGGCGGCGGCCCGGGCGGTGGCGCCTTCGGCGGAGGCGGCCCGGGCGGGGGCGGCAGTGGCGGCGCCGCCTTGCCCGGCGGAGGTGGGCCCGGCGGCGGCGCCATGCGGGGTGGCGGCGGGGGCGGCGCCATCGGGGGCGGCGCCATCGGGGGCGGCGGCGGTGGGGCGCTGCCTGCCTTTGCCTGGGCGGCCGGAAGAGCCGAACTCGCCAGCCCCCCTCCCACGACTCCTCCTCCTCCTCCTCCTCCTCCTCCTCCTCCTCCTCCTCCTCCTCCTTCCACTCCTCTTCGCCTCCTCTTCTCCTCCTCTTCTCCTCCTGCTCTTCCTCCTCCTTCTCCTCCCCCTCCTCCCCGTTCCTCCACCTCCTCCTCCTCCCCCTCCTCCTCCTCCTCCTCCTCCTCCTCCTCCTCCTCCTCCTCGACCTTCCTCTTTTTGTTCCTCATTTGTCCTCCTTCCTCGTTTCTTTGTCCTCCCCCTTACACAATCCCCCTCTTCCTATACATCCTGCTCCCGCATCCCGTTTTCCTGCCCCCTCTGCCCCTCCCCGTACGCCCCGTGCAATTCCCGCGCTCGCATGCCGGAGAAAGAGGAAGAGAAGGAGCAAGAGAGAGAGAGAGAGAGAGATCATACAGTGTGGGCATTGGATAAGGAACCCTTAGAAAAGGAATCCAGGGTTCTGGAAGCCAGTGGAACTCCAATCGTGGATCGGCCATGGATATCGCCGCCGCCCTCATTGGAGAAGGAATCCTCCAGGGTCTGGCGCCTTTTGGGACTATTCCTTAGCAAACGCCTCCACCGTAATGTGGCCGTCGCCTAAGAGCCTCGACATTGCGCTCCCTTCTGGGCCCGAGGAGTTTCCTCTTGTGCCACATTCTGGGGAGCGGGGCCGCGCCTGAGCGACCGCGGCCTCCACTCGCGCGGTGGCCAGCCACGGTGTCACGGTGTGCCAGCGTCGGTTCGTCTGCGTGCGGATGCCATGGCAGCGGGCACCCTAACAATCCTAGCATTGGATTTTAAATGTGCTTAAAAATCGACAAGCGCGTTCCACTACTCGCAGAGTCGCTAGTCGCAAATGGCCTGGATCTGCCCCAAGGAAAGTACGACACATTACACCAAAGCAGACGTATGGCTGTTCGGACGTTTGCGAGCATGCACTTTGCGAGCAGTGGAACGCGCTCGGCGAAAAGTGTCGGAACATGTTCCAACAATGTTTAAAGACTGTGTGCCACTTGTTGAAAACATGTTTGGAACACGTGCCCCACACCTGGAAACTATTTGGCAACAGGTTTCCTCGCCATGGATCGTCGTCCACAATCTTCTGTTCAAGCGGGGGGGGGGGCTGGCGGTGACCTGGCCCCGCTGGCGCGCTCGATCTGGCTGGCTTGCTGCCGGTGCTCCGACGCCTGTTCCTGTTGCTCGTCCTCGCTGGTTGCCGCCGACCTCCCCAGCTCCCCTCCTCGCTAGCCAGACTCTAACTGATTCCCACCCCTGCGATGGGCGAGCAAAAAGCAACGACCATCTTGGGATGTGCCCTCAGAAGCTGAGGGGATCCTTACGATCGGCATCGAAGCGAGGCGATGCCAAGCACAAGGATATGGATATGTTTCAAGCTGGCACTTCGCGCCCGCTGGCATGGCGCCGCGCGCCGCGCGCCCCAGGCCCTGCTTCGGAGGGCCTGCCGCGACGCAGGCCGCGGCTCGGAGCGGCCCGCTCTCCCGACCCCAGCTCGCCCTCGGAGCGCACGCGCTCGTCACATTCGCCGTGTGCACCGTTCGCCCCGGCGCGCGCGGAGGGGTTGGCGAAGTCGCCAGCCCCGCCCGGGCGCGCCGTTGCCTTGCGTTGCCGAGAAGAGTGCGGAGCCGAGTGGGGCAGCGGCCGTTTCCGCTTACACATGGCATCTCTCTCTCTCTCTGTATATGCTATACGGGTAAAGAGTATAGAGAGAGATAGAGAGAGAGAGAGAGAGAGAGAAAAAAAAAAAAAAAAAAAAAAAAAAAGAGAACAACCTACAAGAAACATGCCGAGCGCGCTCCGCGCGAGCTCAAGCTCTGCTTGCCATGGGACCATGTGTATGGCGCGTCAGAGGCGCAGTGTCCGGATGATCGAATGTTTGGCTTGGAAGCGCACGCCTTGGCGTGCGAAGTCGCACTGAGGATTGGTATTCGCGGCAGTCCTGGCCCACCTTTAGCACTACAACGGCGCTCCGAAAGTTTATTCCGATTTGAGAGGCACGGCGCCGCGCGAACGCAGCGCAAACGCTACGCTGGAAGGGCGCGGCAATGCATGCCCACTGGACAGGCGAGAGCAGGCGCCGCGCCCCCGTGCGAACCCCGATCCCGCGCGGGGCGCGCTCCCGTTGACAATGGCTCACCCGGGAAACCTGAGCGGTCTGCCCATCGGCGGCTCCTTCGGACGAGGCCCAGAACCACCGAGAAACCGTTGTTGATAGGAAGTGGAAGTTCTAGGCGGTTTGTCCATGTTCGGTTTCTTCGGAGTGGGCCCGAAGACCTCGAGGACGATGTTTTTGCAAGGAAATCTAAGTGGTTTGCACATTTTCGGGTCGTTCGAACCGGACACAATTTTTTAACCGGGCACAAATCCTATGGCATTTGGCCACTTTCAGGTCGGCCGGTAAACTTCTCGGGTCGTCGTATGACCGAACCCGAAAGCTTTTGTTCGAGGAGGTCCTATGCCGTTTGCTCATGTTCGGGTCAGTACACCGTTTGGGATTCAACATCTTCAAGTGGGAAGGGGAACCCGATCCCGCGACCCCGGGCAGGGGTAAAGCTCTGCCCTTGCATTGCACTGGGCCCCTCCGGCCAAACGGGGCGCTGGGCTGCACATGGGCGCGCCGACTCTGCCCTCGCGACACCGCCCCACTCCGCCATTGGGCCCCGCGGGTCTTATCCTGCGCGCGCCGCCTCAGATGGCCGCGGCGAGCACGGTGGCGAAATTGGGGGAACTTTCGGGTCGGCGCAGTATGGCAGCTCTCTTCTGGACCATTTCGCCCTCTGTCTTGGCCCACCTTTCTCTTCCGGACCATGTCGGCCTCTGAGACGATCTGGGAGCCACACATTCGCAACCAATGGAAACTCCAGCAGACGATTCGACAGCACGTTTCGTGGCCTTGGCAAGGTTTGCACGAAGTCGGCCCTCTTGTCGGGGAGACGTAAGACTCGGGTACGGGGGACTCGGGATGGCCTGACGGGGTCATCATGAAAATGACGAGACCCAGTCTCAAATCTGACGCGAGCTCCCGCTGCCAACATCCCACGAAAACTGGGCCGTCAAAATCCAGGACGCGATCGTCAAAAAGCGCCAGCAGTCTGGAGTTCCGGCATACTCGAGACTTGCGCTTCCCCGGGCTTGGAAGACCTGCGTGGGGGACCCCGCGTGCCCCACGTGTGCTGCGGCCTGGGGCCCCGGGGGGGCCGACCTTCCGGCACAGGGATGGAAGATGCTGGTGCCCGGCGGCAGGATAGGAGGAGGGAGGTGGCAGGACGAGCAGAGCGGAGGGAGGCGGGAGCAGGCGGAAGCTGGACAGAGGAGGGGAAAGTGGGGACGGGACGGTGGAGAGAGGAGGCGGACGTAAGAGAGAGAGATGGAGGAGGAGGAGGAGGAGGAGGAGGAGGAGGAGGAGGAGGAGGAGGAGGGCAGTGGGAGGACAGAGGGATGCAGAGGGAAAAGGAAAAAAAAGAAGGGGATAGGGGCAGGGCGGATCGCAGAGGCGGGGAGGGGGAGGGATGGGGGCGGGAGGGCGAATCTACGTGGTATACGCTGGGAGGCAAGAGAAGGAGAAAGCGGGAGCAGGGAGGGAGTATGGAACAGGGCACAGGCTACGCCTCCTTCGGGCACAGTCGGGGCCTTGACCTAAGGAACCCAAAATGAGGAACGAGGCCCCTGCTTTCCGTAAGTTGAACTTCGATTTCCTGTCGAAGAGCTTAGGAAAACCTGAGGCAAGCTGCGAAACACTTAAGGAACGCGGAGCCCCTCCCCAACCAAAAGGGTTCCTTCTTCAGGGCCCCGACTGTATCATCTCTCGTATAACCCGTGCATCTGCGGGGGTCTGGGGGCGATTCCGGCAGGCCGCCCACCTTCCGCGGCGGCGATGGCGGCGGCGGCGGTGGAGGTGGCCGCGCGGACTCTCCAGCCTTCGGCGGCGGGGGCGGCGGCGGCGGCGGCGGCACGTCTTCCAGATCGTCGAGGTCGAGGTCAGCGAGCAGGTCGTCGGCTTCGTCACTCGTGAGCTCGAGTATCTGGTTCTGCGCCTCCTCCAACAGCTTCGCGAGTTCTGCCTCACGTCTCCTCGCGGCATCAAGCTCCTTCGTGAGCACCACCTTTTCTTTCTGAACCTTGACGATCTCCTCCAGGCTTGCTTTCAGCTCTGTTTCCCTCTCCTCCTCGCGCTTGCGCGACTCCTCGAGGTCATCCTGCAGCTTTTTCTGCGCCGCCTTCATCTCCTCGAGCTGCCTCTCCAGATCGTTGGCCGTCTCTGCCTTCGAGACGGCAGGGGGGGGGGGGGCAGAAGGAGAGGAGAGGAGCAGGACGGGGACGAGGAGGGACGAGGCCGAAGCGGAGAACGAGAGCGAGCAGGAGGCCAAGGGCGAGGACGACATGGGGTGTGTGTGCGGGGGGAGGGCAGCAGGGTCATGGGGAGGGGGGCGAGGGCTACGTGCTCGACCGTGGACCACTCCTCCTCCTCCTCCTCCTCCTCCTCCTCCTCCTCTCCTCCTCCTCCTCCTCGCACCACGTCCTCCTCGTCCTCTCCTCCTCCTCCACCACCTCCTCCTCATCCTCCTCCTCCTCCTCCTCTTCCCTCCTCATCCCTCCTCGACCCTCCTACCTCACTCCTCCACCTCTCCTCCTCCTCACTCAACCCCGCCTCGAACCCTCCTCCTCACTCTCCATCTCCTCTCCTCCTCCTCCTCCTCCTCCTCTCCCCTCCTCCTCACCCTCCTCGACCCTCCTCCTCCACCTCCTCCTCCTCCTCCTCCTCCTCCTCCTCCTCCTCCCCCTCCTCCTCCTCCTCCTCCTCCTCCTTGTTACCAATTGCTCCTGGGCCGTCTTCGGTGGTCGTCGGAGACCTCTCGGCGGTCTTCGGCGGTCTTCTGGCGGCTTCCGGCGGTTTTGGGGCGTGTTATGCCGGAATTCGGGGCGAAAGCTCTGGACGGCTGCGTTCGACAAGGGGCCAATGATCGAACACCTGGACATGGGATGGGAAAAGGGGGGGCCGGGGGCAGGAAGCGAGGCGCAGGAGAGATACCATCGGGCCTAGGACAGAAGACCGCCCTTCAAGAACACGAGACCCTCCGCCGCCTTAAATGGGAGAGCACTCGAGGCTAACCCCCCCCCCAGAGGGTGCACAGGAACATCCGACGAGCACGAAAGAGGACCGTGGGGCACCCTCCCCGAACCGACCTCGACCTCACACCTCGGTCCGGCCTGTGCACGGCTGCGGCCCCCTCCGCGCCTTCTGGTTGGCCAGGTCCCGCTCCATCTGCGCCTCCTCCACCTGGCGCGGTGCAGAGACGGGCCCGGCGCGAGAGGGAGGAGGAGGAGGAGGAGGAGGAGGAGGAGGAGGAGGAGGAGGAGAAGGAGGAGGAGGAAGAGGAGGAGGAGGAGGAGGAGGAGGAGGAGAAGGAGGAGGAGGAGGAGGAGGAGGACTGGGGAAGGCAAACAAAAACGTGCTCCCAGGACGGCGTACCCCCCCTCCGTGAGGTGTCGCAGCGGCCACCGTTCCAGCCACGGTGGGCGTCAGCACGCAGCCGTGGAGCGTCCCCGGACATGCGACGCCCTGGCTTGTTTTGAATGCGCGGCCCCCCTGGAGTCCGTCCCGACCCTTTCTGAAGGGGCCCCAGGAAACACAAATAAATACACACAAATAAAACTATTCCCCATGTTTTCCCATATTTTCTGGGTCTCTGTCTTCCCCCCCACTGATTTTCTAGGGGAATCGAGGATGAATTGTGTCTGTGTGATTCTTTTCCTCCTGACTTTCCCCGGGACCAGGTTTGCATCCCGAGCCGTCGTGTTCACAGTCCCGGGGACTGGCGAGGGCCCCTGGAGGCCGAGGGTGAACAGACACCTCCCGTCGTGTGTGTGTGCGTGTGTGCGTGTGTGCGTGTGTGCGTGTGTGCGGGTGTGCGGGTGTGCGGGTGTGCGGGTGTGCGGGTGTGCGGGTGTGCGGGTGTGCGGGTGTGCGGGTGTGCGGGTGTGCGGGTGTGCGGGTGTGCGGGTGTGCGGGTGTGCGGGTGTGCGGGTGTGCGGGTGTGCGGGTGTGCGGGTGTGAGGGTGTGCGGGTGTGCGGGTGTGCGGGTGTGCG
>CAUYUJ010006469.1:0-47500 GCA_963575745.1 Prorocentrum cordatum
CGTGTCGGGATTTGAATGCATTCTTTAAGGGTGCTCTCTTGCAGTGGGAGCTTGTCGAGTACAGGGTGTTGCCTTGAAGACGGGGGCTGTTGACTACAGGGTGTTGTCTTGGAGACTGAAGCTGTTGAGTACAGAGTGGTGCGTGCTACGCGGACGGCGGGCGGGCGGCGGGTGCCCTAAGTGGTGGGTCAGAGGCCTCATGGGTGTTGGTTTGGAACTCGTGGTTGGCCTGTCGGGGACGTCGTGAAGGCAGTTTCGCAGCTTCTCGGTAGCCGTTTTGAAACCGTTGTGGGACCTCCTCGGGGCTGTTTTGTGGCCTCTTGAGGCCTTGTTTGGGTCTCCTGGGTGCCTCTCGGGGGCCTCCTGGGGACTCTCGGGGGCACCTTGGGGCCTCCTGGGGCACTCTTCAAGCGGGAGGGTCGAATTTTGGAGTCGTGGTCCCCCTCTTGGGCGCATCTTGGGGCCGTCTTGGGGGCCTGTGGAGCCGGCCTGGAACGTCGGACAACCGAGAAGGCTGGAAGGCCAAAATCTCTCCAACACCTCAGTAAAATTAACGATTTTGGTCTCTTGAAGCGCTCGGGAGAGGCGTCTTGAAGCGTCGTGGAGTGCCTTGGGGGGGTTTCTCGGGCCGTCTTGGGCCTATCTTGGGCGTCCAGGAGCGGTCTTTCGGCGACTCGGGGCCCGCTTGGGCCCTCTGAGGAGCCTCTGGAGGCCCTCCTGGACTATTTTGGACCTCCCCGGCCGCCCCGTCCTCCCATGGAGGGTCGGGGCAGCTGCTTGTGGGCCCCGGACCTGCCCCACAGGAATATATTTATATATATATATAAATAGATAGATAGATAGATAGATAGATAGATAGATAGGTAGATAGATAGATAGATAGATAGATAGATATAGATAGATAGATCGATAGATAGATAGATAGATAGATAGATACATAGATATATATATATAGATATATAGATATATATATATATAGATATAGATATAGATGGATAGATAGATAGATATATGTATCTATAGATAGATAGATAGATAGATAGATAGATAGATAGATAGATAGGTAGGTAGATAGATAGATAGATAGATAGATGGATAGATATATATATATAAGTATATATAGATATATAGATATATAGATAGATGGATAGATAGATATATATATATATAGATAGATAGATATATAGATAGACAGATCGATATATATATATAGATATATAGATGCATAGATAGATAGATAGATAGATAGATAGATATATAGATAGATAGATAGAGATATAGATAGATATATATATATATAGATAGATATATATATATAAAGACATGTATATATATATACACAAATTGAAAACCTTTCGCGGATCCAAGGCCACATTGGAGCTCCATGTCGTCAACAAGAACTGCGAACTGTACGGAGAAACGTGTCGTTGGAACTGCCATCAGTACACCTACAAGCAGACTGTTGATTGTTCTGCGTTTCCACCCCCCCAAAAAAAGTTTCGACCTGGAGGCGCCTCGAAAGTCCTCTGTAGGCACATTGGCGGCATCATGGGACCTTCTTGGTGGCGCTGGGAGCCTCCTGAAAGAGACCAAGGTCCGCGTTGTCTTAAGAACCCTGCGAATTTCCAGACGCCTCCCGGGGCAGCCCAGGGAAGGCTCCAGGTAGGCTCCTGGAAGGGAAGGGGCCCTCAGGGAACCCTGGGCGCGCATGGTAAGCTGCGGCCTCGGGCGCCCCGGGCTGTTTTTTCCTGTCTCTGGGAGATGTGTGCACAGACGTGGATGTATTCACACATGTTTGTATGTATGCATGCATGTTTGCATGGATGTATGTCTGCATGCATGCGTGCATGCATGCATGAATGGATGAATCCTTCCCGGCGGCCCGCTCACTACTGGAGGGAAGGGAGGAGGCCAACCCCTGATTGTGGCGGGCAACGGGAGGAGTCTGTCTTGAACGCCCGCCCTAACGGCGGGGGTCAACCTGCAGGGTGGGTGGGTTGAAAAAGGGCAGCTGCAGCCGCTCAAGCCAGAAGGCTGCCAGGGGGAAAAGAGTGAAGGAGACAGAGATTCAGGGGGCAGGATTAAACTGTTAAAGGGGGGCCCCAAGAACATAAAGAAATCCTGCTCGACGGCCCACTCACTACTGGAGGAAAGGGAGGAGGCCCGCCCCTTTCTGTGGCGGGCAATGGGAAGAGTCCGTCTTGGACCCCCGCCCATCCGGCCCGTGAGGGCCCCTCCCCCCGTTCCTTCCTAGGTCGAACAAATCCTTCCTGAGGGCCCACTCTCATGAAAGGCGTTCGCGAGGCGCCAGTGGCGGTGTCCACATGCGGTTTCTCCACCCAGCGCAACGCTTCGTGGCCTCCAAGGGAGCTCCACCTAAGACCCCAGCGGCGGTGTCCACATGCGTCCCCCCCACCCAGCGAAGCGTTTCGTGGCCCCATAGGGAGCCCCACCTAAGGCCCCAGCGGCGGTATCCACATGCGTCTCCCCCACCCAGCGAAGCGTTTCGTGGTCTCAAAGGGAGCTCCACGTAAGGCCCCAGGCCTCATAGGGAGCTCCACCTAAGACCCCAGCGGCGGTGTCCACATGCGTCCCCCCCACCCAGCGAAGCGTTTCGTGGCCCCATCAGGAGGCCCCCACCTGGGGCCCAGCGGCGGTGTCCACATGTGTGTCCCCGGGGGGGGAGGTCTTCCCACCAGCGAAACGCGTTTCGGGGCCCCTTAGGGAGGCGACCCACCTAAGCCCCAGTGGCGGTTGTCCACATGCGTCTCCCCAACCAGCGAGCGTTTCGTTGTCTCAAAGGATTCCACGTTAGGCCCCAGGCCTCCTAGGGAACGTCCTAAGACCCCAGCGGGCGGTGGTCCACATGCGTCCCCCCCACCCCAGCGAAGCGTTTCGCGGCCCCCATAGGGAGCCCCACCTAAGGCCCCAGCGGCGGTGTCCACATGCGTCTCCCCCACCCAGCGAAGCGTTTCGTGGTCTCAAAGGGAGCTCCACGTAAGGCCCCAGGCCTCATAGGGAGCTCCACCTAAGGCCCCAGCGGCGGTGTCCACATGCGTCCCCCCCACCCAGCGAAGCGTTTCGTGGCCCCATAGGGAGCCCCACCTAAGGCCCCAGCGGCGGTGTCCACATGCGTCTCCCCCACCCAGCGAAGCGTTTCGTGGTCTCAAAGGGAATTCCACGTAAGGCCCCAGGCCTCATAGGGAGCTCCACCTAAGACCCCAGCGGCGGTGTCCACATGCGTCCCCCCCACCCAGCGAAGCGTTTCGCGGCCCCATAGGGAGCCCCACCTAAGGCCCCAGCGGCGGTGTCCACATGCGTCTCCCCCACCCAGCGAAGCGTTTCGTGGTCTCAAAGGGAGCTCCACGTAAGGCCCCAGGCCTCATAGGGAGCTCCACCTAAGACCCCAGCGGCGGTGTCCACATGCGTCCCCCCCACCCAGCGAAGCGTTTCGTGGCCCCATAGGGAGCTCCACCTAAGACCCCAGTGGCGGTTCCACATGCGTTCCCGGCACCCAGCACAGCGCTGCGTGGCCCCATCGGGAGCTCCACCAAAGGTCCCATGGCCAAAGTTCGCATTTGTCTCCCCCACCCAGCGCAGCGTTTCGTGGTCCATAGGGAGGTCTACCGAAGGCGATACCCACAAATGCGGCACTCACAATTGCATGTTTTTCACCAGGGTATGTCTTGGGGGGGGTCTGATTCGGGTTGTCTTGGAGGGTGTCAGGGGGCCTGGGCCAAAGGCTGCCCTCTCGTGGCTGGTTTGGGGGCTTTTGAATGGCTCGCCTGGGAGGTTTGCGACCCTCCCTTTTGTTACGAAATTCGGAATACAATATTGCCCCCCGCTACCGAGCGCCCAAAGTTGGGGAGCACCGATCCTCCCCGATGAGTGCGCCCTGCGGGCCTGGCCTGGACAGGAGCCCCAGCGGAGGCCGTACCAATAAAGCTTCGGACCCCTCCGTCGCCGATCGGCGCTTTGGGTGCCCGTGCCCCCAAGGCGCGCTGACTGTGCGCCGTCCCAAGAGGACGAACAAAACGGAATAAACATGAACTTTTGGAGGTCCACACGGATTTCTTGGATCTCCCTGGCGCGCAGAGCGCGCCAGGGGCGGCGCCGGATGCGCAGCCAGGGGGCCAGAAGGCACCAGCGCCGATCCAAGGAATGCGCGCGGACCTCTGAAAGTTACTGTTCATGCCATTTTCCCTGTTCGAACCCCGCCGGGAAATCTGGAGACCGTGCGCGCGATGACACGGCGTAGCCGAGCAAGAGCGGGCGGGGCCCAGGTGCGATCCGTCACCGAGCAGCAGCCCCAGCGAGGTGCGCTGGGCTCACCCACGGGGAGCCGCGCCCAGGAAGCCGAAGACAGCCGAGCGACGAAAAGGAACGGGCCTCACGCGGGATGGCACAGCGACCCTGCGCGGCAGCTGACGCGGGCCGCCAACGCGGAACGCTGCACTGGAAACGAGGGCGCTTGCGCGCGGCCTTACGCGGGCAACTTTCTCGCGAATGCCCGTGCAGTGGAACCAGGTTTGCGAGGCGGGGATGTGTCCATAATATCCACCGCCTGGGAACCGACGTCCTGGTGCCCCAGCGGGCGGTGGACATGGATGTGCTTCGGCCCCTGTGGTCCATTGAATGTGTCCATATTCTCCACCGCCTGCCGAGGCTCCGAAAGCTGACCCTCCAGGCGGTGGTCATGTAGAACTTCCCGCCTCGGACGTTCTGTGCCTCGCTCACCTGCGGCTGGACTCGGGCACTGAGCGCACCCTGGGGGCCGAACGGCCGGATGTGCGTGCGACACGGGCGCTGGGCACTGGCCGCAGACGGGGTGGACGGGTGTGGAGGGCAGCTGCTTGGGTACGGTCGGGGCTCGAACGGATCTGGAGATGCGACCTCGGCGCTCATCTGACGGGACTGCGGAGCCAAACCTGGCCTCGCCCGCCCCCCCCCACGCTGACTCAGAACCAGAGGCGTGTAGATACGCGATGTGACCCGTCTGCGTGCGCGTTTGTGCGTTTGTGTGCTTCCGTGCGCCACTTCAACGACGCTGGGTGGAATTAACGCTGGCGTGACTGTCTTCGTTCTATCGCAACTCTGGACATGTGTGTGCCACTTTGGTTTCTTGCGCTGCGCACCCCGCTTCGCCAATTGAATAACAACGTTTGGTTGCTATGATTCATTGCGACACTTCGTAGGGGTACAAGAAGGTACCGATACCGTTATTCCCAGGACCTCCTCATGGGTGCATTATGACCTAGATTTCGGGGTGAATCCAGCCGTGGTGACGATGGGCCGGTAGCGGTACTGTTAGATTTTCTTCCTCTGAGTTCGACGCAAAGGCCCACTTGGAAGCCACACGTGTGTACACTACGGTATGCGGGTCTTTGTACAACACATTATGTGCACATCTTGTTGAGCGTCTCATGCTTTCGAACCTACTTTGCGCGGTGGCGACTGTGAACATAGCTCCATGGTCAGGTTCCAGTATCCGAATACTCGGAGGGCTGAACCTGTCCTATCGCCCCGAAGCTTTCGCACTCCCCGCGGGCGCCGTCCACGCATAGCCGACGGCAACTGCTGGGTTGATGCACGCGCCCGATATGCCGAAGGCGGCATCTGCGCCTGGCCCTCCCGTTATCATTGCCTTGGGAGGCAAGTGCAAAGAGCAGCGGCAGAGAAGTGGAATGCGGACGTAGCGGGGAGAGGCGTGTGAGACGCAGGGACAAGTCCCTGGGGAAGATGCAGTTCAGAGGGCACACAGAGACCACCGCCACCGAGAGCCCATCGGGGGGAGGGGGCGAGAGAGACGCTCGAACACAACACCTGCTCTCATGGTAGCGCGTCCGCTGTCTCGAAGAGCAGCTGCGGGTCTTGTGACTGGCAAGCATCCCTGCGACCCTCGCCCAAGCAGGCTGCGCTGGCAAACGCATGCGCGCATCCAGAGGCAGTGAAGCACTGACAACCATTTGAGCAACGGGCATCAGCCGTCGTAACGTTCCCCCTGCAACTGCTCCACACTCGAATCGGCTCTTCTTCTCGCAGACACCGCTGACTGTGAGTATCGTGTGTGGGTTTGAAAAAAGCACGCTTTGCTCAATCGTGCTTCCACCGAGCTCTGTACAAGTGCGGCGGCGCCGGGGGGGGAGGATGGCCGCCACGGCTTGCGGTGCATCCGAGGGTCCCCAACGTAACAAATGAACAAACTATCATCTCCGCACAAACTCCCAGGTAACGGAAAGAGCGAGGTACGAGTGATGACGTTGAGTTGGTGCGAAGCCATCTAGGGAGGGGTCCATGTGAGGGGCGAGGGGGGATCGCAGGGTTGACAATGGCCAGTTTCGGGTGTTGCCTCTGGTTCTTGCATGTGTTTCGGGTTCCCCCCAAAGACGGCCCAAGAGAGGTCCAAGAGAACCCAAGACCGTCCAAGACGGCCCAAGAGGCCCCCAAGAGGCGCCCAAGGGGCGTCCCAAGAGGGCCCCAAGAGGCCAAACTCATTGATTTCCCTAGGGGAACTTACATGTTTGGCATGTGCGGCTTTTCGGCTTTCACGGCGTTGACGACGGCCCAAGCGGCCACCAAGACCGCCCCGAGACGGCCCAAGAGGCTCCCAAGAGGCCCCCAAAACTGTCCAAAAGGGCCCCCAGACGGCCCAAGAGGCGCCCAAGACGGCCCAAGAGGGCCCCAAGACGGCCCCAAGGGGGGAACCACGAACCGAAAAGTCTAGCCTTTTGCCCGAAGAAGCCCCCAGGATGCCCCAAGAGCCCCCCAAGAAGCCCCAAGAGGCCCCCAAGAGGTTCCCAAGAGGCCTCCAAAAGGGCTCCAAAAGAGCTCCAATAGGACTCCCAAGAAGGCCCAGAGACGCCAAATAAGGAGCGATCGGTAACGCAAAAAGCTCTTCACACCAAGGCTCCCAAGAGCGAACGGTGACGTAAACAAGCTGATAAGACCAATGCTCCCAGCAGAGAGCGGTGACGTAACAAGTTCCTGACACCAAGGCCCAGCCAAGGCTCAGGAACGGGCGGCAACGCAACACTCTCTGAACACCAAGGCTCCCAAGAGCGAGGGGTGACGGAATAAGCTCTCAACGCCAAGACTCCCAAAACGAACGGTGGTGTGAGTAATTTCGGTGTCTGTTCTGAAGCGCTCTTTCCGATTCCGTGCAGGGCCAGGTCCACAGGCTCCAGGCTGTCCTCGTGTACCGCCTCCTCGTGCTCTTCCTCGGCGGCAACCAATAGCACCGAAGAGCGATCGAATCGCGGCAGGCCCTCCCTGGTGCCTGCCGCAGTTGCGCATCCAACTGACAGGGCTAGCAGTCCATCAACATCGTCCTCCACGGCGCTTGGAGGCTACTACCGTGCTGCCATGTACAATGCTCCTCCTGTGGCACTGCGCAACATTAGCTCACCCTGGTTGGCCGTGTCCGAAGCAATGCACATGCAGTTCGATTCCCATGAGTGCACTTCGAGATGTTAGGTGTAGAGCTCGATGTTGTGGCTGCACTGTCGATGGCCGTCAGCGCAAGCACGCTGCTGAGACCACAGCCGATGGCCTTGTGATATGCTGTCGCATCGCATGTTAAGAGGCACCGCTGTCGCATGTTAATAGACTCGATGATGTGGAGATGCAGAAAACGATGCTTCGCTCGACTGAACTCGCATTGCGGAATCTCGCTGTTTGCGTATGAGCATCCGGCTAGACACTCTCATGGTCCTGGCCACCCTGTTCCTCCTTCCTCCCTCTTCTCTGTCAGGGCTTCCCTCAATTGCCACCATGTCCACATAAGGGAAGATACGAAGAGAAGAGTCCAACCCCTCCCGATTCCACCCCCAAGAATTCAACGTCGTGATGTGTTCGTACCGTGGATCTGTGGACACATCGACCCGCGTTATGAGGACGCTTGTTCGTCCAATATGTATTGGCTGCCGGTCTGAAACGGACACCCTCAAGCGCGCACTGAAGAAGAACCAGCCGTGACTCTGGGCATCTGGGTCCTCAGGAGGACATACAGATGAGAAGGAGGGGGGGATGTGCGCGAAGCAGGTACAACCAGGCGGAGCACGAAGGAGCGATCGGCGAGAGGAACAGGGGTACCGGTAGGTGAGACGCAGTCGGTCCATGAAGGGAGATCGCTCTCTCTCTCTCTCTCTCTCTCTCTCTCTCTCTCTCTTTTGATTAACGAAAGATGGCTGGCCGCCTGGGCCCCACCACCACCCCAAACGGCAATCATAAACAGGGCGTCGCCCCACCGAAACAGCAACGGTGGTGCGCCTCCTATGATTTGCGGCATCGGTTGCGCAGTGGCTCGCGACATCCATGGCTTGCACCACTGTGTTGCACACTCGGCTGCCGACATTCAAACGACCTTATGTTGTTTGCAACATTGGTTGCGCATTTGGCTAACGGAAATAAGACAGCCTGCCATAGGGCCTCCGATCGCCAAACTATCGGTCCAAGAGGCCTTCACGCCGTCCAGATTGCTCAGGAGGCCACCAAGACGCCCCAAGAAGCCTCCAAGAGCACCCCCGAGAAGCGCCCCACAAGGCACAATTCTCTGATTGCCCTGTGGGAGTTCTCGCCTTTTCTGGTCCCCTCCGCTCCAAGAACGACCAAGAGGCCCCAAAGATCGCCCCAAGAGGCCTCCAAAAGGGGCCCCAAAACAGCCCAAGGGGACCCCAAGGCACCCCACAACGCCTCCAAGACGGCCCAACAGGCGCCCAATACGGCTCCAAGAGTGCACAGAGGCCCCCAAGAGGTTCCCAAGAGGCCCCAGAATTCCTCCCCAACAACCGCATCAGGGTGCAGGTTCGCGCGGACGTCCTGGACGACCACCTCGCGGGCAAGGAGGCGAGCGCCAAGGTCGCACGGGTGTGGCACGTGAACACGGGCAACATGGCGATCCACTCCCCAGCGTCGGTCGAAGACTGCATCTTCGAGCGCCTGACGGTGCTCGAGAGTCTGTACCAGATGGCGCTGAAGACGGACCAGGCTCCTCCTGCCCCACCGGGGGGGCCTCACTGTGGTGAACTTCTTCCGCCTCCAGGCCTGGAACGAGTTCACGGCCGACTACGAGGAGAAATCACTGAGGACTGGCGCCGACGACGTTCAGAGCCCGACCGTCACTCGCCGGCCGTCCCGCACGACTCGTCTGCCCAGGGAGCCAGAGCTCCGCAGCGGGATCGGGGACATCGGCCTGAGCGTGCGCGAGAACCTGGCAGACTTCCCGACGTGGTGCGACGAGGTCCTGCGCCTCCTGGTGGAGGAGCGCGGCCTGCAGGACGAGAAGCTCGACGAGGAGCACGCGGAGACGTAGAAGGACATATTCGACAAGGCCCCGACCATCTCGGTGGACGAGGGCCAGGGTGTGGAGGACGGTGATGATGGGCCTGTTTTCCACCACCACCACCATAACTTGGAGGTGGGAAGGAGGAGGACGAGGAGGAGGACGAGGAGGAGGAGGAGGAGGAAGAGGAGGAGGAGGTGGAGGAGGACCCCCTCCCCCTCCAACTTATGGTGGTGGTGGTGGAAAACAGGCCCATCAGGTGACATGTCGGTGGGGAGCTGGCACGCGCCTACCTCCCGTGCCTCGGGGTCGCGCTCGATCCCCCGCGGCGTCTGAGCGCCTCGGCGTCGTGCTGGGCCGCCGGCGTTCCGCCTGCCCTCTACATTTAGGTGATTTGCGCGACGATCCTGTGCTTCTGGACATGGTGCACAAATATAGAGTTGAGGCAACATCTGAATTGTGGGACGGTTGATTCGAACATTACTGCCTCACTCCGCTGCCAATTGTGAACGAGCTTGCTCGAGGATCGCGCCAGGGGCGCGCGAGAGGAAAAGAAACAAACCCGCTCTCTCTCTCTCTCTCTCTCTTTCTCAGGGCCCGAGGGCCTATGGTCGAGCTCGGGCATTGACACCTCTCGAGGCCCCAAGAGCCCCCTCAAGAGGCGTCCGCGAGGTCCCGAGAAGCATATCATCGAGCCAGGCTTGTGGCGGCCCTCCATCCTGCGACGACTGGCTGACCGAGGGCGAGAGGCTGGGCTTCGTGATGGGCGAAGTCTACACCGACGGCAGCCTCAGACAAGCGGGATGGAGCTTCATGTGAGCAGGGACCGACCGTCCTGGCTTTTCGATCGGCCTACCACGACATTTTCTTGGAACCCAGAAATGTTCTAAGAACAAGAATAATGTTCTTAGAACATAAGCCCGACGTGTTAAAACAAGACAGTCCCAGCCAGAGCTGTTCTAAGAACATGTCGTGCAGACCACAAAAGGTTCTTAGAACATTCTTTGGTGAGCCTATAGGCACGCCAGGATGCTTCGCCACTGCTTGAGATGGAGCTTCATCACCATCCAGGGGAGCTGCGAGTTGCAGTCGGCCCGCCTCGGGCCGCTGCCTGGCAAGCAGCGGGCTCAGCGCAGAACTGCGCGCCGAGCTGCACGCGATACTCTAGGCCCTTCTCTGCGAGGCGGGGACTTCTCATACAGATCCGCCGCCAGGGAACCGACGTCCTGGTGCCCCAACAGGCGGCGGACGTGGCTATATTTCGGCCTCTGGGGGCCCGATAATGTCCATATCCACCGCCTGCGGAAGCTCAGAAAACTGACCCTCCAGGCCGCGGTCATGTATAAATTCCCGCCTCGGATTCTTGTGGCGTGCTCACCCGTGACGCTGGGAATCTGCTAATCCGGGTCAACCAGACCTGGGTCAGCAAGAAAACCAAAAACTGCAACGCAGGGCTTCGCAAACCCGCGGCCGCCTCGCGGCCACGAGCGGCTCGCAAACCTGGGTCAGCCAGAGGGGGTCTTCGCAGGATCCTGCAGGATCCGGTGTCCTGGCTGACCCCCGTCTGCATGGACCCCCGTCTCGAGGCTCCCGGTGGCGGGTCTTCACAGACTGCCCGGGCGTCGTCGACGGACTTCTCCAGGCAGAGGGCGCCGAGGCGCGGAGCGCTGCCGGGCTGCGATCGCCGACATCGGCGGGCTGAGCCCTGGCACCGTGCTGACTGCTAGAGGGCAGACCCATTGATGGGCCTCTTGTCCATCACCACCACCATAAGCTAGAGTGGGAGGGGGTCCTCCTCCCCCCCTCCTCCTCTTCCTTCTCCTCTTCGTCCTCCTCCTCCTCCTGCCCCCCTCCAACTTATGGTGGCGGTGGAAGTCATGCCACGCGGGCCGAACGACAAGAGACCGGGCCGGCGCGCTGGAAGGCAACAAGTTGCCAGACCATTCCGCTAAGGCAGGGGTTGGATACCATGCCCACCCTGTCTGGTATAGGGACAAGTGTATTCAGAGAAATAAGCTCGTCTCGGACATTCAGGCATGCGCCGCCTACGTAAGAGTGCTAGGTAGAGCGGTAATCGACACGGAAGAGGTCTCGTTTCGGCCGCAGGAGTCGAACCCACCCGAACCCACCCCAACTCCTTCTTGGGTAGAGGAAGAAAAACTGCATAAGCATACTCTTTCGACGGTCCGCGCGGATTTCTTGGGTTTGCGCCGTGCCCCCTCTCATTGGCGCGCGGAGCGCGCCAGGGGCGGCGCCGGAGGCGCCGCCAGGGATGCCCAGCGCCGATCCAAGAAGTCCACGTGGAGAGTCGAAACTTTCTGCTTCTTTTCTTTACGAACGGTTTCGCCGTAGCGACCCCTCATCTTCCCCGGCAACACGTGCAGCGCGTCTAAAGCAAGGTGGCGTTACTGTCAGTTCAAAGAGGAAACCAACATGCGTATACACTGGGAGAGACCTGTCTCCAGGGCGATCGCCTCTGTTTGAAAAGAGGACGCTGCACGCCCCAAAAACTTTGCACCGCACGCTACCTCAACCAAGGTTGCGCTCTTGCCTTGGCTGGTCTGGACAACCCTATACAATATCCAGCCCACTGCGCCTTTGCCCGCGCGCCAACCGCCGTCTGTCTGCAGCTGGAAAAGGGCGTCGGGGCCAAGTTGCTGCGCAGGTGCGTTTTCACGATAGGCGTCCTGCTCGGCATCGAGAGCCATGTTCGCCAAGTGGTCCGCTGGGACGTTGTATTCCCGTTCCCGCCATGGTATAAGTGATGAAGTATCAGCACTAGCCCTAACTCACTTCGCGTACAGCTCCGCCAATTGACGCCCGACTCGAACACATAACGGTCTGACGACTGGAGCTTCGCGGTGCCTGTGAAGAGGTCGGCAATCATCTGGCAGTCAACTACAACACGCAACCGCCGGAGCCCATCCTGCCAGTAGTGGTCGTCGGGATGCAGGACGGGACATGGCATGTTCTGGAATGTATGGGCATCACCTTGCACGCGCTCTTCCAAGGGATGGCGAAGCGGCCCAGCAAGCGGACTTGGAAGCTGAGGTAAATGCCATAATTTTCAAATTCTGTCTACGAGCTCGCGCCAACCTGAACACCGCGACGTTCTGTCTGAAAACGTGTCCCAGTAGGCCCTCCAACCTTCACCGTAGACAAGAACCAGCGGGGCTTCCCATGATGCAGTCGCTTGCCGGGCGTGGCGTGTACCAACCCTCGCTCGCGACGTTCTCCAAGGGACGTCGATTGGGCCAGCAACAACATGTTCGCAGAGTTGTGTTCCCTCACCCACTTCAGTGGGGCGTCGCCTTAACCTACAATCGTTTGCTTTTCGTCCCAAGCTGCGGCGTGAATAAAACGAAGCACCTGGTGATGAACAACAGGCGCGTTGAATATGCGGAACCAATTGTATATGTTGGAAGCGCTGCGAACGTTGCACTGCATTCTGCTTTCGTCCGGTTTCGGCCGAAACCTCAACATGCGACGCAACCGCTGCAATTCCCATGTTCGAATACGGCCCAAGCTGCGTTGTGAGACGTGCCACGCGCAAGTACCAAAGATTGCAGAAGATACGACCGTCGTCCGCCAAGCCTGGATTCGACTTCCAAGATCACCGTGTGAACGCAGTAACGGGGAGTGCTTGAAATGCGCTGCGTCGGCCTGACCAAGGCCATACTCCATGGAGGTACCGGTGCCCCCTCGTCGATCTAAGGATTCACCTAATACCAAAATGCGCGCCGACTCCTTGTGAGTCATGCTGACACCGGCGTCTGCAATCTCTAAAGGCCCCCCTGGCTGCGTCGTGCCTTCGGAATGCATGTATTCCAAAGACGACGGCTTCCAATGATGACCAATGAGGTTGATGGCGTCAGTGAGCTGCACTACCATGGTCTGGAGTTGGGCGTGCGACGACGAGAAAAGGATGATGTTGTCTGCCCACACTGCGTGGCTAATGATGATGCCGTCGTCGAGGTGCACTCCGCATTCCAATTGACTCCACGCGCGCGCAGCAGGGTCAAGCGCATGTTCGAGCAGCATGTTCTACTCGCTAGGTGTCTCCACTCCTCCCTGTTTCCCGCCTCTGCGGAATGGGAACAGCTTTGTAGACCCTGCTCCAGGTAATGCGAGGAAGGCTTGCAACCCAGACAACTCGTTCAGGGGGAGGGTGGCCATGGCATGACTAGTTCCCCTACCAGTCATAGCAGTTGACAAGCGCTCGTGGCTCATCTCACCAAAAGCTGTTTTGACATCCTGTATTGCGATGTGTACTGGTAGACCCCAGTCGTGTCCGAGGTGCAGTAGCTGCCTAATCATGCCGGTTATGTCGGTCGTCTTGCGGCGCCGCTTGAAACCAAATGCATGTGCGCAAGATGGCCGAATTTGTTGTGAGAGCGTTGGCTGGAGACACCGTATGTACCACTTCTGTAATTCTGGGGACTTCCCTATCCAGCGCATGTTGGAAAGCTCGGTAGCAGATTTGACCTTCGGGATGCCGAAGAACTCCCATATTTTCCAGAACGGGGATTGCCCAGTATCTCGGAAGTTCGCCCTGCCCCAGAACAACTCCCAAACGTGCAATACTAGGATCTCTGGGATCATCTTGTACACGTCCGCCGGAACGCCATCAGGGACCGTTGCGGCTTCCGGCCGAAGAGCAGCTCTGGCGTGGAGGACGTCGAAATACTCAATGTCCACGGGGCGTTCCAGTCCATCGAGCCTGCGATCAACGTGCTGAGCATACACACGTTGCAAACGATGCTGTTCAGAGGTCGCGTCATTCGAATCATCCCGGAAACGACTCCTGCCAAAATCGTGAGCTCCATCTAACCACTGTTCCGGGTCAAGAGTCAAGGCCCCACCAATGTCCACGTAAGTGGGTGTAAACGTGACGCGTGGGGGCCCACGGCAGGGGCCCTGCAGCTTACGACGATTGCGAAGTTGTGTGCGTTTGGCCCTGTTTCGACGCAAACTTGAAGTGCCGTTCAAAAGGTCAGTTGTCGAACTTGGCATGCCGGACATGCTTGTAATGTGCTGAACAGATTCTGCAATTCTCAACAAATTAGGCTCCAGGGAGGTCAAGGACGAGGCCAACACCTCCTGGTCAATGCACCCGTCGAGGAAGACGTCGTGCTGCACCTGATTGGCCGGGGCCCAACCTTTAAGGGATGATTTGGGATCCCTGGGTCTTGTCCCCGAGCCGTGCCAAGAAATGTCTGCGATCAACGGCCTGTGGTCCACGTTGGTCTGGAATGAGACCGGAGGGTCTTGCCAAGGTGCGGCATGGCCGCTGATATCCTGCGATACCCCAATGAAGTCGATCTGAGAACGGGCGTCGAGTGCTCTCTTCACCCCGCACGTCCAAAGTCGTTCGCGGAAGTTGGTGCTAGGTGCTTCGCCGAAGGTGTTCATGGCACGGATTCCCAATGCCGCCATCCACGAGCATATTGTGTTCTGCATGCTGGAAGAATGAGATCGAAGAGGAAGTAGGACAAGAGGGCCGGCAAGGTCGGAGAGTTTGACTGGTAAGGTAACGTTGCCGTCGAAGCCAGCAACGATGCTAGCAGTATCGGGTGAAACTTGTTGACGACACCCCAGTATGAATTCGACTGTCCCCTCTATCACCTCTGCCGCCATGCCGTCTATAGCATCATGGTCAACGAAATGGCAACAAAAACAAAACGAGGGTGCCAACGAGGACGCCCATCCAATACTTGCCACCCCGTCCCAGGCGGACCATGTGACTGAACGCTCTTGGGACAAGGACCCCGCAATCACCAGAGCCCGCGTCCAAGCCAGCACCGTGCCATTTATGTACAACGAAATTGTGTGAACACACCCCTGGCTCCCAAGTGGGAATCTCCTGGAGTAGCAAAAAAGATGAGGAAAGCCCCCTGGAATTCAGATCACTGGTGATCTCCCCGATCCGTCGCTTTCCCTTTTTCTGCGCATTCCAAGACAATATACATGCAGATGTCGGAGTGTCGGTGTTGCCGGGGCCCCCCTATTGACGACGCACTGCTTTGACCTTCTTGGTCAGCTCATCCGGCGTGTCCCCGAGAAGCTCCTGAGCAGAAGATCCCCATGAAATAGTCTGCGAGTCTGTGACGCTGCCGATGTAAATCTCGCCCCCCTCACCCCCACCCTCGTCGTAGATGGCAAAATGTGGGGACCAATAGCAACGAATTGAACGACGATCACCCTCAAGCTTCCCAAGGATAAACTGCTTCATTTTCCCAAGCAGCGCGTAGTTACCCTGGACCTCCGGAGCCCTCTCCATGGTGACGTAAGGCCGCTGCTTGCCTGGGAGGTCGCCCTCGCCGGCTGCAAGACTGTCTTTCCACAGGCCGTGGACTTCCTGAAGTACATCTTGGTGGATCTTGACGCGGATGGAATAGTTCCTGCCTCCGCGAAGCTGGATGGGCCTGACGTGGTGCTGGATCTCCTGGGGGATTTTCTGGAGCAGTTTATTGCGAAGCTCATCCGCCTCCGCCCTGGTTACTCCTTTATCGAGTCGTTCTGAATACTGGCACCAACCCTTAATCTCTACATACCCTGGGGAAAATGAAGAAGTGCGTGAAGAAGGCGGCATGGAGCGGGCACGCTGGGAGGCCTGCTTCTTGATCTCAAAGAACTCCTTCCTCACCTCCTCCTCTGACGCCTTCCTGGCCTTCCTCTCGGCATCGAGCCCCTTACGCAGGTCCGAAAACTGCTGATCTGTGGCGTGCGCCATCACGCCGAGCGCACGATCGATCTTTTCCGCCTGCTTCCCCATACGGTCATCGATCACGTGGGTGAGGACATCGACGAGCTTCTTGTGCTCTGAGCTGAGGGCACCCTCCTGCTCGCGCGGCTTCTTCGTCTCAGACTCGGCCGGGGCAGGTACAAGAAAGCTCGCAAGCGCGTGCTGGACAGACGAGGATGCATGAGCCATGATTGGTGCAGACCTGAAGCTAGATATGTGAGCGGCTGCGAGAGGACGTCAAAGGGACTCGATGTCAAGGAGGCTTGAGCCCTTGAGCCAAAGGGGCCCTTGAGCCAAAGGGGCCCTCGAGCCAAAGGGGCCCGTGAGCTCAAGGGCTTGAGCCCTTGAGCCATAAACTTTCTGTTTATGCACTTCTTTCATCGTCGATGGGGGGAGGGAGGGGCCCTTGAGCCAAAGGGGCCCTCGAGCCAAAGGGGCCCGTGAGCTCAAGGGCTTGAGCCCTTGAGCCATAAACTTTCTGATGATGCACTTCTTTCATCGTCGATGGGGGGAGGGGGACCCCTCTCCGCCTCCAGGGGGGCCCCTGTTCCCCGTGGCGGGCTGTGGGGGACTGGGGGGACGGGGAGGGCCGAGAAACTCAGGCACGTGGCGCAGGACGCTCGTCAGTGCTTCGCTCGAGTTTTGCCTGCCGTCGCAGGCGTGCAGGATGAGCCGACGTCAGGGCGGAAGGTCTGCTCCGCCCTTGTCGCCTATGGGACACTGAGGTGATAGGGGGCAGGCGAAATCGTCGGTGGAATGGACTGCATCCGACCACGAATCAGCCCCTAGAGATGCGACGCAGATGGGCCGTTTCTAGCCTGGCTCGGGGATGGCCCGTCTTGACGAAGCTCGGCTGGGAGGTCTTCGGGGCGTGCCCTCTGGCCTCTCGTTTCGCTCCCCGATTCCACCTGATTCTCCCCCTCCTCCTCCCCCTCCTGGCCCCTCCTCCTCCTCCTCCTGGCTCTTCCCGGCCCAGGTGGGTCACAGAGGGCGGCGCGGTGCCGGCAGGGGCGCGGCCGCCCCGAGCGCGATGGCTCCGTGGGCGTCCGGGTCTTCGTGGACGGGGAGGCCGTGGCCGAGGGGTCCGGCGGCGCTGCTGTCGCGCGACCTCATGGAGAGATCGAGCTGCGCGTCGTTCGTTTCTGATCGTGCTCGCTTCTAATCGTGCTCGTCTCGAACGCTTCCTGGCCCCCTGGTGGCCAGGAGGAGGCCCAGGATCGAACAATTAGGAATGAAAGGATCTTGGCCCCCCATCGAATACTCAGAAATGAGCAATGCGTACGGCTGGGCCCTCGGCACTTTGGCATCGTCATTGCTGACCATGGCAGTGTCCGAAGCAGCGGCGAAGATGCCCGTTGGCGGGAAGCTGAGCCTGGCGCAGATCGGTCTGGGCCATGGGCCTCCAGCCAAGAACAACCCGATCGTGCAGATGCGCATCGCGGGCGAGTTGGTGAACATCTCGAGCGTGACGGTGTGCGTCAGGGACACTCGTCAGGTGCTCAGCCCTCGGCGCCCACCGAAGGCCAAGGCGAGGTACTTCGCGGAGTGGCTCCAGGCGGGCTGGGTCCAGAACGAGCTCGGCGTCTGGGAGCAGACCAAGTGCGAGTCTCTCCGACCGGCGGCGACGACAGCGAGCACGACGCCCTTCCGGGGGATTGGCACGTCGACGGCAAGGGAGACGTCCACCACGGAGGCGGCGGCCAGGAAGAGCACGGGCCGCGACCCTGGCAAGAAGAAGCGGGAGAAGGCCAAGCGAGCTCGCCAGAAGTGGATGACAGTGGGCTCGAAGCCGAAGCTCCAGAAAGCGAAGGAGACGGTGGTCGGGCTAGTGGGGGTCAAGGCCAGGCGGGAGCTGGCGCGGCGCCTCTGGGAGGCCCAGCACCCAAACAAGAAGATCTAGGCGGCGGTCTTGGGCAGAAGGAGCATGGGCCGAACCCCATGCAGTCTGGGCTGGATCGCACCTGCCCTGAGGAGTTCTTCATCGGCGACGGAGCTGGCGCTGACGGCTTGAAGGCCAAAAACCGTCGCAAGAAGATAGGGCGACGCAATCTATACATATCCACTGCTCCCTGGCCAGGCCCATCCTGAACACAGCAGCTGTGTATACGCCACGCCCTCCTGGTTTGGCCAGGAGGGCGTATACACAGCTCCTGGGTTCAGGATGGGCCTGGCCAGGGAGCAGTGGATATGTATAGATTTCGTCCCCCGAGAAGAAGGCCAAGTTGGAGATGGAGATGGAGAAGGAGATGGAGCAGCCACGAAGCTGGTGGTCAGACTCTCGACGACGTCAAGGACGAGAGCACCTACGAAGATGGTGGCAAGCCTCTCGTCTGCGGCACTGTAGGCTCGTGCCCTGGCGGCCTGGCTGGTGCCCCTGACGAGCCGCAAGAAGAGCAGGGGATCGGTGATGTCTTCAAGGGTAAGATCGATGGCTCGTGCCTGGATGACCTGCTCGTGGAGCTGCTGGAGAGCGCGGAGGACGATGGCAAAGAGCACCTCGTCGAGCAGCTACTGGAGGTCCGCAGGCGGTACGCGGAGGAGGAGCTGAAGCTCAAGAAGGGAGGTGTGCACAGCACGCTCGAGCAGGTGAGCAACTCGTTCGGGGACGCTCCGCGCTCGCCGGACTCGCCCTGCTGCTCTTCCTGTGCGAGGCCGGCCTCGGCGAGGTGCTGCGCTCGCCTTCGGGCCCGACGTCGCGCTGGGCGAGGAGGCCGGGCTCTACCTTCAGGAGTGATGGGGGCTGGGCGGGGCTCTCTCCCTCGGGCCGTCCACCTAGGCAGGCCTCCTGGGGGGGGGGGGGGCCCTGTGGGCTCGGTGGCCTGGCGGTTTTGGGTGGTCTTTCGGGGCCTCGGCTGGCGCTGGGTGGACGGCTGGGTGATAGTCCCGCCTGGGCGTCGGCGTTGCGGCCGTTTTGCCGAGCGATCGGGGTGACCCCTTCGACTTAGTCAGCACCCTCAGCACCCTCCTCTTCTTTCTCCTCCTCCTCCTCCTCCTCCTCCTCCTCCTCCTCCTCCTCCTGCGGCTCGTGGGCGTGGCACTGGCGCCGGCGCGCTCCTCGCTACCAGGCGCTTCTCGCCTCAGCACCCGAAGGCCGCAGAAGACGAGGCACACCAAGAAGGAATAAATGCCCTGGGGGCGATCACTCCTCACGAATCATCCCCTGCACCCCGAAGGAGGAGGAGGAGGAGCAGGAGGAGGAGGAAGAGGAGGGAGGCGAAAGGGATGAGGAACGACGACCACTCCCCAGGAAAGTCCCCTCCACAAGGAGGGAGGGGAGGGGGGGGAGGGGAGGGAGGGAGGGGTCCTCGAACTTGAAGGAAGGGGGAAAGGGGAGGGGGGGGAAGGAAGGGAGGAGGGGGAGGGAGGTGTCCTGGCCAGAGGCAGCTCCGGGGAATGCCTCTTTGGAGGCCTGCCGCCCGCCCTCCCTTCCCCCTGCCCCACCCCCCCGGCGCCCCCCTCCGCGCCCCCTCCCCCGTCCCTTTCCCCGCGCCCCCCTCCGTCTGCCGGAGGGGGCCCCGCCCCTCCTGCTTGGGAGGAACAACTCGCCATCGCTCCGGCGCCCATTTCCCCTGCATGATTCGGTTTTGTGCGCGCTTGTTCCCCAAACCGCTTGCTGAACGGGGTGCTGTTGTGATAGAAGCTAACTCCGGCCGAGGGAAATCGGAGCAGAGACATCCTCACAAAAATTTGATGGTCCGGGCCGTTTCGCTTGAGACATCCTCACAACTCTCGTTTCTGAGTTGGCCGGGATTGGCCGTTTCGCCTGAGACATCCTCGAAAAGTTGCGCTCCGGGACGCCGCGCGAGAGGTGGTCCGGGCCGTTTCGTCTGAGACATCCTCGAAATTCTGAGCCCCGAGGTGCCGTGCGAGAGGTGGTCCAGGCCGTTTCGCCTGAGACATCCTCGAAACTCTGAGCTCTGAGATGCCTTGCGCGAGGTGGTCCGGCCCGTTTCGCCCGAGACATCCTCAAAACTCTAACCTCGGAGATGCCGCGCGAGAGGTGGTCCGGCCCGTTTCGCCTGAGACATCCTCGAACTTCTGAGCTCTGAGATGCCTTGCGCGAGGTGGTCCGGCCCGTCTCGCCTGAGACATCCTCGCAACTCTGAACTCTGAAATGCCGTGCGCAAGGTGGTCCGGCCTGTTTCGCACAAGACATTCTCGCAACTCTGAGCTCCCAGAGCCGCGCAAGAGGTGGTCCAGCCTGGGGGCCCAGAAGACCACATCTTGCATATCCTCCCTGGGACCCTGGGAGCCCGCCTAAGACATCCTCGAACTTCTGAGCTCTGAGACCTGCGCGAAGTGGTCCGGCCCGTTTCGCACAAGACATTCTCGCAACTCTGAGCTCTGAGATGCCGTGCGCAAGGTGGTCCGGCCTGTTTCACACAAGACATTCTCGCAACTCTGAGCTCCCAGATGCCGCGCAAGAGGTGGTGCAGCCAGGGAGCCCAGAAGATCACATGTTACATATCCCCCCTGGGACCCTGGGAGCCCCAGGAGGCCCCAGAGAGCTTCAGGAGGCCGCAGGACGCCCAGGACAGGCCCCAGTGGTCCGCAGGAGATTCCCAGGAGGCTCCCAGGAGGCCCCAGGAGGCCCCCTATCAGAACGTGTCAAGTTAATACACATCCGGTGTCGATTCGTTGATTTTTCCTGCTCTTGTGCCCCCCCCTCCATTTTGAGGGGCCCAAGCGGCCACAGGTTAGATATCCCCCCTGGGAGCCCCAAGAGGCTTCAGGAAACCCCAGGTGGAGTTCAGGAGGCCACAGGAGGCCCAGGAGGAAGCCCCAGGAGGTCCCCAGGAGGCCCCAGGAGGCACCAGGAGGCCCCCGCAACTCGGAGCTCTGAGACGCCGCGCTCGAGGTGGTCCGGCCCGTTTCGCCTGAGACTTCCTCGCAGCACGTTTCGCCCGAGACACCGGCCCGTCTCGCCTGAGACATCCTTGCAACTCTGAGCTCTGAGATGCCGTGCGCAAGTTGGTCTGGCCTGTTTCGCACAAGACATTCTCGCAACTCTGAGCTCCCAGATGCCGCGCAAGAGGTGGTCCAGCCTGGGGGCCCAGAAGACCACATGATACATATCCCCCCTGGGACCCTGGGAGCCCCAGGAGGCCCCAGAGAGCTTCAGGAGGCCGCAGGACGCCCAGGACAGGCCCCAGGGGTCCGCAGGAGATTCCCAGGAGGCTCTCAGGAGGCCCCAGGAGGCCCCCTATCAGAACGTGTCAATTTAATACACATCCGGTGTCGATTCGTTGATTTTTCCTGCTCTTGTGGCCCCCATTTGGGGGGGCCCCGACGGCCACATGTTAGATATCCCCCCCTGGGAGCCCCAAGAGGCTTCAGGAAGCCCCAGGTGGGGTCCAGGAGGCCACAGGAGGCCCAGGAGGAAGCCCCAGGAGGTCACCAGGAGGTCCCAGGAGGCCCCAGGAGGCCCCCGCAACTCGGAGCTCTGAGACGCCGCGCTCGAGGTGGTCCGGCCCGTTTCGCCTGAGACTTCCTCGCAGCACGTTTCGCCCGAGACATCGTCGCAACTCTGGGGTCCGAGAAGCCGCGCGCGAGGTGGTCCAGCCCGTTACGCTGGAGACATCCTCGCAACTCTGGGATCCGAGGTGCCGTTCGGGATGAAGAGGAGGTGGAGGAGGAGGAGGAGGATGAAGCATGTTTTAACATGCCATGCCAGCCCGCACTGGACGGGCACGCAATCGACCTTGGAAACCGCAGTGGGTCTAAAAACCTTGTTTGGGGATACTGCACTCCGGCTGTACTTTTTTGTTGCCCGATGATCCAGGATGCTCCTCGATGGTCCTCGCCGAGAAGCAAATGCACACGTCCGAGCGATGCCAAGACAAAGAGGGCAGCACGGACATACACTTTCGGAACTCCGCACGGATTTCTCGGATCTGCGCTGGGCTTCCCCTGGCGGCGCCTCCGGAGGGAGTGGGGCCCAACGCTGATCCAATAGATCCGCGCGGGGCTCCGAAAATTTATGTTTACGACAATGTTTCATCTTCGACCGCTGCCTACCCCGCCGTCGTCTTCGTCGTCGTCGTCGTCGTTTTCGTTCGTGTCGCTGCGGTCGTTCGTCGTCGTCGTCGTGTCGTTTCTCCGTCGTGTCCATCTTGCTCATCGTTGTCTTCGTTGTCGTCGTCGGTGGCTGCCCTTTCCTTTCTGCCTGGACCTCGTTCACATCCGCGCGCGCGCGATGCCAACCCAAAATCCTAGAAACCTCCGCTCCCCTGAGTCCCCTCCTTGCTCTGCCCCCCAGTCATCCAAGGCGACGGGGAGGGCTGAAGAAGAGACACAAGCATAAACGCTGCATGATCTTTCGGAGGTCCGCGCGAATCTCTTGGGTCGGCGAGAGACCCCCCCTGCCACGCATGGTGGACGCCGTCGCAGTTCCCAGAAATCTGCACGGACCTCTGAAAACTCGTGTCTATTTGCGTGCAGCTTCGTAGTCTTCTTCCGCTTCTCCCTGGATGTATAGATATATCTATATATATGTAAGAAAGAGAGAGAGAGAGAGAGAGAGAGATTGTGGTAGAATCACGGGTTTTGAGCAAAGCTTTCCTTCACTCACCACCTGGCCAACTTTGGTGGCCGCATCAAGGCGGGGCCGCTGAAAAATGTATAGAGTAGACTTTGGTCTCCGCCAGAACTGGACGATGGGAGATACAATCCAGACTATAGAACTGGGTGTCTCGTACACATTCCCATACTACGATAACTTCAATGTAGCTGCCAGAAGAGGTCAAAGAAGTACGCGGACTGTATTGTTGGTGGGGTGCGCGGAATGATGCAACAAAGACAAGCAAACGCAACTGGATACATCAGGAATTAGTCAATAGAGCAACGCTGCGCAACCTGGTATGACAAACGCATCCACAAGGAAAACGTCAAATAATGATGGGCAACAAACTCAGAAAATCATGGTCGGTGGGCCCCCCGTGTGCGAGATCCTTTTTTCTGTGGGGGTGGGTATTCTGCGAATCGATCGGCCATCAGGCCTCGGCAAGTTAAAGCCGTGCGCGATCGAGGATGTCCCGCCGACGTGCTCGACTACTACATCCGCGCGCCCGCTTCGCGCGCGTTTAGGTTTCAGCTCAGTCCTCAGTCCGGAGGGGTCTGTAAAAGGCCCCGCCCCCAGATTCAGCTTTAGCCGATCGGATCGGGTCGCCATCTGGGTCTGCGTCGGGCAATTTTCCCTTGAATAAACACTTAAAGCTCCAAACCATTATTTTCCCAAAGCGGATCATTGTGCGACATGCGCCTTTTCTGCTGATCAAGTGGTCAAACATCATGAAGAGGACGAGATTGTTTTCCAGAAATATCTCGGGGCTTGGCGCGCTCCCCCTGGGGCTGCCCCGCGGTGTCTTTCTCGGGCCGCAGGTGGCCACGCGTCGCCGAACGCTCGCTCCAAGACGCTCAAAAGGGCCCCCAAGACGGCCCAAGAGGCCTCCAAGGCCGTGTCGCCCTTTCGACTTCCCGGCGCTCCGAGACGGCCAAAGGGGCCCCCAAGATCGCCCTAAGACGGCCCAAGAGGCCTTGAAGAGGGCCCCAAAGCGGCCCAAGTGGGCCCCAGAACGATCCATGAGGGCCCAAGACGGCCCAAGTGGGCCCCGAGATGGCCCCAGAAGGGGCCCAAGAGAGGGAACACGAACCGACGATCCGAGCCCTCTGCCCCAAGACGAGGCTCCCACGAGGCCCCAGAGGCGCCCCAGGAGGCCCCAGGAGGCCCCAAGAGGCCAAAGAACCCCCCAGGAGGCGCAACAGAGGCACAAAGAGGGCCCCAGAACTGCTATCAAGAGACTTTTAACCTGCCTCCAGAAGGGCCCCGAGAGGCCGTCCACGAGACCCCAACGAACATCCAATAGGCTTCATACCCACAGTCCAGGCACGGTGGCGGGATGGGCCGAAGGCACCATTAGATCCGCCGCCCCCTGCTTGCAGGGGTGCACGGCGTGCTGGATGAGCTGTTAGGTTTTGGTTTTGGTTCTTTTTCCCAAAGAACTCCCCAGTGGGCTCCGGCAGAACCCGCCACCGTGCCCAAAAACGGCCGTTTCGCTCGGGACATCCTCAAAACATCGCGAAGATGGCCCAAGATGGCCTCCAAGTCCGCCCGAGATGGTCCAAGACGGCCTCCAAAACGGCCCAAGAGAGTCCAAGACGGCCCAAGACGGCCCAAGAGGCCCCCCAGAGGCCTCCCAGACGGCCCAAGAGGCCTCCAAGAGGTCCTCCAGGAGAGTCCGAAGAGGGCAAAATCATTGATTTTCCATTGGTTTTTGAAGGATTTTGGCATTTGCGCCTTTTCGGCTCTCCGACGGCTCAAGACGGCCCAAGAAGCCCCCAAGATCGCCCAAGAGGCCCCCAAGAGAGCCCCCTGATGGCCCAAGTGGCCTCCAAGATGGCCCCTAGAGGGCCCCAAGACGGCCCAAGAGGCCTCCAACACGCCCAAGATGGCCTCCAAGACGCCCAAGATGGCCTCCAAGACGGCCCTGGAGCGCCCCAAGAGGGTCCCCCGTTGGCCCAGAAAGGCCCCCAAAACGGCTCCCGACGGCGTCAGACGTGCCAGGAACCCACCAAGATGGCCGAAGTTGGCTCGAAGCTGGCCCAAAAGGGCCCAAGAGGCCCCCAAGAGGGCCTCCAGGAAGGCCAAAAGATGCCAAAATCACTGATTTTCCCAAGGTTTTTGATGGATTTGGGCATTTCCCTTCTTTCGGCCTTCCGACGGCCCGAGACGGCCCAAGAGCCCCCAAAGATCGCCGAAAGATCGCCCAAGAGGCCTCCAAGACGGCGACGATGACCATCAAGACGCCCACGTGTTCCCCGAAGGCTTTCCAAACCGATTCGGGGAACACATGGTCCGATGGCTTGGCAGGTCTGGCCTCAACGTTCGGCCACATAGGCGCTTCCACAAAGGCAGGGGGCGGCGGTGATTCGCCGTAGGCGTCTTCGATCCGCCGCCCCCTGCTTGCAGGGGTGCACGGCGTGCTGGATGTTTCAGGTTTTGGTTTTGGTTCTTTTTCTAAAAGAACTCTCCAGTGGGCTCCGGCCCGTCCCGCCGGGGTCCCGGGAGGAAGCCGAAAGGACCTCAATCCGGAAACAAATCCTCCAAAAAACGGCCGTTTCGCTCGGGACATCCTCAACAAATCGCGAAGATGGCCCAAGATGGCCTCCAAGTCCGCCCGAGATGGTCCAAGACGGCCTCCAAAACGGCCCAAGAGAGTCCAAGACGGCCCAAGACGGCCCAAGAGGCCCCCCAGAGGCCTCCCAGACGGCCCAAGAGGCCTCCAAGAGGTCCTCCAGGAGAGTCCGAAGAGGCCAAAATCATTGATTTTTCCTTGGTTTTTGAAGGATTCTGGCATTTGCGCCTTTTCGGCTCTCCGACGGCTCGAGACGGCCCAAGAAGCCCCCAAGATCGCCCAAGAGGCCCCCAAGAGAGCCCCATGATGGCCCAAGTGGCCTCCAAGATGGCCCCTAGAGGGCCCCAAGAGGGCCCAAGAGGCCTCCAACACGCCCAAGATGGCCTCCCAGACGCCCAAGATGGCCTCCAAGACGGCCCTGGAGCATTCCAAGCGGGCCCCAAGTCGGCCCATAGAGGCCCCCCAAACGGCTTCCGACGGCTTCAGACGTGCCAGGAACCCACCAAGATGGCCGAAGTTGGCTCGAAGCTGGCCCGAGACGGCCCAAAAAGCCCCAAAGATCGCCCAAAGCTTGCCCAAGAGGCCTCCAAGACGGCCAAGATGACCTTCAAGATGCCCACGTGTTCCCCGAAGGCTTTCCAAACCGATTCGGGGAACACGTGGTCCGATAGCTTGGCAGGTCTGGCCTCAACGTTCGGCCACATAGGCGCTTCCAAAAAGGCAGGGGGCGGCGGTGATTCGCCGTAGGCGTCTTCGATCCGCCGCCCCCTGCTTGCAGGGGTGCACGGCGTGCTGGACGTTTCAGGTTTTGGTTTTGGTTCTTTTTCCAAAAGAACTTCCCAGTGGGCTCCGGCAGAACCCGCCGGCCACCCGGAATTTCCCCAAACGTGCTCAACGACCGCAAAAAATCCTCCAAGAACGGCCGTTTCGCTCGGGACATCCTCAAAAAATCGCGAAGATGGCCCAAGATGGCCTCCAAGTCCGCCCGAGATGGTCCAAGACGGCCTCCAAAACGGCCCAAGAGAGTCCAAGACGGCCCAAGACGGCCCAAGAGGCCCCCCAGAGGCCTCCCAGACGGCCCAAGAGGCCTCCAAGAGGTCCTCCAGGAGAGTCCGAAGAGGCCAAAATCATTGATTTTCCATTGGTTTTTGAAGGATTTTGGCATTTGCGCCTTTTCGGCTCTCCGACGGCTCAAGACGGCCCAAGAAGCCCCCAAGATCGCCCAAGAGGCCCCCAAGAGAGCCCCCTGATGGCCCAAGTGGCCTCCAAGATGGCCCCTAGAGGGCCCCAAGAGGGCCCAAGAGGCCTCCAACACGCCCAAGATGGCCTCCAAGACGCCCAAGATGGCCTCCAAGACGGCCCTGGAGCGCCCCAAGAGGGTCCCCCGTTGGCCCAGAAAGGCCCCCAAAACGGCTCCCGACGGCGTCAGACGTGCCAGGAACCCACCAAGATGGCCGAAGTTGGCTCGAAGCTGGCCCAAAAGGGCCCAAGAGGCCCCCAAGAGGGCCTCCAGGAAGGCCAAAAGATGCCAAAATCACTGATTTTCCCAAGGTTTTTGATGGATTTGGGCATTTCCCTTTTTTCGGCCTTCCGACGGCCCGAGACGGCCCAAGAGCCCCCAAAGATCGCCGAAAGATCGCCCAAGAGGCCTCCAAGACGGCGACGATGACCATCAAGACGCCCACGTGTTCCCCGAAGGCTTTCCAAACCGATTCGGGGAACACATGGTCCGATGGCTTGGCAGGTCTGGCCTCAACGTTCGGCCACATAGGCGCTTCCACAAAGGCAGGGGGCGGCGGTGATTCGCCGTAGGCGTCTTCGATCCGCCGCCCCCTGCTTGCAGGGGTGCACGGCGTGCTGGATGATTCAGGTTTTGGTTTTGGTTCTTTTTCTAAAAGAACTCCCCAGTGGGCTTCGGCCCGTCCCGCCGGCCACCTGCAAATTGCGGAAAACCCATCTCTCAATGCCCAAAAACGGCCGTTTCGCTCGGGACATCCTCAAAAAATCGCGAAGATGGCCCAAGATGGCCTCCAAGTCCGCCCGAGATGGTCCAAGACGGCCTCCAAAACGGCCCAAGAGAGTCCAAGACGGCCCAAGACGGCCCAAGAGGCCCCCCAGAGGCCTCCCAGACGGCCCAAGAGGCCTCCAAGAGGTCCTCCAGGAGAGTCCGAAGAGGCCAAAATCATTGATTTTCCCTTGGTTTTTGAAGGATTTTGGCATTTGCGCCTTTTCGGCTCTCCGACGGCTCAAGACGGCCCAAGAAGCCCCCAAGATCGCCCAAGAGGCCCCCAAGAGAGCCCCATGATGGCCCAAGTGGCCTCCAAGATGGCCCCTAGAGGGCCCCAAGAGGGCCCAAGAGGCCTCCAACACGCCCAAGATGGCCTCCCAGACGCCCAAGATGGCCTCCAAGACGGCCCTGGAGCATTCCAAGCGGGCCCCAAGTCGGCCCATAGAGGCCCCCCAAACGGCTTCCGACGGCTTCAGACGTGCCAGGAACCCACCAAGATGGCCGAAGTTGGCTCGAAGCTGGCCCGAGACGGCCCAAAAAGCCCCAAAGATCGCCCAAAGCTTGCCCAAGAGGCCTCCAAGACGGCCAAGATGACCTTCAAGATGCCCACGTGTTCCCCGAAGGCTTTCCAAACCGATTCGGGGAACACGTGGTCCGATAGCTTGGCAGGTCTGGCCTCAACGTTCGGCCACATAGGCGCTTCCAAAAAGGCAGGGGGCGGCGGTGATTCGCCGTAGGCGTCTTCGATCCGCCGCCCCCTGTGGTCTTGCCACAGGGGTGCACGGCGTGCTGGATGTTTCAGGTTTTGGTTTTGGTTCTTTTTCTAAAAGAACTCCCCAGTGGGCTTCGGCCCGTCCCGCCGGCCACCCGCAAGTTTCCGAAAATCCATCTGTCAATGCCTTTGTTGCCCCAACTTGGCCCAAGATGGCCTCCAAGACGGCCAAGATGGCCCAAGATGGCCTCCAAGATGCTTCCAAGACGGCCAAGATGGCCTCCAAAACGGGTAAGATGGCTCCAAGATGCACCCAAGACGGCCCAAGATGGCCTCAAGATGGTCTAAGACGGCCCAAAAGGCCCGCAAAAGGCCTCCAAGACGGCCCAAGAGCCCTCCAAGACGCCCTCCAGGAAGGCCCGAATAGGTTAAAATCATTGATTTTCCTTAGGTTTTTCAAGGATTTTGGCATGTTCTTCTTTTCAGCTCTCCGACGGCCCAAGACGGCCCAAGAGGTCCCCAACATCGCCCCAACAGCACCCAAGAGGCCTCCAAGATGGCCCCATGACGGCCCAAGAGGCCCCCAAGAAGGCCCCAAGAGGGCCTCAAGACGGCCCAAGAGGCCTCCAAGACGCCCAAGATGGCCTCCAAGACGGCCAAGATGGCCCAAGATGGCCTCCAAGATGCCTCCAAGACGGCCAAGATGGCCTCCAAGACGGGTAAGATGATGCACCCAAGACGGTCCAAGATGGCCTCAAGATGGTCTCAGACGGCCCAAAAGGCCGGCAAAAGGCCTCCAAAACGGCCCAAGAGCCCTCCAAGACGCCCTCCAGGAAGGCCCGAATAGGTTAAAATTATCCCGGCAAAGCAACCTAACAGCGATGTGTAGGAGCATATCTGGAAGCATTCCCCTTAAGATTCCAGATGAGAATCCAGTTGTAGAATTCTGCTGTTCTCGCAGTCGTAGTCGCATTCGCGATGACAGTCGCAGTGGCAACGGCAGTCGCAGTCACAGCCTCAGCCTCAGCCTGCCTCAGCCTCAGCCTCAGCCTCAGCCTGCCTCAGCCTCAGCCTCAGCCTGCCTCAGCCTCAGCATCAGTCTGCCTTCGGCCTCAGCCTCAGCCTGCCTCAGCCTCAGCCTGCATCAGCCTCAGCCTCAGCCTCAGCCTGCCTCAGCATCAGCCTGCCTCAGCCTCAGCCTCAGCCTCTGCCTCTGCCTCAGCCTCAGCCTGCTTCAGCCTCAGCCTCAGTCTGCCGTCGGCCTCGGCCTCAGCCTCAGCCTGCCTCAGCCTCAGCCTGCATCAGCCTCAGCCTCAGCACGAAGCGACCCAGCTAGAAGGACAAAGCGCTGAATGTACACCGATGTGTTCGACGACTGCGTATGTAATGATGTGACGATATACAGACTGAGCCCTTCGTGAATGTCTACATGTTTTTCTGACGCCTACAAACGGCGCTGACGTGTGTGAGAAAATTGTCCGCGCAGCAAAAGCCGGCGAAGCGTGCGGGAGCTCGCATGCTGAGACAGACTACGTCTGCAGACCGCCAGCTGCAAAAGGTTGCGAGCGGCTCTTGGAAGATGTTTACGGAACGGAGCTACGGTGTCTGAAAACATTGGCATCGAAGCGAAGAGCCTCGGAGCCCTGCAACCTGAGAAACACCGCAGGAACTCGCATACTGAAAAGGAATGCATTGCAAACCGCACGCTGCGAACCCTGCAGGCTGAGAAGCACCGCAGGATGTCGCATGCTGAAAAGCACTTGTACTGCAGAGCGCTAGCACTCCATCTCGGGCTCGGACCCCCCCGTCCTGATCCAGAACGTGTCCGGCCACGGCCTGAAAATGCCGTTCCAACTCCCGAGGATCAGCTGGCACTCCGGCTCTGGGACACTCCAGTACGTCTTGAGCACCTTGAGCCAGGCCCCATCTCGGGATCCCCACAGCACGCTGTACTTGACCGAGACCGTGCCGAACTCATAACAATTGACCTCCGAAGGACCTGCGAGTGCAGGCTGAGAAACACCACGCGATTGCAGGGCACGGCATTGCGTGTCACATGAGTGCAGGCTGAGAAGCACCACATCTCGTTTGCCAGAGATCACTCCCAGGTTATTTGATCCCGCAACACCAGCCACGGCGTAGCTGCCACAGGGGCCGCAGATAGCAACGGTTCGGTCACCCAATTGGCGTTCCGGTGAGTCACAATTCGCGCGTGGCTCCACGAGCCTGTGTAGCGCGATTTGCGGGGCACCAGTGTGCTGTAGGTGTTGTTGCCGTAGCAGAAGACGGCCTCTGGAGCCCAGTGCGGATTCCAGCGGACAGCGTAGACCCTGTGGACGCCATTGCGGATGACGTCGCGCGCACCTTCGATATGTGCCACCCATCGAAGCCAGTCAAATGCTGAGCCATCGGTGATGTCAACAGCACCTGGGGCAGTCTCGCCATGGTGGTAGTGCAACAGCGATTGGAGAGCGGCGCTGGCTTCGTCGCGGCCCACAATCTGGCGCGAGCAGGCTGCCTCTTGCAGGTGCTCCTGTGTGAAGAGCAGTGGGGCATCACCGCCAGTCTCGGCAGGCTGAGCAGCGCCACCGTCAGGCACGGCAGTCTGAGCAGCGCCGCCACGAGGAACATGAGGCTGAGCAGCGCCAGGCTCAGGCACGGCAGGCTGAGCAACGGCGCGTGGTGGACCGACATAGGTGGGCTCATCGGGTCGGCCGTTCTTATGGTAATGCAGGCGCATGGCTGAACCGTCTGCACGACGGAACTCGAAGAAGTGCCTGCCGTGGCCATCCGTGTTGGAGTAGTTAGGGTCGCGCTCTGTCTCGATGATGCGAAAGAGAACCTGGGCGATGCCCTGCCCGATTATGCGCTCAGCGAAACCCGGAGCGGCAGACCGAAGCAGTTGCTTCCAGTCGTAGGACGGGTCGTTTGTTACGTCTTTGAACGACAAGTTGTTGACAATGCACTCGGCGCGCAGCGCGCGCTGCCACTGGCAGGCGGTCTTGCCGCCCATCCCTGGTGTACGGCGGATGTCTTCGAGGTGAGCCTGCTCAAAGACCACGTCGACACCTGGCTGAGGAGTCGGTGCGGGCGGATCCGGCAGAATCTCCCACGGGCCATCGCACGGGGCCGGGGGTGGCGGGGGCGATGCCTTGCCGCGTGCTGGCATTGTGACAAGGCAGGCTGAGGAGCACCGCCGCGGCTGGACGGCCAGGTGAAACTCGAGCAAACATGTGGCTACAGCTCTAAGCAAAATGGCTACGAGGAGGTTAAGGATGATGATGATGGTGTTGATAGGAAACCCGGTATCAGCGAGTTGATGTACAATGAGGTGTCCGCAAACGAGACACTGCTGTCAACGCTGTTATAACTAACCACAAACGAGACACTGCTATCAACGCTTGCACAATTAAAAAGAAACGCTGGCATTGACACTACTAGCAATACCAAAGTGGAGTTTAAACGAGGCACTGCCATCAACCGATTCAACTTCCAATAAAAGAAGATCACAAATGAGTTCACTCTGAAGTGACCCATGGCTATCAATGCGAGAAGTCTCTGCAAACTATTCACTCATGGCGACCGCCGCGCACACGCGTGTAGGAAATCGTTGATGATGATAGTGGTAATGGAGTGGGGGCCAGTAATGCAGATACACTGCTGTGCATTCACTTGCTGCGAAAAGAAACTCTGTATGAATGAGTTGATATATAATGAGTTGTCCACAAACGAGACACTGCTATCAACGCTTGTATAAGTAAAAAGAAACGCTGCTATCGACACTTCCCCCAATACTAAAGTTGTCTTTAAACGAGTCACTGCCATGAACGGCTTCAACTACAGTGTAACGAAAGGAACTGCAGGCTGAGAAGCACCGCAGGCCAACGTGAACCAGTCGTGGTGATGAGGATGAGTGAAATCTGCGATGATGATAGCGATCATGAAGTCGGTTGTAGGAACCCACTTTTGTAGTAACCAACATACACTGGTATGCATTCACTTATGGTGAAAGGAAACTCGGTATCAGTGAGTTGATATAGAATGAGTTGTCCGCAAACGAGACACTGCTATCAACGCTTTTAGAACGAAGCGAACCCATCAGAACACTGTTATCAACGGAAAGAATGCTGTAGAAGGACAAAGCGCTGAATGTACACCGATGTGTTCGACGACTGCGTATGTAATGATGTGACGATATACAGACTAAGCCCTTCGTGAATGTCTACATGTTTTTCTGACGCCTACAAACGGCGCTGACGTGTGTGAGAAAATTGTCCGCGCAGCAAAAGCCGGCGAAGCGTGCGGGAGCTCGCATGCTGAGACAGACTACGTCTGCAGACCGCCAGCTGCAAAAGGTTGCGAGCGGCTCTTGGAAGATGTTTACGGAACGGAGCTACGGTGTCTGAAAACATTGGCATCGAAGCGAAGAGCCTCGGAGCCCTGCAGCCTGAGAAACACCGCAGGAACTCGCATACTGAAAAGGAATGCATTGCAAACCGCACGTTGGGAACCCTGCAGGCTGAGAAGCACCGCAGGATGTCGCATGCTGAAAAGCACTTGTACTGCAGAGCGCAAGCTGCGAAACCTGCAGGCTGAGAAGCACCGCAGGAACTCGCATGCTTTCGAACACTACTGCTCGAGACCGCAGCTGGAGAGCGGCAGACCGCAGGCTGAGAAGCACCGCGGGCAGGGAGACTTGCAAAACTCAGATGTCCTGATCGTCTTGGAGGAAGTCACGCCAGTCCGGCGGCTGCCAAGAATCGATGATGCTCCTGGAGCCACCGCCCGTGCTGCCGCCGATGTCCAGGTAGTCGCCATCGGCCCTGAACAGACGGCCGTGCCCCAACGCCAGAATCGCTTGGTTGCGGATTTGAAGCAGCGCTCCGCTCTCAAACATCTGCAACACGTCCAGCTGCCTGCGCGTGAAGTTCGGCTTTGGCTGGCCAGCCTGGGCAGACAGATGGCGGGAAAGCCGCTCCCCCTCGTTGTAGCGCGCGATGGCCTCGGCCTTCTGGTGGCGCAGCCGGCGCCGCTGTTGCCGCAGAGCTTCCTCGGGAACTGCTGCATCACGGCCCTCACTGTGATCAGCTTGCAACGCTTGCGTTAGCCAATCAACGTCGAAGCGCCCTGAGAAGGCCAGCACCTCCCAGATCTGTTTGGTACCGGCCACACGTTGCAAATGGCGATGCCACCGCTTACGCTTCTGGTCTTTCACAAACTTGGCGACGCTACCCAGACCTGCACCCTTGGCCTGGCCACCTTTTCCCGCAGGCTGAGAAGCACCGTGAGAACCTTTCTTACCGCCTGGCCCTTTGTTAGGACCCTGCGGAACCGCATGGCCCCCTTGTGGCGCAGACTTGCCTCTCGCTTTTCCCTTTTCGACATCCCGTTCCTGAAGCGCACGCTGCTGCCGCGACTGCTCGTACTGGTCGCGAGCTACTCTGACCAATTCCTGGCGCTCAGGCTCCGTGAGAACGTAGCGCATGTCGTCGATGTTCTTGCTCCGCAGAAAGTCATGTCGAAGCTTAAGGACAGAGAGAATGGCTCGGCCAGTCTCCTCCTGAGACGCAAAGGCCGTGTCATATTCCGAGCCAGGCTGAGGAGCGCCAGCTGGATTAGTGTCCGCTGGCTCCGTGGACTTCCTCTTTTTGAAAAGCAAGAGACTGAGATGATGGAGGACTTTCGGATCGTACTCCTCGTCGTACCTGTCGTCCCAAAGCTGCCTCAGCTCCCTGTGCAAGTCGTTCGCGCGATTCTGAACGACATCCTCGACGTAGTCGGGATCACCCGGTGAAGTCGGTGAAAGCGGAGGAGTAGAACTCGGCGACCGATCCCAATGCACAGAAGACTCGGCGTCCGCCTGTACGCTGACGTCGGCGTCGGAGACGTTTTCGACGACAATCTTCCGCCTCTTGCTCTCCCCAGGCTGAATAGCACCAGGGAGAGTGAGCACAACCGCCACCGCATCGTGTGCGTCGTTGCGCATGCCACGATCCGTAAAAGACGCGCCAACGGCAATGGAGCAGAAACGGGCGACTGCTCCGCAGACCGCGACGTGGTCGCCTTTGAGGTCGGCCGGAGTGGCATGGACCTCCCAGAGCTTCTCGTCGTTCTGCTGGCGCTGGTAAGCCTCCCGCGCCTCCTGGAAAGTGAGGTTGTCGTCGCCGACTACAAGCAGAACGACTGCCTGGCTCAGATTCTCAAGAATCTTTCCCAGGCAGTCCAGGTGCAAGCGGAGATTGCGAACTGTCCGCTTTCGAGTCTGGATGGTCGGCGGTTTCTTGCCGCACACGATGTGCATGTTGGCGATCACCACGTGGAACTTGTCATGGCCTGGTTTGTTCACCTCAAAATGTGAAATAACAGCATCAATCTCTCGGCCGCTAGGAGGCCTGTAAACTTTGCTGTCTTCGCACAGAGTCAGTTCCGCAGGCTGAGAAGCACCGCGGAACCCCCAGAGAGTCAAGTAGTTGTCGACCTCCGAGAAGCGAATGCCATCACCGAAAGGCTTACTGAGGATCTCTGTCACGTTGATCCCTGCTCGGCGAAAGCCTTCACGGAACGCACCGACCTCGCAGCCACAGACAATATCAGCATCAGCGGTCTCCACTATCGTGGCGCACACCCTTCCGAAGTTAGCGCAGTGAGTGGCCGCCTGCTTACCAGTCATCATGCCCTGCTCGAACCCGAAATTGAACGAGGCGACCGTGAAAGACGCAGGCTGCACAGCGCCAGAGCCAGGCGTCTGTCCACCTTCCTCCGCAGGCTGAGAAGCACCGCGAGGCGGCGCAGGCTGAGAAGCACCGCGAGGCGGCGACACTTCGGACGAGCCTCGCGGAGCAGAGGCTGCGGATGAACGTTGGGTATGGGGGTACGGCCAGGGGAACGCCATTGCAATCGAAACTGAGTGGACTGCAGTGAGTGAATGCAGTGGCACGATTGAATGCAGTGGACTGCAGTGTCACTAGCAATTCCTGAACCAAACACGGCTGTGGCGGAAGGACTACGAAGCGTCTGGCTATTCAAAATGTGGCCCGGGAATGTAGTTCTGGGAACTCGAAGACCAGGAAGTGGCCTACAGTTGGCTCCGGGCATCCAAAATGTGGCCCGGGAATGGAATTCTGGGAACTCGAAGAGCACGAAGTGTGTGACTGTTGCATCCGGCCCTCCAGAATGTGGCCCGGGAATGGCGTTCTGGGATGTCGAAGAGCACGAAGTGTGTGACTGTTGCATCTGGTTATTCTAAATGTGGCCCGGGAATGGCGTTCTGGGATCTCGAAGAGCACGAAGTGTGTGACTGTTGCATCCGGGTATTCAGAATGTGGCCTGGGAATGGAGTTCTGGGAAGTCGAAGAGCACGAAGTGTGTGACTGTTGGTGAAAAACGAGCCCGGCACCCTGCCGCCCGGCAACTCCCCAACACCTGCCCGGACCCCCCTGTGGAGTGATCTGTGAGCTCTTTTGAGACCACTAGAAACCTATCAGTCTTCGCTGTTAGGTAATCATTGATTTTCCTGAAGTTTTTGAAGGATTTTGGCATGTTCTTCTTTTCAGCTCTCCGACGGCCCCAGACGGCCCATGAGGTCCCCAACATCGCCCCAACAGCACCCAAGAGGCATCCAAGGTTGCCCCAGAACGGCCCAAGAGGCGCCCAAGAAGGCCCCAAGAGGCCCCCCAGATGGCCCAAGAGCCACCAAGACGCTCAAGATGGCCTCCAAGACGGCCCACGAGCCCTCCAAGACGTCCTCCAAGAAGGCCCGAAAGAGTCAAAATGGCATCCAGGCGGCCACGATGACCTTCAAGATGCCCACGTGTTCCCCGAAGGCTTTCCAAACCGATTCGGGGAACGCATGGTCCGATAGCTTGGCAGGTCTGGCCTCAACGTTCGGCCACATAGGCACTTCCACAAAAGCAGGGGGCGGCGGTGATTCGCCGTAGGCGTCTTCGATCCGCCGCCCCCTGTCGATTCATCGCAGGGGTGCCTGGCGTGTTGGATCCTATCGGTTTTGGTTTTGGTTCTTTTTCCAAAAGAACTCCCCCGGGCGCTTCGGCCCGTCCCGCCGGGGTCCCGGGAGGATTGCCCAGGACCCCAAGGTGCACAACAATTCCTCCAAGACGGTCGCCAAAAACGGCCGTTTTGCTCGGGACATCCTCAGCGAATCGCGAAGATGGCCCAAGATGGCCTGCAGGATGCCTCCAAGACAGCCAAGATGGCCTCCAAGACGGCTAAGATGGCCCCAAGATGAATCCAAGACGGCCCAAGATGGCCACAATATGGGGCGTGGTAAGAACTCCGGTGACAGGTTAACGAATCTTTCTAGTTCGCGCGCGCGTGGCGGCCCCTGGGACCCCTCGGACGAAAATATCCCGGCCAGTCCGACTCAGAGATGGTTTCTCCTTCTGGGCTCGGCTTTCAGGCGCCCCAGAGCGCTCCCAAAGGGCCCCAAGAGTCCCCAAGATGGTCCCAAGAGGGTCCCGAGTCGCCGAACGATCGCTCCAAGACGCTCAGAGAGGCCCCCAGACGGCCCAAGAGGCCTCCAAGACTGTGTCGCCTTTTCGACTTCTTGGCGCTCCGAGACGGCCCAAGTGGCCTCCAAGATCGCCCCAAGACGGCCCAAGAGGCCTTGAATAGGGCCCCAAAGCCCCAGAACGATCCATGAGGCCCCAAGACGACCCAAGAGGGCCCCAAGACGGCCCCAGAAGGAGCCCAAGAGAGGGAACAAGAACCGACGATACGAGCCTTCCGCCCAAGACGAGGCCCCCAGGAGGCCCCAGAGGCGCCCAGGAGGCCCCGGGAGGCTCCAAGAGGCCCCCAAGAGGCCCCCAGGAGGCCAAGAACCCCCCATGAGGCGCAACAGAGGCCCCAAGAGGCCCCAGAACGGCCCCCAAAAGACTTTAAACCTGCCTCCCAAAGGGCCCCACGAACATCCTATAGGCTTCATACCCACAATGCAAGCACGGTGGCGGGATGGGCCGACGGCGCCATTAGATCCGCCCCCTGTTGATTCATCACAGGGGTGCCTGGCGTGCTAGATGATCTCGTTTTTTTCTTCAACAGAAAAATCCCCCTGGGGCTTCGGCACGTCCCATGGGTCCGTCGCCAGACCGCTTGCTTATGGAAGACGCCTACAGGCGAATCACAGCCGCCCCCTGCCTTTGGGAAGCGCCTGTAGTGCCGGACGTTGTGGCCAGAGCTCGGCCAAGCTTTCGGATCATGCACTCCCCTAGCCGTTGTGCAAAAGCTTCGGATAACATGTGGGGAGTTTTGGGCCTCTTTCGGGGGTCTTTGGCCTCCCGTAGTCTGGGCCTCGTTGGGGGGTAGACGGCCCGAAAACGACCCAAAAGGGCCCCATGACGGCCTTAGAGGCCTCCCTGCCAGCCCAAGGGGCCCCCCAAAACGGCTCCAAGAGGGTGCCTACACGGGAGCCCGCACAAACATTTGGAGCCCTCTGCCGCGAGAAGTTCCCAGGAGGCCCCAAGAGGCGTCCAAGGAGCCCACACGAGGCCCCAAAAGGCCCCCAAGAGGCCAAGCCGGCCGGGCGTCGTCGATGTTCCGTAATTCTTTGGCGTGTTTGGCACCTGGGGCGCCCTCGTGGACCCGGTGCGGCGGCTCGAAAAGGTCGAGGTGTGGGGAGAGGGTTTGGGGTCCTGGGGGGTCTTTGAAGGTTTTTGGGGGGTGTTGGGTCTTGGGTCTTGGGGGGGTCTCGGGCCTGGAGGTGTCTCGTCAGGCTTGCCTGGAGGTTCCCTCGTGGGCCTCTTCGGGGGGCCTTGGGCCGTTCTTGGGCCCTCTTGGGCCCATCTTTTGGGCCGTCCTGGACGAATCCAGGGCCGTTTCTCGTCATCGCTCGGGTGGCCATTCCTCGTGCATTTGTCGGTTTCGTGCGCGCAGTTGTTCGCAAGATGATCCAGGATGCTCCTCGAAGGTCCTCGCCGAGGGAATAAAACACACACGTCCGAGCGAAGACAAGGTCTTGGAGACATCTTGAGGCCATCGTGGGTTCTCCCGGGATCATCGTAGCCGTCTGGGAGACCATCTTGGCCGTCCTGGAGGCCTTCTTGGGGCCGTCTGGAGCGGGAAGACCGATGAAGTAGGACATTTTCAAGTCTTTGTGGAGCAAGAAGACCAACGAACACGGTTGTCTAGGAGCCCTCCCGGGTGGCCGTCGCGGTCGGCCCAAGGCTTACTGGGAACCCTGAACATTAGGTCGGGCATGTCCCACTGCAGGCGGATCTTGGGCAATGTCTTCTTTTCTTTTAATATATGTATATATACGTACATACATACATACATACATACATGCATATATATATATATATATATATATATATATACATACATACATACATACATCTCTGGCCCTTCTCCAGCGGCCCAGAGACCAACTCCAGAGAGCTGTATAGAGCCTCCGTTGGGGGATTTCTTGGGAAATTCTCTTTTTGTCATGCGCCAGGCGAGCAGAGCGAAAAGGTTCCTTCCGAAGGGATACTCGATCCTCGAGTACACCTGAGGAATCAACAAAGGCTTTGGCAATCACAGCCCAACACAGACTTAGGGAGGCAGAGGAGGGAGACTTGAGCGAGATAGTTACAGACAGGCAAGCTGACAGAAGCGGGCCTCAACGAAGCGAGAGATATGACAATCAAATATTAAAAACATCTCTGGCCCTTCTCCAGCGGCCCAGAGACCAACTCCAGAGAGCTGTATAGAGCCTCCGTTGGGGGATCTCTTGGAACCTTCTCTTTTTGTCATGCGCCAGGCGAGCAGAACGAAAAAGGTTCCTTCCGAAGGGATACTCGATCCTCGAATACACCTGAGGAATCAACAAAGGTTTTGGCAATCACAGCCCATACCAGGATCTATTACTGGAGGGCCTCCTGAAAGCACTGAAAGGTGGAGGCCTCCGCAGCATCGGCTTGCCTTGCGAGCTCAGAAGGAAAACGGGCGGCCGGGAGAAGAAAACGGCCGCTCTTTCGTATCGTTTCACAGACTTGGCGTGGGCCCAGCGCCCGCGCTTCTGAACAACTGCTAGACTGCGGGCGCGCACCAGCACGTCATGGCTAGGCGCTGAAAGACGGGCCACGCGGGGAGTGAGAAGCCTTACCTTGCCGAGAATAGAGCGACTGTACTTCCTAAAAAGTGCCTCATACTTGGCTAGAGACAGATGCGGGAAGACTAGCTGGTCAGAACAGGCGTCAGCCTTACGGCGTCTATGATTGTCCTTCAGAAAGACACTCATGAGCAAGTAGAAAACCGAGAGCGGCGACGGATGCCTTGAGAAGCCGGGGAACCTACGGACCCAGCCCTTCATTGCCTCACGAGCCATCACGAGCCGGGCGGACTCGGCAATGTCCGACCGCGGGAAGAAAGCCAGATACCCTCGAGTGTGTACCGTCCTTCCGCGGCATGCCGAGCGTCACTCATGAGAACATTGAAGTACTTACGCATCTGACGATGAAGGACTCTGAAGCTTGTCTGAGATCATCTGAAGCTTCGCCCAGTCGAAAAAACTCTCGGACTGCGGTCCCATATCGCTCGAGCGACGTCGAGGTGATCGAGCCGAAGCGGGCTGCGCCCCCATCCGTAGGGACAGGCGCCCTCGGACCGAAGCTCAGGCTGCGGCCCTTGATCGCCTCCACGAAACTAGGGGCGCGGGAGCGGCGGCCAGCGACCCTTCGGGCCTCTCTTCGAGCGGGCTGCTCGTTTCCTTGCCGCCTCGAGGTTGGAGTCCTGACCGAAGACGATGAAAGGCCGCAGGTGCTCATACCTGCTCTCGAGACCGTCCGAGTCGGCGGCGCCAGCGAGCCCGAGGTCAGGCTCCGCTTGAAGCCGCTGCCGAGCTGGTCGGAGGCGCTCGCGGGCGCGCGAAGCCGGCCGTCGCGCAGCATCGCGAAGCTGGGCCTCCAGGTCCCCGCCGTCAGGTGCGTCGGGGCCGTCGCGGGCCACCGCGGGTGCCGACATGCCTGCGGCCAGGGCCCATGCCTGGCAGAGGCTGCGGGGGTAGGCTCCAGCGCCTGCCGCACGATTGATTGCGAGAAACACGAGCCCCAGATGGCAACGTCGCGGTCTCGAAACCCCTGAGCTCAACATGCGAATGATCCCTGGAGCACACTGAAGCCAAGGAACTCAGGGCTGACAGGTTAGTGAGAATCGCTGTCGGTTTCATGTGCGAGGCCCCGTAACTGCAGTGCACCAAACACACACGAACAACGTCAGGAAGGTCAGTGAGCTCTCGAACGGGGTCGAAGTCCCAAGGTCTGGAAGATCTCGGATTCTCAATGCTCCAGAATACTCCGTTCCGCGAGCACTCATAAGCAACGCGGCAGCTGAACAGGGCGAGAGCTACACCCACACGCTCCTTGTACGCGGCTTTCTCATAGTTGACGATACCGTGACGAGCCCGAGACCACACGCAACAGGGTGTCCCAAGATGCACATACCAGAAGCGCCCCTTTCGGATGTCCTCTAAGATGATGTTCTGGACCTTCGGGTCCAGCAGGTCGTGGTGAGCCCAATCTTTGATGTCCATGCAGGGGTAAGTTGACAAGCCGAGCTCCTCGAACGCCCTGGAGAGCCCACCCTCGCCCGAGAACAGCTCCAAGAAGCCCTGGTCGTGCTGGGCCCGTCTCCGAAGCTGAGCATGCCCAAGACGCAGAGGGGGGCAGGCGGTCCGACTGGTCACCGAAGGTGTGGGCGTGGAAGACGGACAGGACGGTCGACGCGAAGAAACTTCGTTTTCCTAGGGAGGCTGCGGGCCCAGATGCTTGTCGCTCTCGGCCGCGGCGGGCGGATACCCTGCGAGGCCGAGTCCAGGAGGCAGGCTGCCCGTCTTGACTACAGCGTTCAAAAGGGAGGTGAGAGGGAGAAGATGTTGTCATATCTGCCGAACTCTGTATGTTACATCATTTGTCGGGGGAGTTGTCCTCGAACCGACGAGATGGAGCGTCGGCCGCGTTAAACTTCGTGTTGACATACCGCAGCCTCCAACGCACTCTACAGCCGATGGCGTAGGCCGCAGCTCGCCGGCATTGCGCGTTCAGAACTGCTGAGCGGCTGGGCCGCCCTTTGTCCGGGCAGCCAACACATGCCATGGAGTCCACGAGAGAAACTAGGCGGCGTCCGCAATTCTGGCGGACGCGACAGGCATGCCGCAGCCCCATCACCGCAGCGCGGGTCTCCTTCACATTGATGTGCTCTCCAGGCCAGCGCCAGCGCCTCGCCGCGACCAGTTTGAAGCCTTCCGGGTCGAACCAGGAGGCAGGCAGCGGCGGCGCCAGGGGGCCCGCCTGGATGAGGCACTCGGCGTCGGGGTCCCCAGGGTCGACTGGGCGCCGCCGCAGACGGCGATGGCGAGGCCGGTGAGACCCGGCGGAGGCAGAGCCCCCCTCCGCCCTGCTCTGCAGCCACTGGCCAAAGGCCGTGGCAGGGGCAGAGCCAGCGCTCGGCTCGGCGGAGCGGCAACGGGGCTCCACCTCGTAATCCAGCTGCGCCTCGTCCACCTCCCTGTAGCCGCCCATCTCAGCGACATCAGCGGCCGAGGTCAGGCCAACGCGGGGGCCTCGGAGGTGCTGCTTGAAGCTCCACTTCTCCTTCCAGCGGAAGGCTGACTGCATCTCCTCGTCCGAGGCCCTTTTGTACATCAGGCCGTGCCCGTTGTCGGCGGAGTCGCTGGCGTAGACGTGCGGCACGTAGGGCGCAGCTAGGTCGACCTCCGCGAGCCAGACCAGTCCGGCGACCAGACTCATCTCGTGCATGACCTCGCGTGGGAGAGGGGTCCGAACACCCCAGGCGACCTCGGCAAACCGGTACGTGGCTGAGAGCGCGGCGTGCCCCGGCCTGGCCAGTATCAGCAGCGACACAGCGTGGCCTAGCCAGACCTCCATGTGCCCCCCCCGCATCTTGCCACGACGCAGGAGGGCGCGGGTGGCCAAGTCAAAGCGCCACACTCGGGAGGCCTTGTTGCGAAGCTTCCCCTTCTTGAGGTCGATCTCAACGCCCACGGTCTCGAGGTGGGTCACCACATCAGGATAGGACCACGTGATAGGCAATCCAGATCGATCAGCTTCAGCCTGTAGGGCGGAGCTTGCCTCACGGGCTAGAGAGGCGCCCCTGCCGAAGACGGTGATGTTGTCCACGTAGACGCTGCCCATGACCTTGGACTCTCTCAAGTCGGGGGCGGGAAGGTGCTCCCCCACCATGGCAGGCGTCGGCAGAGACGGCGAGCGCAGCGCCCGCTCTGTCATAGCCGACACGGCCTCCTGCGCAAAGTACAGAGCCCAAGACCACCCCATGCACATAGCACGCATGCACGGGTACAAGACCATGTCATCTTCCACGGAGACCATCGTGCTCAGCTCGGGGTCCTAGAACGCTCCGACATTGATGCCGTAAGTGTCACTGATCTCGGCGGCGGGCAGCGGGTCGTCGAAACCGAACCACTCCGCCAAGCCATCGATGGCGAAGTTGTAGAAGCAGTCCTCGACATCGGCCTCGTTCCCGCGGGGGTCCCAGCCCATCGCGCTGCCGACGCCGTCGACGGACTCGCCACCCACGGAGAGGTCGAGGTCCGCCAGGGCCCCAGCTGAACCGAGTCTTGAAGTCGGAGGGGCACGATGACGAGAGTTGGCCTGTCTAGCGCCCACAATCATTCTAATCTCACCTGGCTTCTTTTTCTTCACAAAGACAAGGGCAGCGCGAGCTCGGAGACGACGTCTGAACGTTATCAGTCCCAGCTCATACAGCACCCTGAAGAGTCGCCAACGCTCAGTCCGACTCGAGCGAAGCACGGGATCCCAGTAAGGACGAATAGGATCGGTGTGCTGGCGCATGAACTCCATCTCCCCCTGATCCTTCTCGATGTACAATGCGGGGTTGCGGATCATGTCCGCAGGCAAGGGCGGCAATAAGTTAGCCACAGAGCGAGGCCGAGCGCGCCCTTTTGCGACCTTGAGCTTCGTCAGATCGAACGGCGCGAGGTTCTTCGGCTCCTGGCAGTACAGGCCCTTGGAAGCCAGCAGCTCGCGAGCGGCCCCCTCGGCCGTCAGGCCAGGCGGGGGGGGGGCCCACAGCGGCAACGCGCTCCGCAATGCTGTCCAATATCCATTCCTGAACGGCAGTCGGGGCCCGAGATGACTGGCGAGCCTGGCAGAAACTATCTGAATTCGGTTGAGCAGCAGCGAGATGGTTGAGCGAAGCCCGCGCCGAGAGTGCTCGCTGTCGCTGCTCGAAGCTCAAGCCCGAGCTGTCGAGCTGAGAGGGCAAAAATTGCGGCAGAGGGAAAGGGTCCCCACGCCTCCGTCTTGAGGGCCTCCACCGGGTAGCATGTCCCCGATCCGCAGCAGGAGCGTCGGGCCGAGCTCGGGGATCAGACTCGGCCCGGAAGGCCGCGGTCACCCCGGGGCCTCCTCCTCGCCCTTGCTCCCCTTGTCGCCTCTGCCGCGCCCGCGGCCCCGGCCTCGTCCTCGGCCTGGGTCTGCGGGGGCACGAGAGTTCCGCATGGCCCACTGCTCCTCGTTCCACAACCGAGTCTGCCTGTAGATCGCGGCCTGCTCCTCGAGACGGCCCGTGACCCACTCCGTGAACCTGTTCGTGCTCGCCTGGCCCTGCTCGGCGGTCGGGGCGCGAAGCAAAATTTTCAGCCCACCGTAGTCAGGGTGGCGAGGGTTGCGAGCCACCGCGGTCTCGTCCTGGCAGATCCTGCGCATGATGAGTTCGGAGCTCGGCAAGTTCGTCGCGCCGAGCTGGTCCGTCCGAATGGCCAACCGAAGCGACTCGCACAGCAAATAATGAACGTGGGCCACCGCCGAGGACTCGCTGACTCCCGAACGGCGAGCCCACTGCCCGCGGCAAGAGGAAAGATCGCCAGTGCCATCCCGAACCGAGACAAGCCACTCCTTAGCAACTCGCGGCCCAGGCATGGCCCAATCGTCGACGCTCGTCTCGCGCATCAAAGACACAGCATCCGAAAGCGGGAGATGACGGCGGCCTGCGGAGTCCCGATGGTCGCCCAGAGTACGGAAATCTTCTCCCTCCGAGCTGCGCGCGGCCTTCCACTCCTGCAGTTGGTTGCCCTGAACCTTCTCAATGAACACCTCGAGACCGTTCACCAGCGCCGCGCCCTTGGACTGGCCCAAGGTGGCCAGGTCCGACTCTGCATCAACCCGGGGCTGGGCAAACTTAGGGTGATTTACCTCCGCGATGACCCAAGCGAGATTCTCCATCCCGACGTCATGGTCGCCGTCGCCCAAAATTGCCGCCTGAACTGCGGCCTGTCTCTTCGAAGCCAGAATCTCAGCTCGAGGCACAGGGTCGAAGCCGTAAACTTCGGCTCGGCGATCCGCAGGGAACATCACATTGCGATCCAGGACCAGGTGGCGCTGCTCTAAGAGATTGTGACGCACCAGCTCCAGGTCGGGGGTGATAGCTATCCACACCCCCGCTGTGACCTTTTTCACCAGAATGCGGTGGTGCCAGAACATGCCTCCCTCATCATTGGGATAGTGCACGAGTACTTGGGGTTCGGGGATGTCCAACGTGTCCTTTGTGCGAACCGACCGTCACTGGAGGAGCTGAATCCGACGAGCCGCCGAGCAATACACGAACGTGGCCGAGCACCCCTCGAAGGACTCCGAGGGCCAGCACCGCGGCCCAACTCACCACAACGCCGATGAGAATGCCCACCGTCAGCCAGGAAGTCCAGGCGCACGGAATCGAGGGCACCGCCGACGGGCACTCGTCCGCCTCGGGCTGTCCCCCGCAGCTCAGAGCGGGGCCGCCTGGGCACGGCGGGCACGACCCGCACGTGACAGCGGCTGACGCGGGGCAGGCTGGCACCGCGGGACAAGGGGGAGCCTCTGGACACCTGCTGTGGTATGAAAGCAGGCTGTTGGCAGCGAAATCTTGGAGACGCTGCTGCCACATCGGCCTCAAGACTTGAGCGAGATAGTTACAGACAGGCAAGCTGACAGAAGCGGGCCTCAACGAAGCGAGAAATATAACAATCAAATATTAAAATACACATACATATATATATATATATGTGCATAACGGAAGAAATTAACAAACGTCCTCAAAACATCGTCCCCGGATTCTGCTTTGACTGGTTCTGAATATTCCCCCTGTAGAGGGACAGGCCCGACTGAACCTTAACAAGGGTCAAACGCTACCCAAAATCTGGCACGTCGTGCACCCCGTGTGGCAGGCCCACGGGCGGCGGCGGATGTGTGGCCTTCGACTCGTGCCGCCACCGTGCCCGAGCTTTGGGCCAGAGGCTTCTTTGAAGGAGCCCAAGGACACACAAACAAATACACACACAAATAGCAGGATTCCCCATGCGTTTGATGTTATGATGTGATGTTCGTATTCCCCCCAATTCCTATCTTTTCCCACCTGTCGACGATTGATTGTGTGTTGTTTCCCTCCTGGTTCTTGGATACCTGTACTTCGGGCTCCCTTGGCATGCCTCTCTAAAGGGGCCCCAGGACACACAAATAAATACACACAAATAAAAATATTCCCCATATTTCCCAATATTTTCTAGGTTTTCGTCTTCCCCCCCACTTCCCATATTTTCCCATATTTTCCTGGGACTCGACGGTTAATTGTGTCTGTGTGTTTTTTCTCTTCCTGACTCTCGGGCGCCTCGTGCAGCGGGCTTTGAAGCTTCTTGGGGCCTCTTGGGGGCCGCTCGGGTGTCTGGGGCCTCTGCGGGCCGCCTGGGGTCCCGAAGCGGCCTCGGGGGCCCACCTGTGCCAGGGAGCCCGGCATGTGAATGGCGGCAGTTCCCTCTCTTGGACCCCTCTGGAGGTCCTCTTGGGCCGTCTTGGGCGCCTCGTGGACTCGTGGGCCGACTTTTGGGCTTTGGCCGTCCTCGAGCCCTTGAGGGCCTCTTGGGCTGTCTTGGGATGATATCGGGGGCCTCTGTGGCCGTCTTGGACGCTGTGAAAACCCAAAGCTGGAATATGCGAAACGCGCGCGCTTTCCGATAGGAATGTTGCAATCTTAGCCACATTGGGCCCTCATAGGGGACTCTTGGAATCTTCTTCGGATGCCTTCGGCCCTGTCGGGCCGCTCTGAAGCTTTCTGGTCGCCTCCAGAGCTGTTTTGAGCCGCCAGTGGGAGGCGCGAGAGGCCCGATGCCGAAGGGAGGGAGGCAATCCAGGAAAGGGGGGCCGGGCGCCCGATATCCCAGCATGTTATTATGACTGGAGAATCAGGGCGCTCCGTGCCTGCTCACGGGGTTGTTAGGAGCCTCCGAATCTGGTGCAGACGGAGGACACAACGACGTGCATCGCAGCACACGCCTCCGTCAGCACAGCGTGCTCCAGGTCGAACGGCGCGATCGGTTCGACGGCTGCCTGTAGGTGATGCCGTCAAGCTCTCTGCGGCGTGGTGGTCCATGAATGGAGGTACACATGTCACAAAACAAATTCTGCCATGTTTTCATGTTGGTGATGCAATCATGATCACACGAGCTCTCCCGCTTCCAACAACAGGTGTTAGGTGTGTGGGGGGGAAATAGAGCCACAGGACAAATTGTGTATTACAGGGGGGAACTGCGGATAACAAAGAAGCGAAATCGCGGACACTGGGTGACCCGCAGGTCGAAGACAAACTAACGACACCCGCAATTGAATGACACAGGTAACGGACCGCCCGGGAGATCAACCGCAAGGGATAAAACAAGTTCGGGTTCCTGGCGAGGTTATTAAAAAATCCCCGCAAATCGCATGCACGGATGTACGGTGTACGGGTGCACGAAGTGTGCGGGTCTACACATGCTAAAGACAGTAGTAGTAGTAGTAGTAGTAGTAGTAGTAGTAGTAGTAGTAGTCGTAATCGTAGTAGTAGTAGTAGTAGTAGTAGTAGTAGTAGTAGTAGTAGTAGTCGCCGTGATAGTCATAGTCGTACTAATTGTAATAGTATTAATAGTAGTCGTAGTCGTGGTCGTAGTTGTAGTAGTCGTAGTCGTAGTAGTAGATACATTAGTGATAGTTGTAGTACTAGTAGTAGTAGGAGGAGGAATTGTACCAGTAGTAGCAGTAGCAGTAGCAGCAGTAGTAGTAGTAGTAGTAGTAGTAGTAGTAGTAGTAGTAATCGTAGTAGTAGTAGTAGTAGCCGTGATAGTCATAGTCGTACTAGTTGTAGTAGTATTAGTAGTAGTCGTAGTCGTGGTCGTAGTTGTAGTAGTCGTAGTCGTAGTAGTAGATACATTAGTGATAGTTGTAGTACTAGTAGTAGTAGGAGGAGGAGGAATTGTACCAGTAGTAGCAGTAGCAGTAGCAGTAGTAGTGGTAGTAGTAGTAGTAGTAGTAGTAGTAGTAGTAGTAGTAATACTTGTAGTAGTACTAGTAGTACTAGTTGTAGTAATCGTAGTAGTAGTAGTAGTAGTAGTAGTAGTAGTAGTAGTAGTAGTAGTAGTAGTAGTAGTAGTAGTAACAGTAGTAGCAGCAGCAGCAGCAGTAGTAGTAGTAGTAGTAGTAGTAGTAGTAGTAGTCGTACCAGTAGCAAAATCAGTAGCAGAACCAGTAGTCGTAGTAGTAGTAGAAAAATAACTAGAACCACGCGCGCGCTTCGCGCGCGCTTAGGTTCTAGCTAGGAGGCGAGCTTGAGTCAACGAAAGTCG